>JXCR01147960.1:0-12657 GCA_002079205.1 Phalaenopsis hybrid cultivar
TGTATTGTTTGTGTTGTGATGTTGTTGAGACTTTTTTTGTTATGTTATGTTAAACTGTAATGCAGAAAATTGTTTTCATTTTTAGAATTTAGTTTAGTTTTGTTTTTATTTTCAGCACTTTGTTATGTATTGTCATTAGCTCTTTCTCAACAAATTTTATATGTATTAAGTGCAATTTAATGTTTTTAGCCTTGTAGTTTTCATATTAGCNGTCTATGTATTACTATTTAGTTTGTTAAGTGTCTTATATATTACTAGATAATAATTCTACACAATTGTATTTATTATAAATTAAGTCCAATATTGGTATTAGAAGAAATGTTTGAATTTCATTGAACANATCTATGTATTACTATTTAGTTTGTTAAGTTTCTTATATATTACTAGATAATAACCCTACACAATTGTATTTATTATAAATTAAGTCCAATATTGGTATTAGAAGAAATGTTTGAATTTAATTGAACGAAAAATGAAAATCAAAAAAATTTGGCCACTGGCATCGACTGCTCCAAAGAAAATGGACTTAGCGCGGGCAATGCCCATTGGGTGCGTCGGCGGTGCCGAGAGCAGTAGGATGGTTCCTGCGACTTTTGGCAGACTTTGGCAGGATTTCGCTTCATAATAACTGCCGGGAAGTGTTTTTAAAGTTCTAAAAACTGCTTAGGATGCCTGAAAACTTTCTATTTTTGGATTTTATGGCTTCCAATTCTAGAAATACTTCAAGGTATGGAATTTTCAATAGAAGAAAGTTTATTAGTTTGATGTGCACAGATTATACGATAAAGTTATTATGAAGAATAGATTGATCAAAGAAAGATGATTTGTTAATCATGGGTTGATCAATCTAAGTGCTCCAGTTGACAAGATTATTCTGCAAAGGCGATGGGAAGTTCTGTGTTACACTATCATTGCGGTTATTGTACCTGTAGTGAAGGAGTTCTATGCAAATCTACATGGAATTACCTAAAGTGTTATCTTCGTATAAGGTAAGGCTATACCATTTACTCCTGTAAGGATTAATGAATTGTATATGATAGAAAAANTTTGGCAGAATTTCGCTTCATAATAACTGTCGGGAAGTGTTTTTAAAGTTCTAAAAACTGCTTAGGACGCCTGGAAACTTTCTATTTTTGGATTCCATAGCTTCCAATTCTAGAAATACTTCAAGGTATGGAGTTTTCAATAGAAGAAAGTTTATTAGTTTTGATGCGCACAGATTATACGATAAAGTTATTATGAAGAAGAGATTGATCAAGGAAAGATGATTTGTTAATCATGGTTTGATCAATCTAAGTGCTCCAGTTGACAAGATTATTCTGCAAAGGCGATGGGAAGTTCTGTGTTACACTATCATTGCGGTTGTTGTACCTGTAGTGAAGGAGTTCTATGTAAATCTACATGGAATTACCTAAGGAGTTATCTTCGTATAAGGTAAGGCTATACCATTTACTCCTGTAAGGATTAATGAATTGTATATGATAGAAAAAGTTTGAATCTGTCATTATGCAAATTTCATTCCTACGCAAGATTTGATGCAAGATATTTATAATTTTATGGCAGATGAAAGTGATAGTGGGAAGTACGAGATGAAGGATATATTAGTTTTTCTGCTTCATCACTTAATCCAATTTCTAAGCAGCGACATTTCTTTATTTTTACAAAATTACTCCCTACTATGAAGATTAGTAGAGTCACCAAGGAGAGTGTTATTTTAAAATATTGTATTTAAATGGAGAAACCTATTGATATAGGTTCAATTATATTTAAATCTGTGATGGGAATCATTATGAATGGGCCAATTTATGGATTTAGTCATCCTTCTACAATTTTTCTGATTTGCATTCAATCCCAAGGGTCATATGAAAATTGGAAAAAAGTTTTACTGTCATGGGAGCCTATGATTCCTATAGATGATCAGTATGTTGGTAATGGAAATGAAGTGCTAAATGCTATTATAGATCATTCTTCACATGCTTCAACTCCATTAATGCCACCAATAATTGGAAGTTCTCTTGGTTTAGAGAAGAACTTGAACAAAATTGAAAGAGAACTTCAGAGTATTATGAATGTAGTGGAGAACTCAAGTACCTTTTTTATCTCAGATTTGAGAATGCAAGAGAATTTTGATCACACTGGAATTTTTGAAGTAGGATTAGCTCAGATGTTTAAAGAAAAGGGGTGGATCAAAGAAAATTCGACAGATCAATTCCCGTACCGATACTTCTACAACCTATATATTCATTACCAATCTATGGGAGATATTGAAGAGGTGAAAGCACTAAAAATGAGGTTNCTAAGCAGCGACATTTCTTTATTTTTGCAAAATTACTCCCTACTATGAAGATTAGTAGAGCCACCAAGGAGAGTGTTATTTTAAAATATTGTATTTAAATGGAGAAACCTATTGATATAGGTTCAATTATATTTAAATCTGTGATGGGAATCATTATGAATGGGCCAATTTATGGATTTAGTCATCCTTCTAAAATTTTCTGATTTGCATTCAATCCCAAGGGTCATATGAAAATTGGAAAAAAGTTTTACTACCGTGGGAGCCCATGATTCCTATAGATGATTAGTATGTTGGTAATGGAAATGAAGTACTAAATGCTATTATAGATCATTCTTCACATACTTCAACTCCATTAATGCCACCAATAATTGGAAGTTCTCTTGGTTTAGAGAAGAACTTGAACAAAATTGAAAGAGAACTTCAGAGTATTATGAATGTAGTGGAGAACTCAAGTACCTTTTTTATCTCAGATTTGAGAATGCAAGAGAATTTTGATCACACTGGAATTTTTGAAGTAGGATTAGCTCAGATGTTTAAAGAAAAGGGGTGGATCAAAGAAAATTCCACAGATCAATTCCCGTACTGATCCTTCTACAACCTATATATTCATTACCAATCTATGGGAGATATTGAAGAGGTGAAAGCACTAAAAATGAGGTTCAATGATTGAAGATTGTGAATTCTCTACTTGCTTAAAAGTGTTTATGTGTTTAGTGTAATTGTGTGGATTTGGTTAGGTTTGATTTATTTTATTTATTCTTATAGTTTTGTGTTAGCGTTTTGTGTTATGGCTTGATTTCGACGCTGATTTATAATTAGTTTGCTTAATATGTTTGAATTTGTGATATGTAAAATGTGTTTGTAAAAAGTGTATTTTCAAATATAAAAGACAGTTTGTTGTTGTTTGTGAAAATTATTGTTTTNTTGCTTATAGTTTTGTGTTAGCATTTTGTGTTATGGCTTGATTTCGACGCTGATTTATAATTAGTTTGCTTAATAGGTTTGAATTTATGATTTGTGAAATGTGTTTGTAAAAAGTGTATTTTCAAATATAAAAGACAGTTTGTTGTTGTTTGTGAAAATTATTGTTTTTGAAATGTGTATTTATGATTTTAGATAAAAATTTGTGTTTAAAAATACTAAAAACTTTGGAGAAAATTGAAAGGAAATTGAAAATTTGAAAATCAAAATAGTGAACTTCGGTCCTTCAGCGTCGACGACACTTGCATTGGCGCTGACCACGCCTTCGACCCGAGAGCAACGAATTAACCCTTTAATTTGTGATTTTCACTGCAAACATCCATTTTTGCCCCATAAGTCACCTTCAACCTTCGGCTTTGCACCTAGGGCTTGATTTTGGGCAGATTTGAGGCAATTTAGAGGCAAAAGAACTTTGGATTTCATCTTCTCTAGGTAAGAGCTACACTTTAAAGTAAATTTTTTTTATTTTCACCAAAGATTATTCACNAGGTCGACGGCACTTGCATTGGCGCTGATGACGCCTTCGGCCCGAGAGCGACGAATTAACCCTTTAATTTGTGATTTTCACCGCAAACATCCATTTTTGCCCCATAAGTCACCTTCAACCTTCGGCTTTGCACCTAGTGCTTGATTTTGGGCAGATTTGAGGCAATTTAGAGGCAAAGGAACTTCGGGTTTCATCTTCTCTAGGTAAGAGCTACACTTTAAACTAAAATTTTTTTTATTTTCACCAAAGATTATTCACACATTGAATAGATCCGAAATTTTCAATTTTCTTAAGAGATTTTGAGAAAATGCTTTGGTGAAGAACTCTTACTTAGTGGATTTAAGTTTAAAGTGATTTACAGTTTGATTTTCAAAATTTTGGGATTTATTCAGAATGTTTTTCAATTTTTTCTAGATTTCCTATGACACCTAGATTGAGTAAAAGGAAAGTAGATTATAACGAGCAAAGGTTTATTAGCTTTAGAGCCAGTGCTCGATTTCATAGTCTTTAAGAAAATAAAAAGGTGATTCAAGACCAAGGTTTTAAGAATCTGAGAGGAGAAGTTGAACGATTGATTATCGCTAGGCAGTGGGAAAACTTCTACTATTTTACTGTCGATGTGATAGTTGGGATTGTGATGGAATTATATGCCAACCTTCTTGAGGCTTCTGATGATTTTGTTTTTGTTCGAGGAAAAAGGGTGGAGTTTACTCCAAGAAAAATCAATGAGTTTTATCAATTAGAAGATATTTATAGATGTCAGTATCACTCGTTTCTGCTACAAATCAAGCCTTAAATGATGTTATTTCTTTTCTGACTAGTGAGAAAAGGTATTGGAAAATAAATAATGGAGTTAAAGTCCCCTTTCTATGTTAAATGTAGTGTCTAAGGCCTGACATTATTTTATTTCTGGGAGGATGATTCCAACAAACCATCATAGTGAAGTGACTAAGGATAGAGCCATCTTGAACTTTCGTACTCAGCAAGTGATGGATATAAATGTAGGCTCTATCATTTATATGAACATTCAATCTATTGCTTTGGGAGAGACCACTAGTGGATTGACACACCCTGCTCTCATTTACAAACTTTGTGAGCAAGCAAAAGTTGATTTCAGACCTGATGAGGAGAGGATTGATCCTCAGAGTCTGATTGGGCATGCAACCATCAAGACTTATGAGTCCCATGTTGATTGATGATATGGAAGATAGGACAGGGATATTCCTTCTTCTTATAAAACCCCTACTTTTAGTGAGCCTACTTCAGGTGACCCCAGCAACAGGGCGTTGTTGGATCAGATGATGATTCAACAACGAGATATTTTAAGCATGGATCATAAGATGCAGAACATGGAGGCCAGAAATGCTCACACTGATGATCTGATTCGGATGTCGATGATAAGGAAGATGATGACTGGTGATCTTTTTGTTTGTTTGTTTTTATGTGTTTGTACTACGTGATTGTATTGTTTGTGTTATGTTGTTGTTGAGACTCTGTTGTTATGTTATGTGAAACTGTAATGTAAAAAACTGTTTTCATTTTTAGAATTTAGTTTAGTTCAGTTGTTATAATCAGCACTTTGTTATGTATTGTGATTAGCTCTTTCTCAAATTTTATATGTATTATGTGCAATTTAATACTTTGTTTCACCCTTCATTTTTAAAGTTCTTCGTGTAAAAAAAATTCTCTTAAAAATTTAAGTTTGGGGGAGGGGGGGAGAGAAGAAAAATTATTTTTAGAAAAAGAGAAAGAACTTAATTTTATTTGTCCTCACTTAACTAAATTTTCAAAATTTTAAAGCTAACATTACCTTTGGTATTAAGGGTTGACTGTAGATAACTATATTTATGTTTCAAAATATATAGTAAATTTAAGTAAAAAATTTTAATATTAAAGGTTAATTCTAAGCTATTTTGTAAAAGAGAATAAGACTATGTTTTTCTATTTTTAGTAAAGAAAATTTGTATTTTTGAAATATTAAAAAAATTATAAAAGATTCATGTAAAAAGAAAAGAATTAAATTTTATGAAATCTTTAAGTTAATATAATTTTGTTAAGTGAAGAAATGTAAAATGTTTTTAACTTTATGAAGAGGATAGTGAAGTTCAAAATCATTAAAGGCTATCCAGATATAGTAATCCTCAAGAAAAAAAAAGAAAAAAAAAGAAAAGGAAAAGAAAAAGATAAGATGTGGGGAGAAGCTTGAGGAGATGCCTGATTAAAAATTGGCTTCATTTGAATCAACTTAAGGAAAAAGACTTCGATACATTTTCTAAACTTTTGATTTGAATATTAACTTAATTATTAATAAAGTTTTATGAAGTTCTTTTTCATATGAATTTCCTAAGTTACTTTAATATAACAAATTGCAATTTTTCTTGAAAGAATAAGAGGATCAAAAACTTTAAACTTAATTACTTAATAACTTTACACCTTTAGTATTAACTGAAATTGTTTTAAATTTTTCTTAAGTTAAACCATTATATTTAGAGAACTAAAATATAGAAGTCTAAAAGTTAAATTCTTTACCATAAGTCATATTTTTTAGTAGTAGAGAAGTTACTTGAGGACAAGTAACATGTAAGTTGGTGGGGATTTTGATACACCAAAAATATATGCATTTTTAAGACCCATATTTTATACCTATTTTTGGTGATATTTCACTTTAATGGAAGGTATTTTGATGTTTTCTTGCAGGTTGTTGATTATACTTATTTTTGGTGATATTGCACTTTAATGGAAGGTATTTTGATGTTTTCTTGCAGGTTGTTGATATGATATTGCACTTTAATGGAAGGTATTTTGATGTTTTCTTGCAGGTTGTTGATTTTTAGGGCTTAACGCAAAAAGGAAGCAAAATGATGAAATTTTGAGTCAAAATGAAGTTTTTGAGGAAATACTCAACGTCGGCAGCGCCAAGGTCAGCGCCGATGGCGCAGAATATCCGAAAGCTAGAGAATTTTACTCAGCACCGACGGCGGCAGACTAGCACCAAAGGCAGTTTAGATCCTAGTTCTAGAAAGTTTAATGTATTTGGATGATTTTTGAAGAGTTTTTGGATGCACCTCTTAGATAATTGACCTTGGGCTTTATTTGGGGTCGAATTTCATCAGAAAATTGGCTCCTCAACATTCATTTTTTGCTCCACAACGTTCCAGCACCTCACATTTTCATAATCCATCATCATTCCACCACCATATTGGAGTCAATTAGTAATTTTTCTTTCATAGTTTAGAGTTTTTGTGGTGAGATTTAGTGTGAAACTTTCTGTAAGAGTGTTGGTGAAGGAGAAAAGTGAGAGAGTTCTTCTTCCTGCATTTCTAAGGAAAGGCTACATAGGATTTCCTTTGAGAAAGAGTTCCATAAAAGTTTGTTTGTTTATTTAGTATTGTATGAACTTTCTTTTATATATGAAATTTGTGTTTTATCATATCTTTATCATGAAGTCTGAGTAGTTCCCTCTATCTTTCCCCCTACTCTAAGATATGGTGAAATGAAGAGATAAAATGAATGCGCCATAATTAAAATATAAAAGAAATTGTGATAATTTTTCAACTCCGAACTTAATTTACTTTTCAATCTGGCCAATTGATTTTTTAAAATATGTTGTGAAACATATGATCCAGCAAATGGAGTATGAGTTCCACAATAGAGTGAGGGTCACGTTTGATTTCATGAAGGATAAGTTCGTTCAAGAAATTAAGTGAAAATAAATAGAGAAAAATTATTTGTTGGGTGTAGAATTGGAGAATTTTTAGGGTGACAGAATAAAATCCCCAATTTGGTCTTAGTGTTTAAAAAATAAAGCGAGAGTTAGCCTTCGGGTGAAAGGAAGTGGGAGCTCTAGAGTGGGAGCAAGTATCCTCCTAGCCTAACCACAAATTTAGGGACTAAAGCTAAGATTAACCAATGATTTTCTATGCACTGTATTAGGGTAGAAAATTAAAATTGCTCCTATTTGGCATAATACATATTATAAACATTTATCTCAGCTCATTTCACCAGAATTTCATTGTTGTGTGAAAGATGCTTTTTCACATAAGAAATCTTCATTACATAAACATAGTTAGTAGATTAGTAGTTATTATTCAAAATTTGCATTTCTATTCGGCTAATAGTTAAGTAATTTAATTTGGTTAATATCTCAACATTTGAAATTAGTGACAGTGATTTCGTTTGATTTTCTGTGAATTTGCTGTTAAAATTTTATCATTAATAACTTACACCTTCCCCGTGGGATCGATATTTGGGGCTTAAATAGAAAGTCCATTATTACATGATAACGATACGTATACTTGCGTAAAATCCCATTATTGATTTCCTATAATTATATATATTTTACACAACTTAATTTTCATATAAGGATCAAGTTTTTGGCGTTGTAGTGGTGTCAACTTCATCAATTCTTACATACAAAAATTTGGGATCACTCTTTGTTCTGATCTTTAGGATTTACTTCAACATTACTAGGCAATGTTCTCGAAGGTCTAATACTAAGTGCAGTAGCAATACATCCCAATTGATTTTCCATGTTTCTAATTGCAACTCCTTGATTTTGTAATTAAATTTCCATTTGCAATATCAATTCTTCCATTGATAACTTTTTCTCCTTTTTTTGCAAATTATTAAAACCTAGGGGGTAATAAGGCTTATAAGCTTGATTCCTTTGATTGTTGGAGTTTCCCAATGGGTTCACAGTATTGTTTCCCCATTACAGATTTGCAACATTAGAATTATTGTTACTCTAACTAAAGTTTGGATGATTCTTCCAACTAGGATTTTAATAATTGGCATAAGGATAATTAAAATGATTGTTTATTGCATTTAAAGTTTTATAAGAAGATTGAGATTTTATCATTTGTCCCAATGAGTTTTTCTCAAGCACAGGTGCTGTCTGAGAACAATTCATTTCATATTGATCTATCTTCTTTGATATAACGGCTATTTGGGCAGCTAACATAAATATTGCATCAGAATCATGAATACTAACCTCTCTTTTTGAATTTACTCTATCGGAGGGCCATTGAAAATTAATAGTAGCCATCTCTTCAATTAATGAATTTGCTTCATCGAATGGTTTTGATATTAATGATCCACCAACAACAACGTCAATTATCAATCAAAGAGATCAAACCAACCCATTATAAAAGTTTGAATTATTAACCAATCTGACAACACATGGTGTGGACATTTTCTAAGGAAATTTTTAAATTTTTCTCAGGCTTTATAAATTGATTTCTCTTCAAACTGACAAAAAAATGTGATATCATTTCTAAGCTTAGCAGTTTTTGAAGGTGGGAAATATTTTGATAAAAAAATTTGTGAAAAATCTCCCAATGTTCTGATAGATGCAGGTGCTAATGAATTTAGCCACATCTTAGCTTTATCCCTTAGTGAAAAAGGAATAAGTCCAAGCCTGACATCATCATTTGACACTCCATTGTATTTAATTGTAGCACACAATTCTAGAAAACTAGCATGATGTAAATTAGGATCTTCAGTAGGTATTCCTCCAAACTGAATATTTTGTACCAGTTGGATAATAACAGGTTTAAGGTCAAATTAATTGGTAGCTACAACAAGGTTCTGTATGCTTAAATGAATTTCATATACTGTAGGATTAACATTATCTCTTAAAGGTCTCTGATGATGTTCATTTTCATTTCCAGCATTACTCAAATTTGAAGAGATTTTGCTAAAATCATCTATTTTTTTTATTGTTTTCAAATTTTTCTAATTGTTCTCTCTAACATAGAATTGTAAGGTACTAAATTTTTAGATCTTACCCTACGCATAAACAAATAGAGCAAGTAATTAAAAATAAGAAAACACACTTAAATAAGAAAATTTTCAAAACTAAACTACAAAACTCTTTATTTTATTTANGAAATCATCTATTTTCTTATTGTTTTCAAATTTTTCTAATTGCTCTCTCTAACATAGAATTGTAAGGTACTAAATTTTTAGATCTTACACCACGCATAAACAAATAGAGCAAGTGATTAAAAATAAGAAAACACACTTAAATAAGAAAATTTTCAAAACTAAACTACAAAACTCTTTATTTTATTTATATAATAAAATAAAAAAATTTAGTAATATTTTCCGTTACTTCCCCGACAACGGCGCCAAAAATTTGATGCGGGTAGATTTAGTGTGTAAATTTTGCAAATATCTTTCAATATTACAAAATACACACGACAGATATAACAATAAATATGCAATATAATCCTAACAAAAATACCTTTTATGAAAATAGTTTATCTTTAAAACTCTGTTTAAACTGCCAAATCTCCTTTAAAATCAGCACAAGTATACGTATCACTCAAGTAATAAAGGGCTCTAATAGAGTCCTAGATATAGATCCCATAGGGTAGTTGGAAAAACCTATAAGTAAATTCTTAAAATTATTTTATAATTTAAAAATACAAAAATAAAAGTAAAGTGCGAAGTTTGAATATTAACTATTAAAGTGAATGCTATATAAAATGCAATTGAAAGATAGAGTTAACTAACTGAAAACTAAACTTTCAAAAGTGAAATTACAGAAACTAAACAAAGTTTTTGTTGATGGAAGATTCAAATTGAAAAAAAACATTCTTCCCCTTTACAATGAGTATATGGATTATGAAGAAGTTAAAATCATTTGAAAAAATATATNCTAACTGAAAACTAAACTTTCAAAAGTGAAATTACAGAAACTAAACAAAGTTTTTGTTGATGGAAGATTCAAATTGAAAAAAAACATTCTTCCCCTTTACAATGAGTATATGGATTATGAAGAAGTTAAAATCATTTGAAAAAATATATATAAAAACTGTTTTGTGCCAAATAAAAACAATCCTATTCTTTACCATCTTCCAAGAGCTACAAAGAACATTGACTAATATAGAGTTTGGTACTTAATTTTGTGGTTAGGCTGGAAGGATACTGACTTCCACTCTAAAGCTCACACTACTCCCTCCTTTGAGGACTAACAATCTTGCATGAGTTTCCNACAAATAAAAACAATCCTATTCTTTACCATCTTCCAAGAGCTACAAAGAACATTGACCAATATAGAGTTTGGTACTTAATTTCGTGGTTAGGCTGGGAGGATACTGACTTCCACTCTAAAGCTCACACTACTCCCTCCTTTGAGGACTAACAATCTTGCATGAGTTTCCNGGAATCCCCCAGGTATCTTAAGAAATGATGAGGTGGATCCTATGCCCTATGAAATAAAGTGGATGATAAAAAGGATGGTTAGATGGAGTATACTACCAGCAGATTACATTCCTAACAGTTGTATAATCAACATATACGATGAAAGAGATTGTACTCCCCCACACATAGATCATCATGATTTTTGTCAGACATTTCTGCACGGTCTCATTTATGAGTAAGAGCAATATTCTGTTCAGAAAAGAAATTGATGTTATTAGCCTTGGGGAGTTTAGAGGATCTATTGAGATTCCACTACCAATGGGTTCAGAACTGATTCTTAAAGGAAATGGAGCAAACCTCACCAAGCACTGCATTCTTGGGGTACGACACCGCAGAGTGTCTGTGACTTTCAGAAGAATGCATAATAACAAGATGTCATATGGGTTCCGACTAGATCCAGAGCTAGAGGGAATGCGCTCGTGTGAGCTATGAGATGGTTGCACCTCTAAGAATACTTAAAAAAAAATTTTGTCTTGAAGCGTGGCTTAGTAGGCCAGCTTGATCTAGAGCTCATCTCATAGAGAACAGATAAACATTTTATCACGTTTTGTAATTCTTTAGAGAAGCATGTATGATATGTATTCAACATATGATGTTTTAGATGTGTTAAATATATGATGTTTCAGATGTATTGAGCATGATTGTCACTTTTGATGCTTTCAGCATGTATTAAGTCTGTAACACCTGTTTGAAGTAGATTAATAAAATTTCTTTTAGATCTCAATATGTTTGTGAAATTGCCTTTCGTACGATTGATAAAGAGTCGTGGAACCATACGTTAGTTTTTAATTATATTTAACAAAGAACAAAATAACAAAACTTTAATATTAAAATTTAATTATGTTTTTTAAAATTAAATAATGAAAATTAAATTTTGAAAATGTACTTTGATAATTAAACGTGATAAAGACCACAAGAAAATAAAATTGCTTGAGTTTGTTTCTCTTAAATTCAAGGTTTCTCACTCTGTGCTTGCGTAGAATGAATATCCTTGTCTTTACCAATTTCTTCACATTCACACTGAGTTTTTGACTCCTCTCAATTCTCTTCAATCATTCTACACCAATGTCAATCTTCACATGTTACATATATGTGAACTTAACACCATAAGTTCTCAACGCTACGTCGACTTTTTTCTCGGGGTCAGCACCGTGATTCGATATATTTTTCTGCTACCTCTTGGGTTGGATGTGAGTCCCAGTGCTTTCCTCCCCAATTTAGCAGATATTTGCCTTGTCATCATTTGAGTTGGATATGATTCCCGGTACATTCCTTTCTGGTGTGACAAACACATTTTCCCACTACCTCTTAGGTTGGATGTTAGTCCTAGCGCTTTCCTCCCCAATGTAGCAGATATTACCCTAGTCACCATTTGGGTTAGATATGAGTCTCAATACTTTCCTTCCTAGCGTGACAGACATATATTGACCTCACTTTTGGTTGAGGTTTACTTTTTCCTCTTTAGTAGCCTAAAGTTTGGTCATAGGACTTTTCTATTGACTATTCTTAGAAAACTAGACAAGGAGCCCTCACCATTAGAAATTTCAAACTCTTCTCTAATCAACTTGAAGTTCCACATATTGGTCCTAACCTCTAGCACTTAGTAGGTGGGGTCATTATAGGGGAAATCAAGATGAGTCACCCATTAGGACTGCTGGACCTTAGGGTTGACCCTGGGTGTTGGTCT
>JXCR01147960.1:12892-46440 GCA_002079205.1 Phalaenopsis hybrid cultivar
CCAAATTAAATTGTAGAGCTCCTTTGCCCTCCACTTAAGCAACACAATGCACCCCCTAATTGACCATGACAACCTTCCCTTAACCATTTTTATAAAAAGCACCTCCCACGGCAATGGGAAGGAGTGCTGAAAATTTCTTAGAGAGACCTCCCTAAGCTTACCACAGAGCTTCCCTAAGATACCCTCAGTGCATTCCAACTGTTTTCCCTCACCAATTTCCACTGCAGAGGTTCAATTTTGAGCTCGAAATCTTGCTGAAAATCAGGACAGATNCTAGTCACCATTTGGGTTAGATATGAGTCTCAATACTTTCCTTCCTAGCGTGACAGACATATATTGACCTCACTTTTGGTTGAGGTTTACTTTTTCCTCTTTAGTAGCCTAAAGTTTGGTCATAGGACTTTTCTATTGACTATTCTTAGAAAACTAGACAAGGAGCCCTCACCATTAGAAATTTCAAACTCTTCATCAACTTGAAGTTCCACATATTGGTCCTAACCTCTAGCACTTAGTAGGTGGGGTCATTATAGAATCAAGATGAGTCACCCATTAGGACTGCTGGACCTTAGGGTTGACCCTGGGTGTTGGTCTAGGGCTAAGTTACTCACTTGCAATCATTTACACTCACTATCACTCACTACCCTAAACCCGGAATTTCTAGGTTCTGGTCCCTTAATATTTTTTGGAGACTCGTGTAGGTGGTCTCCTAAACCCATTAGCCCTAGGCTAGGATTTGGCTAAGAAAACTACATAGAGGACCCAAAATGGGGTTTCCATTAGTCCATGGCTTATTGATAGTGGTTGGCACTCCAACTCTACCTAGACACCCGATCTAGCCTTTTGCCCCTAAATTCCCCCAAATTACCTAGATACATTTGGAACCCCAAATATGCCCAAAATTTCCAAATCTACCTGAAATACCCAACTTGGTTCAAAAATCATTTCAAACACCTTGAAAACACCCAAACTACCCAAAATCACCAAATTTTCCAAATTACCGAAAGTGCCCCCTCTTTACCCCAAAATTCCAAAAGATCTAAAAAATTCCCAAAAACTCCCAAATGTTCCCAATTTCATTTTTTTCCACTATCACATGACCCAATTTGGCCAATTTTACCACCTTTGATCAAAACCCTCAAATTGCCCTTTAAAGGCCCATATTTTCCACAAATTACCTCAAATGTCTATCCAATTAGTCTCAATTTACCCCAATTTCAATTCTAAACTTAGATTAACCCTTGATGTGACCAATATAGACCAAATCCAAGCTCAATTGGTCCATGATTTGAACCCAACTTGAGCTAAACCAAAAAAACAATTTTGGCCCTATGACTTGGTTCCACCAAATTGAACGCATGGCTTAATCCAATTGCCATAATTTTTATTAGAAAAACTTCATAACATCTCCATACATCAAACTTGACCTTAAATTGGCCTTGGGAAGGCCTAAATTTCATTTGATTTCAACCTAAGTCCATAAAGCCCCAAATTTACCCCAAACTGATGGTGTCTCAAAATCTCAACAAATTGAGGGTCTTAACCCCAAAATTTCCACTCTATCCCTTCATGAAAAATCTTCACAACACCCTTGATCATTTGAACAATTCAATTTGGACTTAGCATAAGGTTAGCTCAACCTAGACCCATGTTTAACCCAACCTGCCCAAATTGGCCAAATTTCAAAAATCCCTCAAATTGACCTACCAATTGAACTCAAAATCACTTAAATCCTTCACCAAACATCTTCAAAACAATCATCTATACAATTTTGATCAATTAATTGGGTCAATTTACATGGCTAACCTAGCCCAAACCCAAGCTTTGATCACTTGAACCCACATTGAACCCATGCATTAAAGATGGCCTAACTACCCCAAATCCATCAAATTAATTCCACCTCAGCCAGGGTTAGACGCTAAGACTGAGCCAAAGCCCATCTAACCCAAGCTAGAGGAGCCATGGACCAAAAGTCCCACAAATTAAGGGATCTTATTTCCAAAAATACACATGCTTAAGATACCCTTANCGCTTAGGCACAAGCTTCTCACGCCTAGACGCTAGACCCCGTACGTCAGAAAAAGAGAGCCCGGTGCCATGTCACTAGGATCTGGCGCCTAGGTGCCAGGTAGTTATACAGGCTTTTAGAAGGCTGACACCAAGGTGCCACAGTTGTGCGCCTAAGTGCTAGAATCAATTTTCTTCTAAATACATTGAGATTGGATGAATTTTGAAGTGGCATCTAAAGCGNGGCTTAGGCACCAGCTTCTCACGCCTAGACGCTAGACCCCGTACGTGAGAAAAAGAGAGCCCGGTGCCATGGCACCAGGATCTGGCGCCTAGGTGCCAGGTAGTTATACAGGCTTTTAGAAGGATGACACCAAGGTGCCACAGTTGTGTGCCTAAGTGCTAGAATCAATTTTCTTCTAAATACATTGAGATTGGATGAATTTTGAAGTGGCATCTAAAGTGACTCTTGGGAATTTCAAGTTTTATTTAAAATGGGACTGAGAAGAGAAAAAAATGGGGGGAAGGTGCTTTTGGTAGGAGGTTGATTTGGGGCTCTTAGATAGTTGTAAGAGACTTTTGGGGTATGTGTGTGTGTGTCTCTTGTAGTGAAATTGTAGGGAGAGTTAAGAAGTCATGAAAGGAACTTAAGAGGATTTTCTTGGGAAGAAGCTTAAGATAAGTACTTTGTATTTTTTCTTGAGTTCTATTTTACTGTGTAAACTTGNATCTCTTGTAGTGAAATTGTAGGGAGAGTTAAGAAGTCATGAAAGGAACTTAAGAGTATTTTCTTGGGAAGAAGCTTAAGATAAGTACTTTGTATTTTTTCTTGAGTTCTATTTTACTGTGTAAACTTGCATTTTAATATAAATCATGTTTTGTTGTGTTAACCCCATGAAGTCTGAGTAGTTTTGTTTATCTTTCTCCTTGCAATAAGAAATAGTCGCGTGTAGGATTATAATTGTTTATGATTGATATTATTCTATACTTGTGATAATTAATTACTTTGTATTTAATTTACATATTTAATTTGGTCAATTGGTATGTTAAAACTTGTTGTGAATCAATNAGGATTATAATTGTTTATGATTGATATTATTCTATACTTGTGATCATTAATTACTTTGTATTTAATTTACATATTTAATTTGGTCAATTGGTATGTTAAAACTTGTTGTGAATCAATNTTGATTCTTAAAGGAAATGGAGAAAACCCACCAAGCACTGCATTCTTGGGGTACGACTCCGCAGAGTGTCTATGACTTTCAGAAGAATGCATAATAACAAGATGCCATATGGGTTCCGACTAGATCCAGAGCTAGAGGGAATGCGCTCGTGTGAGCTATGAGATGGTTGCACCTCTAAGAATACTTAAAAAGAATTTTTGTCTTGAAGCGTGGCTTAGTAGGCCAGCTTGATCTGGAGCTCATCTCATAGAGGATAGATAAACATTTTATCACATTTTGTAATTCTTTAGAGAAGCATGTATGATATGTATTCAACATATGATGTTTTAGATGTGTTAAATATATGATGTTTCAGATGTATTAAGCATGATTGTCACTTTTGATGCTTTCAGCATGTATTAAGTCTGTAACACCTCTTTGAAGTAGAATAATAAAATTTCTATTAGATCTCAATATGTTTGTGAAATTTCCTTTCGTACGATTGATAAAGAGTCGTGGAACCATACATTAGTTTTAATTATATTTAACAAAGAACAAAATAACAAAACTTTAATATTAAAATTTAATTATGTTTTTTAAAATTNAAAATTTTGTCTTGAAGCGTGGCTTAGTAGGCCAGCTTGATCTAGAGCTCATCTCATAGAGAACAGATAAACATTTTATCACGTTTTGTAATTCTTTAGAGAAGCATGTATGATATGTATTCAACATATGATGTTTTAGATGTGTTAAATATATGATGTTTCAGATGTATTGAGCATGATTGTCACTTTTGATGCTTTCAGCATGTATTAAGTCTGTAACACCTGTTTGAAGTAGATTAATAAAATTTCTTTTAGATCTCAATATGTTTGTGAAATTGCCTTTCGTACGATTGATAAAGAGTCGTGGAACCATACGTTAGTTTTTAATTATATTTAACAAAGAACAAAATAACAAAACTTTAATATTAAAATTTAATTATGTTTTTTAAAATTAAATAATGAAAATTAAATTTTGAAAATGTACTTTGATAATTAAACGTGATAAAGAAAACAAGAAAATAAAATTGCTTGAGTTTGTTTCTCTTAAGTTCAAGGTTTCTCACTCTGTGCTTGCGTAGAATGAATATCCTTGTCTTTACCAATTTCTTCACATTCACACTGAGTTTTTCACACCTCTCAATTCTCTTCAATCCTTCTACACCAATGTCAATCTTCACATGTTACATTTATGTGAACTTAACACCATAAGTTCTCAACGCTACGTTGACTTTTTTCTCGGGGTCAGCACCGTGATTCGATATATTTTCTTGCTACCTCTTGGGTTGGATGTGAGTCTCAGTGCTTTCCTCCCCAATTTAGCAGATATTTCCCTTGTCATCATTTAAGTTGGATATGATTCCCGGTGCATTCCTTCCTGGTGTGACAAATATATTTTCCCACTACCTCTTAGGTTGGATGTTAGTCCTAGCGCTTTCCTCCCCAATGTAGCAGATATTACCGTAGTCACCATTTGGGTTAGATATGAGTCTCAATACCTTCCTTCCAAGCGTGACAGACATAGATTGACCTCACTTTTGGTTGAGGTTTAGTTTTTCCTCTTTAGTAGCCTAAGGTCTGGCCATAGGACTTTTCTATTGACTATTCTTAGAAAACTAGACAAGGAGCCCTCACCATTAGAAATTTCAAACTCTTCATCAACTTGAAGTTCCACATATTGGTCCTAACCTCTAGCACTTAGTAGGTAGGGTCATTATAGGGGAAATCAAGATGAGTCACCCATTAGGACTGCTGGACCTTAGGGTTGACCCTGGGTGTTGGTCTAAGGCTAAGTTACTCAGTTGGAATCATTTACACTCACTATCACTCCTACCCTAAACCCAGAATTTCTAGGTTCTGGTCCCTTAATATTTTTGGGAGACTCGTGTAGGTGGTCTCCTAAACCCATTAGCCCTAGGCTAGGATTTGGCTAAGAACACTACATAGAGGACCCAAAATGGGGTTTTCATTAGTCCATGGCTTATTGATAGTGGTTGGCACTCCAATCTACCTAGACACCCGATCTAGCCTTTTGCCCCTAAATTCCCCCAAATTACCTAGATACATTTGGAACCCCAAATTTGGCCAAAATTTCCAAATCTACCCGAAATACCCAACTTGGTTCAAAAATCATTTCAAACATTTTGAAAACACCCAAACTACCCAAAATCACCAAAATTGGCCAAATTACCAAAATACCCCTCCTTACCCCAAAATTCCAAAAGATCCAAAAAAATTCCCAAAAACTCCCAAATGTTACCAATTTCATTTTTTTCCACTATCACATGACCCAATTTGGCCAATTTTACCACCTTTGATCAAAACCCTCAAATTGCCATTTAAAGGCCCATATTTTCCACAAATTACCTCAAATGTCTATCCAGTTGGTCTCAATTTACCCCAATTTCAATTCTAAACTTAGATTAACCCTTGATGTGACCAATATAGACCAAATCCAAGCTCAATTGGTCCATGATTTGAACCCAATTTTGAGCTAAGCCAAGAAAACAATTTTGGCCCTATGACTTGGTTCCACCAAATTGAACCCATGGCTTAATCCAATTGCCATAATTTTTATTGGAAAAACTTCATAACATCTCCATACATCAAACTTGACCTTAAATTGGCCTTGGGAAAGCCTAAATTTCATTTGATTTCAACCTAAGTCCATAAAGCCCTAAATTTACCCCAAACTGGCCATGTCTCAAAATCTCAACAAATTAAGGGTCTAAACCCCAGAATTTCCACTCTATCCCTTCATGAAAAATCTTCACAACATCTCCCTTGATCATGTGGACCATTCAATTGGGACTTAGCATAAGGTAAGCTCAACCTAGACCCATGTTTAACCCAACCTGCCCAAATTGGCCAAATTTCAAAAATCCCTCAAATTGACCTACCAATTGAACTCAAAATCACTTCAACCCTTCACCAAACATCTTCAAAACAATCATCTACACAATTTTGATCAATCAATTGGGTCAATTGACATGGCTAACCTAGCCCAAACCCAAACTTTGATCACTTGAACCCATATTGAACCTATGCACTAAAGATGGCCTAACTACCCCAAATCCATCAAATTAATTCCACCTCAGCCAGGGTTAGACCTTAAGACTGAGCCAAATCCCATCTAACCCAAGCTAGAGGAGCCATGGACCAAAAGTCCCCCAAATTAAGGGATCTTATTTCCAAAAATATACTTGCTTAAGATACCCTTACCAAAACTAAACCCCATTGCATTAAATTGCTTTGACAGATTCCCCTGGATGCNTGATAATTTTCTAAAGTTTAAGTAAAGTTTTACTAAGTCCATAAAAAGAGTTTTCATCTTTTATGTGGGATTGATACAGGGACTTGAATGATATGTGCACTTGCGTTTCAATCCTAGTTAAGTTTTAAAATAAAATAATTAGAAATTTTAATACCTACATCACTAGGAGTANAGATAATTGTCTAAAGTTTAAGTAAAGTTTTACTAAGTCCATAAAAAAAGTTTTCATCTTTTCTGTGGGATTGATACAGAGACTTGAATGATATGTGCCCTTGCGTTTCAATCCTAGTTAAGTTTTAAAATAAAATAATTAGAAATTTTAATACCTACATCACTAGGAGTAGTCACTATAAAAGCATAAAATTATATTATTAGCATGGAAAGGGGGTCAGGTTTTGGCACCTTCACTAAGGATTGAAATTAAAGAAAATATACACAAAGAAAGTACATCAAATTGCGGTACAACCATGATGCTACATTACTAGATCTCTTTTTAACAAATATTTTTATACTTATTTTGGAAAAAGCCTTAGAAGGAAAGCTAAGTCAATCTTTTATAGATATTAAGAGACTTGTGGAGGCTCTCTAGTAAAGATTTGAGGGTTTGAATGTAAATCTTAAAGTTCACGTCTCCTTTCATGAAGAAGAGAACATTTAGGATAATTTTTTTCTTTCTCTTTATCTTTTCATGTGGTTTTATTNTCCTTAGAAGGAAAGCTAAGTAAATTTTTTATAGATATTAAGAGACTTGTGGAGGCTCTCTAGTATAGATTTGAGGGTTTGAATGTAAATCTTAAAGTTCACATCTCCTTTCATGAAGAAGAGAACATTTAGGATAATTTTTTTCTTTCTCTTTATCTTTTCATGTGGTTTTATTGATGTTTTTATGTGTTGTGAGAAGAGAAGATGAGTGCATTTGTATGAGATGACATCATCTAATAACTTGTGCTGAATAAAGAGAATCACAGTGTATTGCAAAGATCGATTGGCTTGGTGAGAGTTATCTAAACCTTTTGTACTGTTCTTTTTTTATTCCAACAATAAAAAGTAATGGCACTTTCTTATTTAATGATTTGTAAGTAATCTTACTTTTATACTTCTGTGAGGTAGCTTGTGGTTTTCATTCTATGGATTTTTGGTTTTCCTCGTTGCCTTTTTAATTCATAAATTTATAATGTTGATGTGTCGACTTTCCGATTGCAATTTATTTTTTATTTGATGTAAAAAGAATTTTAAAAATCTATTTTGAACTATGACTTTTGTCTGTTTCATAATGTAACAAGTAGGTGAACCACATAAATTTGGTAGATATTCTATTATGGTTTTGCAAACTTGTTAGAGCATCCGACGAATCCTGGAAAATGCCAAAGGTTTAAGAAAAACATTATTTTATGATTTTTTAATTCTTTTTCTGACCTAGGCATAGACATAAGGAGAAAATGTGTATCCGTTGTTGTAAAAAATAATGTAGATTCCATATGAAAACTTCAAGAAATCACTTGACCCGTGTCAAGGGTATGAATCATGCATATCTGAAAAATTCAACATTTTTTCCAAGCATTTTTGTTTACTATACTTTTAGGACTATTAGATTTATTACTAAAATTTGACCACTTCAAACTAGACTAAATGTTTCAATAAACTAGAAATTTGTATGTTAGAAACATTTTGGCGCTTTCCTCATGGATTGATACAAACTCTTAGACCACTTATTACTTTGCATGTATACTTATGTGTTTAACTAACTTACTTTACAAAAAAGTTTTTGGCCAACATAGATCCAATCATCTATGTCTTTGAAGTTATTTTTTTCTCAAATGGTGAACTATAATTAATGTTGAAGATAAAATTTATCAATTTAAGTTAATAATCCAAACATATAAAGCTACCAATCCACATCAGCTACACATGCTAATGTCATATTATTGTTTAAATAAATTTATGAAAGTATTAAAAAAATACTCATATAAAGCAAAAAAATGGATCCAAAGAAGTATCATGGAGATCTACAATGAGTAATTTCATGAACTATCCAAAGCTCTAATATCTTTTCTAGAAAGTGACAAGGAAGGTATGTCACTTGACAGAAAATCGTTGACCAACAATGATGATCAATAAGATCTAAGGGACTAGCTAGCTAGCAAAAAGAATTAGGGTAGAGGTAGCATCACTAATAATAATAACTATTATAAACCTACATTATAGAAGTTATTCATGTTATTAAAAACCTCTTAACAAAAAATAAAACTTAATTTTTAAAATTTTTAGATTCTTTCTTGCTCTAAAAGAAATCTAATTATTTAAATTGTATTTAGTTTGAAACCTTCTAAGTCTTTGTCTACATAAAGGACACCTAAGACATTCTTTTGGTGTGCAAATTCTTAAGTTTATTCTTTAAGGGTTATGTTCTAAGAGTCTAATGTCTGCTCATTGATACACAAAAATAATTGATATTTTAAGTATACAACTTATGCTTCTTTTTGGTGATATTTCACTTAAAAAAAAGGGTATTTTTTTATGTTTTTGTTACAGGTATATCAATTTTAGGCATTTGGAGCAAAAACAACAAAAAGGAGGTAATAGAGAACTTGGTGATTTTGGCATCTGAGGCACCAGAACTGGCACCAGAGGTGCCAACTTATAGAAAACTGGTGCTAGAGGCGCCATTTTAAAGAGAAATGGTGCTTGAGGTGCCAGACTTGGTGTCAGAAGAGCTAGAACCCAAAATAGTGCAAACTTAAGTAACTTGGCGCTTGAGGCACCATATTTGGCGCCAGAAGTGCCAGAGACAATACTTGATGAATTAAGGCAGTTCAAGATGAATTTTGAGCTGATTTTAAATTCTTCAAATGTTTCAAATGCCCACGCCCCATGGAGTGATTTCAACGCATCTAGACACTTTGGAAGGCTCTTTAATGAAGGGATATATCTCTTGAAAGAATGGAAATGCCTTTTAGGATTCAAAAGGTGTGACTTTTGGAGAGAATTTGGGAGGAAATTTTGAATTCTTTTTAAAAGGAGGCAACCCCTAATTAAAAAGGAGAGTGACAAGAGAGAGAATGAGAGTAGCGTGAGAGAGAAGAAGAGTTGAGGCGTAAGATAGAGAGATGGACTTGGAGATTTTCTTCTAGGATTGCAAGAGGAGAGAGAAAGTGAGAGATTTACTCTTCATTACATTTCTAAGAGAGATTTGAGAGTACTTGTAAAGAGGGAAAGTGCTTAAAGAGAATTTTTAGGGATTTTCTTGGGAAGGAATGTGAGATAAGTTATGTCTTTTATTTCTTTATTTTGTAAACTTGTTTTTATTTATGAAATCCATGTTTTTTTATTTGGTTCTCATGAATTCTGAGTAGTCTTCTTTATCTTTCTCCCTAATCTAAGATTTGGTTTTGTGAAGAATTAAATTTCTTTTATATGGTTTTAAATGTCAATAATTTGTGATGATTTAAACTCTTATCTTTATTTAATTTTAAATCTGACCAATTAAAATATTAAAATGTATTGAGAAATATATGATCTGAAAGGNCTCTTTAAGGGTTATGTTCTAAGAGTCTAACGTCTGCTCCTTGATACACAAAAATAATTGATATTTTAAGTATACAACTTATGCTTCTTTTTGGTGATATTACACTTAAGAAAAATGGTATTTTTCATGTTTTTGTTACAGGTATATCAATTTTAGGCATTTGGAGCAAAAACAACAAAAAAGAGGTAATAGAGAACTTGGTGATTTTAACATCTGAGGCACCAGAACTGGCACCAGAGGTGCCAACTTACAGAAAACTGGTGTTAGAAGTGCCATTTTAAAGAGAAATGGTGCTTGAGGTGCCAGACTTGGTGCCAGAAGAGCTAGAACCCAAAACAGTGCAAACTTAAGTAACTTGGCGCTTGAGGCACCATAATTGGCGCCAGAAGTGCCAGAGATAATACTTGATGAATTAAGGCAGTTCAGGATGAATTTTGAGCTGATTTTAAATTCTTCAAATGTTTCAAATGCCCATGCCCCATGGAGTGATTTCAACGCATCTAGACACTTTGGAAGGCTCTTTAATGAAAGGATATATCTCTTTAAAGAATGGAAATGCCTTTTAGGATTCAAAAGGTGTGACTTTTGGAGAGAATTTGGGAGGAGAGTGACAAGAGAGAGAAGGAGAGTAGCGTGAGAGAGAAGAAGAGTTGAGGCGTAAGATAGAGAGATGGACTTGGAGATTTTCTTCTAGGATTGCAAGAGGAGAGAGAAAGTGAGAGATTTACTCTTCATTACATTTCTAAGAGAGATTTGAGAGTACTTGTAAAGAGGGAAAGTGCTTAAAGAAAACTTCTAGGGATTTTCTTGGGAAGGAATGTGAGATAAGTTCTGTCTTTTATTTCTTTATTTTGTAAACTTGTTTTTATCTATGAAATCCATGTTTTTTTATTTGGTTCTCATGAATTCTGAGTAATCTTCTTTATCTTTCTCCCTAATCTAAGATTTGGTTTTGTGAAGAATTAAATTTGTTTCATACGGTTTTAAATGTCAATAATTTGTGATGATTTAAACTGTTATCTTTATTTAATTTTAAATCTGACCAATTAAAATATTAAAATGTATTGAGAAATATATGATCTGAAAGGGCTATGATTTCTACAATATGGTGAGAGTCATATTCAATTCCTTGGGTGAGAATGTAATAAATGGGGTTGAGTGCAAATAAATATGGAAATATACTTTATTGGATGCAAAATTGGAGATTTTAAGGAGATAGATTAAAATCCCCAATTTGGTCCAGTCGATTCAAAATTAATGCAAGATTGTTAGCCCTCAGGAAAGGGAGAAATGAGAGCTCTGGAGTGAGAGCCAATATCCTCCCAACCTAACCAAGGAATTAGAGACCAAACTCTGAATTAGCCAATGTTTTTAATACACTTGACAGAAGGTAAGGAATAAGATTGCTCTTATTTGGCACAATACAATTATGTATATATTTTTAAATGATTTTTATTTCTTCATAATCCATATACTCATTGTAAAGGAAAAGGATGCTTTCTTAAATTTGAACTCTTCCTCACCAAAAACTTTGTTTAGTTTTTATAAGTTTACTTTTAAAGTTTAGCAAATAGTTTAGTTAACTTAGTTCTTTTTATTGCATTTTATTTAATATGCACTCAATTACTTTAGATTTAAATTTAGAGCTTAAGTTTTGTAGTTTGAATTTTGTGTTTTACATTATAGCCATAAGAATTTCCAACTCCCTGTGAGATTGATACTCAGGACTTCATTAGAGCTTTTTATTACTTGAGCGATACATATACTTGCATTATTATTACGAGTTTGGCATTTTAAAGATTCTAAAAGATAAAATTATTTTTAAGAAAATTTATTTTTATTGGGATTGAATTGCATATTTATTATTATTGTTGTGTGTAGTCTGTAATATTGAAAAAATATTTACAAAAGCAACACACAACAAACGATGCATCAAATTTTTGACGTCGTTGTCGGGAAGTAATAGNTAAAAAATTTATTTTTATTGGGATTGAATTGCATATTTATTATTATTGTTGTGTGTAGTTTGTAATATTGAAAAATATTTACAAAAGCAACACACAACAAACGATGCATCAAATTTTTGACGTCGTTGTCGGGAAGTAATAGTAAATTACTTTATAATTTAAAACATCTTATTTGAACTGAAAAACTTATTTTATTTTAATTTGAATATTTTTATATTTTAGTATGTTTGCTTATTTTAATTGCTTATTATGTTTGTTTATCCGTAGTTTAAGATTTGAAAATCTAGTACCTTATGATTCAGAGTTAGAAAGAACTATTAAAAATTTGAAAACAACAAAAAGAAATAGATAATTTTAGTAAAATGGCTTGTAATTTAAATAATTTTGGAAATGAAAATGAACATCATCAGAGAACTTTAAGAGATTATGTTAATCCTACAGCAGATGAAAATCATTTGAGTATATAAAACCCTGCTGTAGCTGTCAATTAATTTGAGCTTAANATTTGAAAATAACAAAAAGAAATAGATAATTTTTGTAAAATGGCTTGTAATTTAAATAATTTTTGGAAATGAAAATGAACATCATCAGAGAACTTTAAGAGATTATGCTAATCCTACAGCAGATGAAAATCATTTGAGTATATAAAACCCTGCTGTAGCTGTCAATTAATTTGAGCTTAANACCAATGTTTTTAATACACTTGACAGAGGGTAAGGAATAAGATTGCTCTTATTTGGCACAATACAATTATGTATATATTTTTAAATGGTTTTTATTTCTTCATAATCCATATACTCATTGTAAAGGGGAAGGAAGCTTTCTTAAATTTGAACTCTTCCTCACCAAAAAATTTGTTTAGTTTTTATAAGTTTACTTTTGAAGTTTAGCAAATAGTTTAGTTAACTTAGTTCTTTTTATTGCATTTTATTTAATATGCACTCAATTACTTTAGATTTAAATTTAGAGATTAAGTTTTGTAGTTTGAATTTTGTGTTTTACATTATAGCCATAAGAATTTCCAACTCCCTGTGAGATTGATACTCAGGACTTCATTAGAGCTTTTTATTACTTGAGCGATACATATACTTGCATTATTATTACGAGTTTGGCATTTTAAAGATTCTAAAAGATAAAATTATTTTTTAAAAAATTTATTTTTATTGGGATTGAATTGCATATTTATTATTATTGTTGTGTGTAGTTTGTAATATTGAAAAATATTTACAAAAGCAACACACAACAAACGATGCATCAAATTTTTGACGTCGTTGTCGGGAAGTAATAGTAAATTACTTTATAATTTAAAACATCTTATTTGAACTGAAAAACTTATTTTATTTTAATTTGAATATTTTTATATTTTAGTATGTTTGCTTATTTTAATTGCTTATTATGTTTGTTTATCCGTAGTTTAAGATTTGAAAATCTAGTACCTTATGATTCAGAGTTAGAAAGAACTATTAAAAAATTTGAAAATAACAAAAAGAAATAGATAATTTTTGTAAAATGGCTTGTAATTTAAATAATTTTTGGAAATGAAAATGAACATCATCAGAGAACTTTAAGAGATTATGCTAATCCTACAGCAGATGAAAATCATTTGAGTATATAAAACCCTGCTGTAGCTGTCAATTAATTTGAGCTTAAACTTGTTATTATCCAAATGGTACAAAATAATCAGTTTGGGGGAACACCAACTGAAGATCCTAACTTACACCTTGCTAGTTTTCTAGAATTGTGTGCTACATTTAAATATGATGGAGTGTCAAATGATGCCTTCAGACTTAGAATTTTATTTTCTCATTAAGGGATAAAGCTAAGATGTGGTTAAACTCGTTAGCACCTGGATCTATCAGAACTTGGCGAGACTTAGCACAAAAATTTTTATCTAAAAAATTCCCACCATAATAAACTGCTAAGCTTAGAAATGATATTACATCTTTTTTTTTTGAGTTTGAAGGGGAATCAATGTATGAAGCTTGGGAAAAATTTAAAGATCTCCTTAGAAAGTGTCCACACCATGCGTTACTAGATTGGTTAATAACTTAAACTTTTTATAATGGATTGGTTGAATCTCTTAGATCAATTATTGACGCTGCTGTTGGTGGATCATTAATGTCAAAACCATTTGATAAAGCATATTTTTTAATTGAAGAGATGACTACCAATAATTTTTAATGGCCCTCTAAAAGGGTAAATCCAAAAAGAGTAGCTAGTATTCATGATTTTGATGCAATATCTATATTGGCTGCCCAAATAGTTATTATATCAAAGAAGATAGATCAATGTGGAGTGAATTATTCTCAAACACCACTTGTGCTTAAGGAAAACTCATTGAGATAAATGATAGAATCTCAATCTTCTTATGAGACCTTAAATGCAATAAATAATCATTCTAAAAATCCTTATTCCAATTATTATATTCATGGTTGGAAAAATCACCTAAATTTCAATTGGAGTAACAATAACTCTAATGCTACAAATTCGCAATGAGGGAACAATGCTGCAAACCCATTGAGAAACTCCAAAAACCAAGGAAATCTAAGTTACAACATTATTACCATCCAGGTTTTAATAAGAATTTGTAGAGTAAGGAGAATAAATTGTCAATGGAAGAATTAATATTGCAAATGGGAAGTCAATTACAAAGTCAAGGAGCTGAAATTAGAAACCTTGAAAATCAGTTGGGATGTATTGCTTATACACTTAACAACAGACCTCCATGAATGTTTCCTTGTATGTTGAAGTAAATCCTAAAGATCATAACAAAGAGCAAATTAAGGCTATTCAACTGAGAAGTGGAAAAGAATTAGAAACCAAAGTTCAAAAAGAAGTGGAAGTTGAAAAAGAATGGGTGGAAAATGAAAAATTTGATGAAGATTTTTAAGTCAGAATGTCTTATTAAACTAATGAAAATTACTATAGAAAGACCACCACCTTCATTTCATCAAATATTGAAGTAGAAAAACAAAGATAACCAATTTTCAAAATTTTTTGATAAATTGAGGAAATTGACAATAAACATTCCATTTGTTGAAGCCCTGGAAGAAATGTCGAGCTATTTGAAGTTTAGGAAGGATATACTTAATAAGAAAAAAAATTGTGGATAATGAGACTGTTGCACTCAGTGAAGAGTGTAGTGCTATAATTCAGAAAAAGCTTTCTGAAAAACTTAAAGATCCTGGTACTTTTACTATCCCTTGAGCTATTGACAAAAGTTTTTTTGGAAAAGCTTTTGGTGATTTGGAAGCCAGTATTAATTTGATGCATCTGTTAATTTTTAGAAGGTTAGGTTTAAGAGACATTTCACCTACAACTGTAACTCTTTAGTTAGTTGATCATTTGATTACCTATCGTAAAGGAGTTATAGAAGATGTTTTGGTAAAGGTTAATAAATTTATATTTCTTGTAGATTTAATTATAGTAGATATGGAGGAAGATAAGAAAATTTCTATTATTTTAGGAAGATCATTTCTTGTCACTGGAAGAGCTTTGATAGATGTGCAGAAAGGAGAACTAACTATGAGAGTTAGTGATCAAGAGGTTATGTTTAATATTGAAAAATCATTGAGATACCCTACAAAAGAAAGAGATATTGAATGCTTCAGAATGGATATTAACTACTTTTTAAGCCATGATTATTTCACGAAGACATTTGAAAATAAATCTAAAAAGAATATTTGGAATATGAGGATGAGGATAAAATTCAAGATGAATCTATGGAAGTGAGTAATGAAGAATTGAAATATGTTCAGGAACTACTTAAAATGTTAGATCCTATAAATAATAATAAAAATTCAATTTATTCTATTGAGAAACCTCCTAAACTAGAAATGAAAACACTTCCTACAAATTTAAAGTATGCGATTTTTGGAGTTTTATCCAAATTACCTATTATTGTATCCTTAGAATTAACTGAACCACAAGAACAAAAGTAGTTGGAAAACTTAAAAAGATATAAGAAAGCCTTTGGATGGGCATTAGCTAATATTAAAGGAATCAATCCTTCAATTTGTATGCACAAGATTTTCTTGGAAGAACATCATGAACCAAGAGCTGATCCTCAAAGGAGATTAAACCCTATGATGAAATAAGTTGTCAAGAAAGAGATTTTAAAATAGTTAGATGCGAGAATAATATATCCTATTTTAGACAGTGCTTGGGTGAGTCTAATTCATTGTGTTCCCAACAAAGGAGGTGTGACTGTAGTGATAAACAATAATAATGAATTAATACTAATAAGACAAGTCACAGAATGACAAATCTGCATAAATTATTAGAAATTAAATTCTGCCAATAGGAAAGACCACTTTCCTTTACTATTTTTGGACTAGATGTTGAATAAACTAGTTGGACACATATATATTTTTTTAGATGGATATACCAGCTTTCATCTATTGCTCCAAAGGATCAAGAGAAAACAATGTTTACTAGTCTTTATGGAACTTTTGCTTTTTGGTGAATGCCCTTTGGATTATGTAACTCACCTACAACATTTCAAAGATGTATGATGTTAGTTTTTAATGATTTAATTGAAAAGGGGATCGAAGTCTTTATGGATGATTTTTTTGTGTTTGGAACTTCATTTGAAACATGTCTAAATCTTGTAGAGAAAGTTCTAGAACGATGTGAAGAGATGAATCTAGTGTTAAACTGGGAAAAATGTCAATTCTAGGTTGTAGGAGGAATTGTACTTGGGCATAAATCTCAGAAAATGGCATGGAAGTAGATCCAGCAATAATACATGTTTTATCTAACCTTCCACCGCCTACTGCAGTAAGAGGAGTTAGGATTTCTTATAACATGCTAGATTTTACAGAAGATATATTAAAGTTTTTTCAAAAATTACAAAGCCTTTATGCCAACTTCTAGAAAGAGATACAAAATTTGATTTCAATCAAGTGTGCCTTAAAGCCTTTGAAACAATGAAGGAAAAATTGATCACTGCTCTTATAATTATTTCACCTGATTGGGATAAACCTTTTGAACTAATGTGTGATGCAAGTGATTATGTAATTGGAGTTGTTTTAGGAAAAAGATGTGACAAGAATTTTAAAATTATATACTGTGCTAGTAAGATTCTTAATGATGCTCAAATTAATTACACCACTACTGAAAGAGAGTTATTATCCATTGCTTATGCTTTTGATAAGTTTAGGTCATATATAATTGTAGCTAATTGTGTTGTGCATACTGACCACTCGGCTATTAAAAATCTGATGCAAAAGAAGGATGTGAAATCAAGATTAATTAGTTGGGTACTTTTGATGCAAGAATTTGATTTTATGGTAGTTGATAGGAAAGGAAGTGATAACCTGATTATCTATCTAGGTTGGAACCAGAACAAAAACTTGATTTAGAAAAAGAAATTAGTGAAACTTTTCTTGTTGAGCAACTTTATGTTGTTAAAGGATGTGAAATACCGTGGTATGCTAAAATTGTGAACTACATTATTAGTGGTACTTTATCATATGAACTGAAAAAACAACAATAAAAGAAATTCATTTACGTTGCAAAATTTTACTTTTGGGATGACCCATATTTGTATAAATAATGCAAAGATTTAGTTATGCAAAGATGTGTGTCTTATAAAGAAATTCAAGAAATTATCCAAAAATGTCATGATTCTGAATTTGGAGGTCATTTGGGGAATGATATAACTGTTCATAAGCTTTTACAATCTTTATTTTATTAGCCTACTCTATTTAGAGATATTAATATATATAAAAAAACATGGGATCGGTGTTATAGAGTAGGTAATATTTTAAAAAGAAATGAAATGCCTCTAAATTTTAATTTGGAAGTTGAAATTTTGATGCATAGGGACTAGGTTTTATGGGATCATTTATACCTTCATTGGGAAATGTATATATATTGATTATAGTACATTATGTGTCAAAATGGATTGAAACAATTACTTTACCTCGATGTGATACTAAGAGTGTTTCAAAATTTTTAATCAAGATTATTTTTACAAGATATGAAATGCCAGGAATAATCATTACCGATGGAGGTTATCATTTTAGAAATGCAAGAATTACAAAGTTGGTGAAAAAATATAATATATGCATAGGATTGCAACTACTTATTATCCCCAGACTAGTGTTCTTTGCAGAAGTATCTAATCATGAAATCAAAATAATTTTGGACAAAACTGTGAATCCTAATAAATTTGATTGGTCTACTAGATTAGATACTGCATTATGGGCTTACAGGACAGCTTATAAGACACCTATAGGAATGTCCCCGTATGGATTCATTTTTGGGAAAACTTGTCACTTATTAGTAGAATTAGAGCATAAAGCCTATTAGGCTATTAATGAGTTTAATTTCAATTTAAAAGTTGTTTATGAGAAAAGATTATTGCAATTGAATGAGCTTGAGAAAATTAGGAATGAATCTTATGATAATGCTAGGATTTANAATTTTTGGGAAACTTGTCACTTATTAGTAGAATTAGAGTATAAAGCCTATTAGGCTATTAATGAGTTTAATTTCAATTTAAAAGTTGTTTATGAGAAAAGATTATTGCAATTGAATGAGCTTGAGAAAATTAGGAATGAATCTTATGATAATGCTAGGATTTATAAAGAGAAAATGAAAATATGACATGATTGGAAGATAATAAAAACATAATTTGAGTATGGACAAGAAGTTTTTATATGCAATAGAAGATTACAATTATTATGCAATACAAGATTAAAATTTTTTTCTGGATAACTGAAGTTTAGGTGGATATGGCCATTCAAAATTGTAAAAGTCTATCCATATGGAGCTATTAATATTGAAGATCACAANGTGCTAGTAAGATTCTTAATGATGCTCAAATTAATTACACCACTATTGAAAGAGAGTTATTATCCATTGCTTATGCTTTTGATAAGTTTAGGTCATATATAATTGTAGCTAAATGTGTTGTGCATACTGACCACTCGGCTATTAAAAATCTGATGCAAAAGAAGGATGCGAAATCAAGATTAATTAGTTGGGTACTTCTGATGCAAGAATTTGATTTTATGGTAGTCGATAGGAAAGGAAGTGATAACCTGATCATCTATCTAGGTTGGAACCAGAACAAACACTTGATTTAGAAAAAGAAATTAGTGAAACTTTTCTTGTTGAGCAACTTTATGTTGTTAAAGGATGTGAAATACCGTGGTATGCTAAAATTGTGAACTACATTATTAGTGGTACTTTATCATATGAACTGAAAAAACAACAATAAAAGAAATTTATTTACGATGCAAAATTTTACTTTTGGGATGACCCATATTTGTATAAATAATGCAAATATTTAGTTATGCAAAGATGTGTGCCTTATAAAGAAATTCAAGAAATTATCCAAAAATGTCATGATTCTGAATTTGGAGGTCATTTGAGGAATGATATAACTGTTCATAAACTTTTACAATCTTTATTTTATTAGCCTACTCTATTTAGAGATATTAATAAATATAAAAAAACATGGGATCGGTGTTATAGAGTAGGTAATATTTTAAAAAGAAATGAAATGCCTCTAAATTTTAATTTGGAAGTTGAAATTTTGATGCATAGGGACTAGGTTTTATGGGATCATTTATACCTTCATTGGGAAATGTATATATATTGATTGTAGTAGATTATGTGTCAAAATTGATTGAAACAATTACTTTACCTCAATGTGATACTAAGAGTGTTTCAAAATTTTTAATCAAGATTATTTTTACAAGATATGAAATGCCAAGAATAATCATTACCGATGGAGGATATCATTTTAGAAATGCAAGAATTACAAAGTTGGTGAAAAAATATAATATATGCATAGGATTGCAACTACTTATTATCCCCAGACTAGTGTTCTTTGCAGAAGTATCTAATCATGAAATCAAAATAATTTTGGACAAAACTGTGAATCCTAATAAATTTGATTGGTCTACTAGATTAGATACTGCANTAGAACTAGGCCTAAGGCGCCAAATTTGGTGCCTGAAGCGCCATTTTCTAGAGAGCTGGCGCTAGAGGCACTAGAATCAGTGCCTGAAGCCCCGCAGTGACCGAAACGACTTAAGATGCTGCATAAGGCAGGTTTTGGCAATTTTTGGTGGGTTTTCTTCCTAATAACTCCCAAAAACTGATTCCAAACCTATTTTAGAGGGGAAAATGAAGGACGAGTCAACGTTTTTCAAATCCAATGTGCTTCGCGCTCTAACGAAACCGCTAAATATGCAATTTTTGACTGCAGTAAGTTTGTCAATTTCAATGGGTAGAAGCTATACGATCGATTTGTTGCGAAGAAGAGTCTAATCAAGGAAAGGGGATTTTTGAATCGAGGATTTAACACAGTGAATACTCAAGTGGAGGAGATTATTGTGCAGAGACGCTGGGAAGTGCTTTGCTATACCACTGCCGCTGTAGTTGACCTAGTGGTGAAAGAGTTTTACGCCAATCTTCATGAAATCAACCAGGGAGTTGTCTACGTTCAAGGTAAGTGTGTACAATTCACTCCTTCAAGAGTAAATGATATTTTTATGATTAAAAGTGTCCTTATTTGTCATTATGCAAAATTTTCCCCTTCAAGAGAAAATATGAACGAGCTCTATCGATTTTTTGTTGATGAAGATGCAAATTGGGAGACCAGAGATAATGGAAATGTAAGCTTTTCTTCATCATTATTGAATCTTGCATCTAAAGTGTCGTATTTCTTTATTGCATCAAAACTACTTCCTACCATGAAAATCAGTAAGGAGACTAAGGAGAGTGTTATTTTGAATTACTGTATTCAAACTGGAAGACTTATTGATGTGGGTGCAATAATTGAGAAATCTATTTTGGTTTTGATCATCAATGGATCTACTACTGGACTGGGACATCCATCTACTATCTTCCTATTGTGCAGTTAATTGCAAGTGCCTTACAAAAGTTGGGAAAAAGTGCTTCTTCCTTGGAAGCCTATGGACCCAGAAGTTAATTGCAACTGAATAGAAATGGGGGATGAGAATGATATGAATAAACTGATGGATTAATCATCCCAGAATTCATCACCTATTCAGACTTACCCAGTTTGAATGTACTTTTGAAAAGGATCAAGAAGATAGAGATAGGGGTATAAAACCTTAAGCATTCAATTAGGAATATTTCTAAAATGTTGGATCAATTGGATTGGAGGATGAAGGAACATTTTGAACACACTAGATGTATTAAAGATGGTTTGGTGCGTATGTTCAAGAAACATGCTTGGATCGAGGAAAACTTGATGGATAAATTTCCTTATCGACCTTTTTACTTGTACGTGCACTACAAATCCATGGGAAACATCTAAGAGGACAAGAGCCAAGAAGTTGTTTGAACTTACTTTATGCATGAAATGTGTATTTAATATTGCTTACTTGTGTTATGGTGTTATGTTGGATTTCATTTAATTTCATTTTTGGACTTTATTTGTGTCAGTTGTTGAGTATTTTAATACTTAGTTTTCAGTGTTAAGATGTTTGGTTAGCTTTGGACACTGAATTAGTTTTGTTGGCTTGAAAATTGTCAATTTGTAATAGTGCAGATTTTATATATAAATATGAGTTTTGTGTTGTTTGTGAAAGTTTTCTGTTAGAAAATTGTTTAATTTTGAGTATAAGTGTTTAATTAAGTTAGTTAGAGGTTTACGTAATGCGGTACATAACATATTTCCATAAGAAATCAAAATCTAAAAAATTTTTGTGTTGGTGCCTTAGGCGCAAAATTCCCGGAAACACCAGGTTGGGTTAAAAACTTTGAAATAGCCCAATAAAACTCTATTTTTACTGCTTGGATTGTCTCCTACCACTAAACCTCAAATTAGGGCCTGATATTGGGTGGATTTAAGAAGATTTTAGGGGCTAAAGATCTTAGGATTCATCTTCTCTTAGTAAGGGCATCACTTTAGCTTAGAAATTTTTGATTTTCACCATGGATTATCCTACATTATGTGAAATCTGAAATTTAGGAATTTGTTGAAGAAGTTTAAAGAAAATGCATGGTGAAAAGTTTATTACCAAATAATATTTCATGTGTAGTTAGATTTATGATTTTGTAATTTATTTGAATTTTATTCGAATTTCCATAGAAATTCCTATGGCACCATGAGTGAAGAGGGCAAGGCCTAAGGGAGATTTCGATGCAAGGAAATTTTTCAACTATAAGGCCCAACTTTTTTATAATACCAAAATGGGCTCGAGGAAGTTAATTCAGGAGCAAGCATTTGCTAACTCGAGTGGCTAGATCGAGAGGTTGATCGTCGCTAAAAATTGGGAGAGATTCTGCTACTTTACTGCAGTAGCTATTATTCCAATAATCCGAGTGTTCTATGCCAAATTGCAATTTATTGTAGATGATCACATCTTCATGAGAGGTAAGCAAGTTAAAGTTTCTAGAAGGAGGATCAATGCATTTTATGGATTGAGAAATTAATTCCATTGTGAATATGTTGCATTCGTGATGACCGACTGATCAGAGGATGAATTAATTTCTTTTTTGGCTGATGGAAGGGGAGAATGTAAAATTAAAAATAATAAGAAGTTAATTTCTCCACTTCCATGATGGATTTTCAATCAAAGGTATGTCACTACTTCATCTCTAAAAAGTTGCTTCCAACAAATCATCTAAGCAAAGTAACAAAGGAAAGAGCTATACTAAATTTATGCATTCAACAAACGAAGGCAGTAGATATTGGTGCTCTTATAGTACATAATACTCAGAGTATTGCGAGGAGTGCTAAAATTAGTGGTTTTGGATACCCTGCCTTGATTTTCACTTTATGTGAACAATAAGGAGTAGTTTGATAGAAATAAAGAAAAGATGCAGCCACAGAAACCAAGTGGGAAACACACAATCCAAATATTTGAATCATTTGCTGGATCCAGAAGTGGAGGTAGTGGTAGACTCTCAACATCTACTGCAAGGCCATCTACTTCAAGCTCTGCTTCACTTGAGAACATCATGGAGCAGCTTATGATCCAACAAATAGATATTGTAAATATGCAAAATAGGATTGGAGGATTGGAAGCAAGGAATGCATATAACGATGAATATCAATAGAGTAGAGTTCATTATGACATAGCATATCAGGAGGCCATGATTAGATATCTTAGGGATGATTATAATATGTAACTTCCAACTTGCCTCATTTTTACTCCTTATGAGTCGAATTAGGTTGAAGAGGAAGAAGAAGAAGATGAAGAAGGAGAAGAAAAGAAAAAAGATTACGAGGAAGAGGATGATGAGTGATGTTTTGGGAGTTTGTTATTTTGATTATTTTTTTCCTTAAAAATGTTGTAATGGGAACTTTCATTTAATTTTGTACTGTGGACTTAAGTGTAATAGTAATTGTAGATTNCTGATGTTTTGGGAGTTTGTTATTTTGATTATTTTTTCTTTAAAAATGTTGTAATGGGAACTTTCATTTAATTTTGTACTGTGGACTTAAGTGTAATAGTAATTGTAGATTTTTATTTTTCAGCAACTTTAGTTATTTGCAATTTTCTTTTATGTTTTTAATTTCTAGCAAATCCTTTGAAATTTATTATGTTTCATTTAATGCTTTAAAGCCTGTATTTTTAAAGTTAGCACCTCCAGTATACCAGAGTCTAATTTCATATTCAGAAATCTTCTATAGGTTAGTTTTATTTTTATGCATTTTCTGTTTTCTTTCACCTACTAAATTTTCGTACTCAACATTTTTAATTACCTAAAAGTTTAAGTTTGGGGGAAAGAAACTTTTCTTTTTTTAAAAAAAAAGTAAACTAAATTTTATTTGTCTTGATTTAACTATATTTTTTAAATTAATTTAACATAACCTTTGATATTAGATTTTAACTTTAAATGACTATATTTATGTTTGTAAATGTTATGGTAGATTTAAGTAAAAGTTTTTAATAATGAAGGTCAATTTTAAAGTTAAAGATATTTGATATAAAAGGAGAAGTCTATGTTTTTCTATTNATTAACTATATTTTTTAAATTAATTTAACATAACCTTGGATATTACATTTTCACTTTAAATGACTATATTTATGTTTGTAAATGTTATGGTAGATTTAGTTAAAATTTTTTAATAATGAAGGTCAATTTTAAAGTTAAAGATATTTGATATAAAAGGAGAAGTCTATGTTTTTCTATTTGAAGTAAATGAAATTGTATGTTTGAAGTATTAAGAATCTTAGAGTCCCATGTAAGAAGAAAAGAATGAGACTTTCTAAAAAATCATCAAAATTAATATGAATTTATAAAGTGAAGAAAAGTAAGAAGTTTTAACTTTTAAAAGAGGATAGTAAAGTTCAAAATTATTAAAGACTATTGTTAATCTCACTTTTGGTTGAGGTCTAGAAATTTCTTTAGTAGCCTAGGTCTAGCCATAGGACTTTCCTATTGACTNAAAGTTTTAACTTTTAAAAGAGGATAGTAAAGTTCAAAATTATTAAAGACTATCAAGATTTATTAATCCTCACTTAAAAAAAAAAAGAAAAGAAAGGATTGAAAAGATCTTGAAAAAAATGAGGAAAAGAAAGAATGAATGTGATGAGAAGCTTGACGAAATGCCTAATAAAAAATTGGCTTCACTTGAATTAACTAGAACGACGCAAACTTAAGTAACTTGACGTCTGAGGTTCCATAATTGGTTCCAAAAGTACAAGAAACGATACTTGATCGATTAAGGTGGTTCGTGATGAATGTTGAGCAAATTTTGAAGGCTTCAAATGTCTCAAACACCCTATGGAGTGATTCAATGCATCTAGACACTTTGCAATGCTCTTTAATGAAGGGATATGTCTCTTGAATGAATGGACATATCTTTTGGGATTCAAAAGGTGTGACATTTGGAGAGAATTTGGGAGATAATTTTGACCTCTTTTTGAAAGAAGGCATCCCCTAATTAAAAATGAGAGTGGCGAAAGAGAGAAGGAGAGTGGCGCAAGATAGATGAAGATTTGAGGCATGAGATAGAGTGAGGGACTTAGAGATTTTCTTCTAGGGTTGTAAGAGGAGAGAGAGAAAGTGAGAGATTTCTTCTTCATTACATTTCTAAGAAAGAATTTAGAGTGCTTGTAAAGAGGGAAAGTTCTTAAAGAGAACATTTAATGATTTGCTTGGGAAGGAGTGTTAGATAACTCGTGTCTTTTATTTCCTTATTTTGTAAAATTCTTTTTATATATGAAATCCGTGTTTTGGCAGTTTAAAGATTTTAAAAGATAAAATAATTTTACTAAAAGTTTTTTTTATTGGGATTGAATTGAATATTTATTATTAGTGCTGCCGTGTGTGTTTTCTAATATTGAAAAATATTTACAAAAGCAACACAGAACAAACCGTGCATCACTCCACTATCTAAGTCTGTACAAATTTTCTACCATATATGACTATTAAGTTTAATAAGTTTTTAGTTTTACTAATCCAATTTTATTTGCTGGGATATCTGGTATTAGAGTGATGCCAACCTGAATGGCCTGNCGAGACTTAGCACGAAAATTTTTATCTAAAAAATTCCCACCATAATAAACTGCTAAGCTTAGAAATGATATTACATCTTTTTTTTTTGAGTTTGAAGGGGAATCAATGTATGAAGCTTGGGAAAAATTTAAAGATCTCCTTAGAAAGTGTCCACACCATGCGTTACTAGATTGGTTAATAACTTAAACTTTTTATAATGGATTGGTTGAATCTCTTAGATCAATTATCGACGCTGCTGTTGGTGGATCATTAATGTCAAAACCATTCGATAAAGCGTATTTGTTAATTGAAGAGATGACTACCGATAATTTTTAATGGCCCTCTAAAAGGGTAAATCCAAAAAGAGTAGCTAGTATTCATGATTTTGATGCAATATNTGACGCTGCTGTTGGTGGATCATTAATGTCAAAACCATTTGATAAAGCATATTTTTTAATTGAAGAGATGACTACCAATAATTTTTAATGGCCCTCTAAAAGGGTAAATCCAAAAAGAGTAGCTAGTATTCATGATTTTGATGCAATATCTATATTGGCTGCCCAAATAGTTATTATATCAAAGAAGATAGATCAATGTGGAGTGAATTATTCTCAAACACCACTTGTGCTTAAGGAAAACTCATTGAGATAAATGATAGAATCTCAATCTTCTTATGAGACTTTAAATGCAATAAATAATCATTCTAAAAATCCTTATTCCAATTATTATATTCATGGTTGGAAAAATCACCTAAATTTCAATTGGAGTAACANACTCATTGAGATAAATGATAGAATCTCAATCTTCTTATGAGACCTTAAATGCAATAAATAATCATTCTAAAAATCCTTATTCCAATTATTATATTCATGGTTGGAAAAATCACCTANAGTGAACCACATAAATTTGGTAGATATTCTATTATGGTTTTGCAAACTTGTTAGAGCATCCGAAGAATCCTGGAAAATGCCAAAGGTTTAAGAAAAACATTATTTTATGATTTTTTAATTCTTTTTCTGACCTAGGCATAGACATAAGGAGAAAATGTGTATCCGTTGTTGTAAAAAATAATGTTGATTCCATATGAAAACTTCAAGAAATCACTTGACCCATGTCAAGGGTATGAATCATTCATATCTGAAAAATTCAACATTTTTTCCAAGCATTTTTGTTTACTATACTCTTAGGACTATTAGATTTATTACTAAAATTTGACCACTTCAAACTAGACTAAAGTTTCAATAAACTAGAAATTTGTATGTTAGAAACATTTTGGCGCTTTCCTCATGGATTGATACAACCTCTTAGACCACTTATTACTTTGCATGTATACTTATGTGTTTAACTAACTTACTTTACAAAAAAGTTTTTGGCCATCATAGATCCAATCATCTATTTCTTTGAAGTTATTTTTTTCTCAAATGGTGAACTATAATTAATGTTGAAGATAAAATTTATCAATTTAAGTCAATAATCCAAACATATAAAGCTACCAATCCACATCAGCTACACATGCTAATGCCATATTATTGTTTAAATAAATTTATGAAGGTATTAAAAAAATACTCGTATAAAGCAAAAAAATGGATCCAAAGAAGTATCATGGAGATCTACAATGAGTAATTTCATGAACTATCCAAAGCTCCAATATCTTTTCTAGAAAGTGACAAGGAAGGAATGTCACTTGACAGAAAATCGTTGACCAACAATGATGATCAATAAGATCTAAGGGACTAGCTAGCTAGCAAAAAGAATTAGGGTAGAGGTAGCATCACTAATAATAATAACTATTATAAACCTACATTATAGAAGTTATTCATGTTATTAAAAACCTCTTAACAAAAAATAAAACTTAATTTTTAAAATTTTTAGATTCTTTCTTGCTCTAAAAGAAATCTAATTATTTAAATTGTATTTAGTTTGAAACCTTCTAAGTCTTTGTCTACATAAAGGACACCTAAGACATTCTTTTGGTGTGCAAATTCTTAAGTTTACTCTTTAAGGGTTATGTTCTAAGAGTCTAACGTCTGCTCCTTGATACACAAAAATAATTGATATTTTAAGTATACAACTTATGCTTCTTTTTGGTGATATTACACTTAAGAAAAATGGTATTTTTCATGTTTTTGTTACAGGTATATCAATTTTAGGCATTTGGAGCAAAAACAACAAAAAAGAGGTAATAGAGAACTTGGTGATTTTAACATCTGAGGCACCAGAACTGGCACCAGAGGTGCCAACTTACAGAAAACTGGTGTTAGAAGTGCCATTTTAAAGAGAAATGGTGCTTGAGGTGCCAGACTTGGTGCCAGAAGAGCTAGAACCCAAAACAGTGCAAACTTAAGTAACTTGGCGCTTGAGGCACCATAATTGGCGCCAGAAGTGCCAGAGATAATACTTGATGAATTAAGGCAGTTCAGGATGAATTTTGAGCTGATTTTAAATTCTTCAAATGTTTCAAATGCCCATGCCCCATGGAGTGATTTCAACGCATCTAGACACTTTGGAAGGCTCTTTAATGAAAGGATATATCTCTTTAAAGAATGGAAATGCCTTTTAGGATTCAAAAGGTGTGACTTTTGGAGAGAATTTGGGAGGAGAGTGACAAGAGAGAGAAGGAGAGTAGCGTGAGAGAGAAGAAGAGTTGAGGCGTAAGATAGAGAGATGGACTTGGAGATTTTCTTCTAGGATTGCAAGAGGAGAGAGAAAGTGAGAGATTTACTCTTCATTACATTTCTAAGAGAGATTTGAGAGTACTTGTAAAGAGGGAAAGTGCTTAAAGAAAACTTCTAGGGATTTTCTTGGGAAGGAATGTGAGATAAGTTCTGTCTTTTATTTCTTTATTTTGTAAACTTGTTTTTATCTATGAAATCCATGTTTTTTTATTTGGTTCTCATGAATTCTGAGTAATCTTCTTTATCTTTCTCCCTAATCTAAGATTTGGTTTTGTGAAGAATTAAATTTGTTTCATACGGTTTTAAATGTCAATAATTTGTGATGATTTAAACTGTTATCTTTATTTAATTTTAAATCTGACCAATTAAAATATTAAAATGTATTGAGAAATATATGATCTGAAAGGGCTATGATTTCTACAATATGGTGAGAGTCATATTCAATTCCTTGGGTGAGAATGTAATAAATGGGGTTGAGTGCAAATAAATATGAAAATATACTTTATTGGATGCAAAATTGGAGATTTTAAGGAGATAGATTAAAATCCCCAATTTGGTCCAGTCGATTCAAAATTAATGCAAGATTGTTAGCCCTCAGGAAAGGGAGAAATGAGAGCTCTGGAGTGAGAGCCAATATCCTCCCAACCTAACCAAGGAATTAGAGACCAAACTCTGAATTAGCCAATGTTTTTAATACACTTGACAGAAGGTAAGGAATAAGATTGCTCTTATTTGGCACAATACAATTATGTATATATTTTTAAATGATTTTTATTTCTTCATAATCCATATACTCATTGTAAAGGGGAAGGATGCTTTCTTAAATTTGAACTCTTCCTCACCAAAAACTTTGTTTAGTTTTTATAAGTTTACTTTTAAAGTTTAGCAAATAGTTTAGTTAACTTAGTTCTTTTTATTGCATTTTATTTAATATGCACTCAATTACTTTAGATTTAAATTTAGAGCTTAAGTTTTGTAGTTTGAATTTTGTGTTTTACATTATAGCCATAAGAATTTCCAACTCCCTGTGAGATTGATACTCAGGACTTCATTAGAGCTTTTTATTACTTGAGCGATACATATACTTGCATTATTATTACGAGTTTGGCATTTTAAAGATTCTAAAAGATAAAATTATTTTTTAAAAAATTTATTTTTATTGGGATTGAATTGCATATTTATTATTATTGTTGTGTGTAGTTTGTAATATTGAAAAATATTTACAAAAGCAACACACAACAAACGATGCATCAAATTTTTGACGTCGTTGTCGGGAAGTAATAGTAAATTACTTTATAATTTAAAACATCTTATTTGAACTGAAAAACTTATTTTATTTTAATTTGAATATTTTTATATTTTAGTATGTTTGCTTATTTTAATTGCTTATTATGTTTGTTTATCCGTAGTTTAAGATTTGAAAATCTAGTACCTTATGATTCAGAGTTAGAAAGAACTATTAAAAAATTTGAAAATAACAAAAAGAAATAGATAATTTTTGTAAAATGGCTTGTAATTTAAATAATTTTTGGAAATGAAAATGAACATCATCAGAGAACTTTAAGAGATTATGCTAATCCTACAGCAGATGAAAATCATTTGAGTATATAAAACCCTGCTGTAGCTGTCAATTAATTTGAGCTTAAACTTGTTATTATCCAAATGGTACAAAATAATCAGTTTGGGGGAACACCAACTGAAGATCCTAACTTACACCTTGCTAGTTTTCTAGAATTGTGTGCTACATTTAAATATGATGGAGTGTCAAATGATGCCTTCAGACTTAGAATTTTATTTTCTCATTAAGGGATAAAGCTAAGATGTGGTTAAACTCGTTAGCACCTGGATCTATCAGAACTTGGCGAGACTTAGCACAAAAATTTTTATCTAAAAAATTCCCACCATAATAAACTGCTAAGCTTAGAAATGATATTACATCTTTTTTTTTTGAGTTTGAAGGGGAATCAATGTATGAAGCTTGGGAAAAATTTAAAGATCTCCTTAGAAAGTGTCCACACCATGCGTTACTAGATTGGTTAATAACTTAAACTTTTTATAATGGATTGGTTGAATCTCTTAGATCAATTATTGACGCTGCTGTTGGTGGATCATTAATGTCAAAACCATTTGATAAAGCATATTTTTTAATTGAAGAGATGACTACCAATAATTTTTAATGGCCCTCTAAAAGGGTAAATCCAAAAAGAGTAGCTAGTATTCATGATTTTGATGCAATATCTATATTGGCTGCCCAAATAGTTATTATATCAAAGAAGATAGATCAATGTGGAGTGAATTATTCTCAAACACCACTTGTGCTTAAGGAAAACTCATTGAGATAAATGATAGAATCTCAATCTTCTTATGAGACCTTAAATGCAATAAATAATCATTCTAAAAATCCTTATTCCAATTATTATATTCATGGTTGGAAAAATCACCTAAATTTCAATTGGAGTAACAATAACTCTAATGCTACAAATTCGCAATGAGGGAACAATGCTGCAAACCCATTGAGAAACTCCAAAAACCAAGGAAATCTAAGTTACAACATTATTACCATCCAGGTTTTAATAAGAATTTGTAGAGTAAGGAGAATAAATTGTCAATGGAAGAATTAATATTGCAAATGGGAAGTCAATTACAAAGTCAAGGAGCTGAAATTAGAAACCTTGAAAATCAGTTGGGATGTATTGCTTATACACTTAACAACAGACCTCCATGAATGTTTCCTTGTATGTTGAAGTAAATCCTAAAGATCATAACAAAGAGCAAATTAAGGCTATTCAACTGAGAAGTGGAAAAGAATTAGAAACCAAAGTTCAAAAAGAAGTGGAAGTTGAAAAAGAATGGGTGGAAAATGAAAAATTTGATGAAGATTTTTAAGTCAGAATGTCTTATTAAACTAATGAAAATTACTATAGAAAGACCACCACCTTCATTTCATCAAATATTGAAGTAGAAAAACAAAGATAACCAATTTTCAAAATTTTTTGATAAATTGAGGAAATTGACAATAAACATTCCATTTGTTGAAGCCCTGGAAGAAATGTCGAGCTATTTGAAGNGGAAAATCAGTTGGGATGTATTGCTTATACACTTAACAACAGACCTCCATGAATGTTTCCTAGTATGTTGAAGTAAATCCTAAAGATCATAACAAAGAGCAAATTAAGGCTATTCAACTGAGAAGTGGAAAAGAATTAGAAACCAAAGTTCAAAAAGAAGTGGAAGTTGAAAAAGAATGGGTGGAAAATGAAAAATTTGATGAAGATTTTTAAGTCAGAATGTCTTATTAAATAATGAAAATTACTATAGAAAGACCACCACCTTCATTTCCTCAAAGATTGAAGTAGAAAAACAAAGATAACCAATTTTCAAAATTTTTCGATAAATTGAGGAAATTGACAATAAACATTCCATTTGTTGAAGCCCTGGAAGAAATGTCGAGCTATTTGAAGTTTAGGAAGGATATACTTAATAAGAAAAAAAATTGTGGATAATGAGACTGTTGCACTCAGTGAAGAGTGTAGTGCTATAATTCAGAAAAAGCTTTCTAAAAAACTTAAAGATCCTGGTACTTTTACTATCCCTTGAGCTATTGGCAAAAGTTTTTTTGGAAAAGCTTTAGGTGATTTGGAAGCCAGTATTAATTTGATGCATCTGTTAATTTTTAGAAGGTTAGGTTTAAGAGACATTTCANGAAAAACTTAAAGATCCTGGTACTTTTACTATCCCTTGAGCTATTGACAAAAGTTTTTTTGGAAAAGCTTTTGGTGATTTGGAAGCCAGTATTAATTTGATGCATCTGTTAATTTTTAGAAGGTTAGGTTTAAGAGACATTTCACCTACAACTGTAACTCTTTAGTTAGTTGATCATTTGATTACCTATCGTAAAGGAGTTATAGAAGATGTTTTGGTAAAGGTTGATAAATTTATCTTTCTTGTAGATTTAATTATAGTAGATATGGAGGAAGATAAGAAAATTTCTATTATTTTAGGAAGATCATTCCTTGTCACTGGATAAGCTTTGATAGATGTGCAGAAAGGAGAACTAACTATGAGAGTTAGTGATCAAGAGGTTATGTTTAATATTGANCTAAAGGAGTTATAGAAGATGTTTTGGTAAAGGTTAATAAATTTATATTTCTTGTAGATTTAATTATAGTAGATATGGAGGAAGATAAGAAAATTTCTATTATTTTAGGAAGATCATTTCTTGTCACTGGAAGAGCTTTGATAGATGTGCAGAAAGGAGAACTAACTATGAGAGTTAGTGATCAAGNTCAAAAGTATCTACAACAACACATCTTTCCTTAGCCTTAAACAACAAAGCCATAGGATATTGAGGTTGTTTTCTTAGTGCAACATAAATCCTCAAACACATCTTTTAGNAAATTCAATTTATTCTATTGAGAAACCTCCTAAACTAGAAATGAAAACACTTCCTACAAATTTAAAGTATGCGATTTTTGGAGTTNTTGAAATATGTTCAGGAACTACTTAAAATGTTAGATCCTATAAATAATAATAATAATAATTCAATTTCATCTATTGAGAAACCTCCTAAACTAGAAATGAAAACACTTCCTACAAATTTAAAGTATGCGATTTTTGGAGTTTTATCCAAATTAGCTATTATTGTATCCTTAGAATTAACTGAACCACAAGAACAAAAGTAGTTGGAAAACTTAAAAAGATATAAGAAAGCCTTTGGATGGGCATTAGCTAATATTAAAGGAATCAATCCTTCAATTTGTATGCACAAGATTTTCTTGGAAGAACATCATGAACCAAGAGCTGATCCTCAAAGGAGATTAAACCCTATGATGAAATAAGTTGTCAAGAAAGAGATTTTAAAATAGTTAGATGCGAGAATAATATATCCTATTTTAGACAGTGCTTGGGTGAGTCTAATTCATTGTGTTCCCAACAAAGGAGGTGTGACTGTAGTGATAAACAATAATAATGAATTAATACTAATAAGACAAGTCACAGAATGACAAATCTGCATAAATTATTAGAAATTAAATTCTGCCAATAGGAAAGACCACTTTCCTTTACTATTTTTGGACTAGATGTTGAATAAACTAGTTGGACACATATATATTTTTTTAGATGGATATACCAGCTTTCATCTATTGCTCCAAAGGATCAAGAGAAAACAATGTTTACTAGTCTTTATGGAACTTTTGCTTTTTGGTGAATGCCCTTTGGATTATGTAACTCACCTACAACATTTCAAAGATGTATGATGTTAGTTTTTAATGATTTAATTGAAAAGGGGATCGAAGTCTTTATGGATGATTTTTTTGTGTTTGGAACTTCATTTGAAACATGTCTAAATCTTGTAGAGAAAGTTCTAGAACGATGTGAAGAGATGAATCTAGTGTTAAACTGGGAAAAATGTCAATTCTAGGTTGTAGGAGGAATTGTACTTGGGCATAAATCTCAGAAA
>JXCR01147960.1:57968-84736 GCA_002079205.1 Phalaenopsis hybrid cultivar
CATCAAATAAATTGATTAAGATCAGAGGTTACCCATTCCCCTCCTTGACTTAAGCCTAAATGTTAATTAAGGCTAAATTTTCAAAATTACACATTTGCCCCTAAGGCTCTAACACCTCATAATTTGTCAAATTCAATTCAAATGACTTTGAAATTTTTATCCTACCTCATTCATGGGTCAATTAAGACATCAGAGGAGAAAATATGATTTTTCAAAATTTAATTTATATAATTATTTTCATGTAAAGATAGGATTTTTTAAAGAAAATTCCTAACTTGACCAAGGAAAATTATAATCCCTTGAAATTTTTACTGGAGATATACCTAGACCAGAGAAGCCTTTGGATTAAATTTTATAATTTTTTGAATTTTCTGTGATTTATTAGAATTATTTTAAGTTCTGGGCTATTTAATAAAAATAAAATATTTTAGGTAGTGAAAATTAAGTTTTGCATTTTTGAAAAATCTCCCTAAGGTCAGAAAACTCAGAGGAGCAAATTTTATATATTTTTTTTTATTTTTATTTGATTTATTGGAATTATTTTAGTGTAAACTCATTTTTTAGCCTTTAAAAATTATTTTTAAGCTTTAAAATTCAATATCTTTATTTAGAAAATCAAGAAAAATATTCTAATTATTCCTAAGTAATTAGGAAGTAATTTACAACATTTCCATGAGTTTTATTATTTTTGTGATTTTTATGGATTTTTTAATTATTTAAATATTTAATATAAGCTAAAAATCAAGTTTTTATTCTAAATATTATTTGATTTTTATAAAAAATCCCTGATCACAGAGAACTCAAAAAACTAAGTTTCATAATTTTTTGAGTTATATTTTAATTTTTAAAAATCATTTAAATGCCAAAATGCCAAGAGTGGTATATATCTTTAAAAATCAATTTAAGTTATTAAATGGACTCAAAATAATTTGAAACTTTTATGATGAGTTCTCTAGATCATAAATCACAGTGGAGATAAAAAATCAAGTCAAATTTTTGAAAATTAATTATCTTAGTGATTTAGTATTTAAAAAATGTAAAAATGTTTTAAATGACTTGACATATTTTCCATAGTTAATTATCTTAGTGATTTAGTATTTGCAAAATTTAAATGCATTTTAAATGACTTGACCCTGAAATTTTAAAGGTTTCTCTGTTCATGGTAGATCTTCCAAAATTTTCTTGGGATTTAATAACCAATATACTAATTTCCATGATTATTTTAAAGGAATAATGTGTAATAACTTGAAAAATATGGATCTCCGTATATGAACTTCATCTGAACTTAGAAAAATCAGAGAATGTTCCCCCTTACAAAGGCTACAACATGTCAAAACTTCAAGCCAAGGTGATGTGTNTGTAAAAAAAAATCAATGAAAGAATGATTTATATTAAAATACGACAATATCTACAAGAAACTATGAATGACCAAAATGTTCTTTTAGACCAATTTCTTCAATAGATTTAACAAGCTATTATGCATAAATGGTATATTTGTATTAAATTAAGTATTAATAAATATTACATTTTACCCAACTTAACCACACTTATTGATAGTGGTGTTGATATGAATTGGATACAAGAAGGACATATTGCCTCTAAATATTTTGAAAAAAAATGCTCAGCTGTTTGGGGCAGCTTATCTGTTGCTGTGGCATTTTTAAAATGTCGCCTCACCATTTGAAAACTGCGTTTGAGCACCTTATCCGAAAATACAGTTGGTTTTTTACACAAAACGTGAAATGTGGGTCGAACCCTGCGCTCCACACTTCCAGATAAGTGACATATCTAGATAAGTACTAGCTACCCCAAATACACATGTAGTCTTACTCCATTTTTACTTGTTAAAAATCTCACCGAACACATGATATTGAGAAAATCATTTATACTGCAACTAATGCCCATACAAAAGATTCATAAAGCAGGCAACACTTGCACTATTTCTTAATAAAAATATTATATTTCCTTTCATTTTTTATCCTCAATAAGTAATCATTAATGCAATAANTTGCAACTAATGCCCATACAAAAGATTCATAAAGCAGGCAACACACACTATTTCTTAATAAAAATATTATATTTCCTTTCATTTTTTATCCTCAATAAGTAATCATTAATGCAATAAATTTTATTAAAAATAAATATTTATATATTAATTATTTAAAGAATATATTTTTTTAGTAAACTCTAAAAACTCAACTTAATTCTCAAAATATTTAGTTGAAAATCTCTAAACAATTAGAAAATTTCAAATAGAATATATAAGGAGAAATTCCCATTGTATTTTGGAATAGAAAATACCATAATGTTGCCTTGTAGTCTATTAAACAACTTAATGAAATGTATATAGCAAAAAATGTAAGCTGTGTCAAATGCATGATTCTTATCTTGCACTATGCAAGACATAAATCTTTGATATATAGGTTAATAAGGAACTCTTATTCACCCTGGTCATGCATTTTAGTTTATGTCATGAATGAAATGAAAAAAGAAAATGGAAAAGCTAGTTTCTTAATAAATTATAAACCACTTAATAAATTCCTCAAATGGATTAGATATCATATCCCTAATAAAATTAACTTGCTTAATAAATTATATAATCTCCATATATTCTGTAAATTTCATTTATCATCTTCCTATGGCAAATTCAAATCAAATAAGAAGATATATTAAAAACAACATTTTTCGTACTATTTTTCTGTTTTAAACAAAATGTCAATTTTAGTATATTAAGAATGATATATTCAAAAATCACTTNCTAAATTTCATTTATCATCTTCCTACGGCAAATTCAAATCAAATAAGAAGATATATTAAAAACAACATTTGTCGTACTATTTTTCTGTTTTAAACAAAATGTCAATTTTAGTATATTAAGAATGATATATTCAAAATTCACTTTCATTACATCATTATCTATATTGAGGATTTCCTTGTGTTCTCAAAACTCTTGAAGAACACTTTAAAAATTTAAATGAAGTATTCAACAAGATGGATTAGTCAATTATGCCTCAAAATTTAAATTATTTCAAATTGAAATAAGATTTTTGGGGTACAATATATCAAATACCTTTATTATTCATATTACAGAAGTACCAACTTCATTGAAAATTGTCCTGATCATATTCTCAATAAAATTAGCTTCAAAGATTTCTTCAAAAATTGTCAAAGTCTATGGGTTTGGGTGTGGACCATAACCTTGAAAACACTTACATCAAACCATCTCAGATTTCAAATACAATTTTTGCTTAAATGTTGGACCTGAGTTAATGTTTATGAGAAAATTCATCAAATTAAGTCAATGATCTTGAAATATAAAGCTACTCAATCCATATCAACAACACCTAATAATGACAAAGTATTGATTAAATAAATTTATGAAGGTAATCATAAGAAATACCCAAAAAAATANCTTCATCAAATTAAGTCAATGATCTTGAAATATAAAGCTACTCAATCCATATCAAAAACACCTAATAATGACAAAGTATTGATTAAATAAATTTATGAAGGTAATCATAAGAAATACCCAAAAAAATAAAAAAATTGATCCAGAGACGTATCATGAAGATTTATCAGAAGCAATTTCAAGAACAGTTCAATGCTCCAATATTTTTTTTTCTAGAAAGTGATGAAGAAGGTATTTTGCTTGACAGAGAATCATTGTTGGACAATGATGATCAAGACATCCGCAAAGGAAAAGAGAGCTAGCAGAAAAAAATAGGGCAGAATTAGTGACACTATGTAAAGTAACTTTTATAAAGCTACTTTGTAAAAGTTATTCCCNTAGAGAATCATTGTTGGACAATGATGACCAAGACATCCGCAAAGGATAAGAGAGCTAGCAGAAAAAAAATAGGGCAGAATTAGTGACACTATGTAAAGTAACTTTTATAAAGCTACTTTGTAAAAGTTATTCCCATTATTTAAGAGACTTTCTTAAATATAAAAAAAACTTTTTTTAACACTTTTAAATTCTTTCTTTCACTTAAGAAAAATCTAATTTATTAAATTATATTTTGTTTGAAGTCTGGAGTCTAATTCCACTTCTATATAAGGGACTCCTTAGATATTCTATCAATGTACAAAATTATAATGTTAGTCTTTAAGTGTTTTAGTCTGAGAGTTTACTATGTGATCCCTATCTACTCCTCCATCTAGAGTCAGTAAAATGCTTCGCCATGTAAGTTTTTTTAGTTTAATAAAGTCTTATTTTTATTAATATGCTTTTATTTTCCTAGGATATCTTGTATGAGAGCCATGTCAGGTTAAAAGGCTTGGGAGAGCTCTAATAAATAAGCTTTTATGATAATATTTTGCATATATTCTAAAGTAATAATTTTATGANGAAAAAAAACTTTTTTTAACACTTTTAAATTCTTTATTTCACTTAAAAAAATCTAATTTATTAAATTATATTTTGTTTGAAGTTTGGAGTCTAAGTCCACTTCTATAAAAGGGACTCCTTAGATATTCTATCAATGTACAAAATTATAATGTTAGTCTTTAAGTGTTTTAGTCTGAGAGTTTACTATGTGATCCCTATCTACTCCTCCATCTAGAGTCAGTAAAATGCTTCGCCATGTAAGTTTTTTTAGTTTAATAAAGTTTTATTTTTATTAATATGCTTTTATTTTCCTAGGATATCTTGTATGAGAGCCATGTCGGGTTGAAATGCTTGGGAGAGCTCTAATAAATAAGCTTTTATGATAATATTTTGCATATATTCTAAAGTAATAATTTTATGAATATAGTTAGGTTAGGTCTTTAGTGCTCTTATGAACCATTGATAGGTTGTAACGTTACTATAGAGGACAACTTTTGATAGTTATGTTATTTTGTATGCACTTGTTTCTCTTTTATAGAATTTTTGAGTTTTTCCTTACATTTAGATGTAAGTTCTGCTTATGTGTTCAAAGGGAAATACATCTTATATTATGTTGACTAGACTCAGTATGCTTTAGGATAAGATCCATTTAAACAATTCTTCTATTGTAACTATATATAGTTTAGAAACAAGAGAATGTAGAGATACTAGGTCAAAGTAGGATGAATAAACCTCATTTCTATGCTATAACAATGACAAGTAATATCTAATGGAGAATTGTTTGAATCTTGTTGCTTTAGTTATAACATTACTTTCTTTTACTTTAGAATATAATTGTGATAACTTTTCCATTTGAGCCTTCTATTACCCTCTTTAAGGCTTCATCTTTTAATTCTAGTAAATTTTTTTTTATTTTGGCTAGAGCCCTCTCCTTCATGAGGTATATATAATTAATTATGAATGTTGTAATTATAGATTACCCGCTTAATAAGGAATACAAAAATAGAAAGTTAATTCCTAAAGTAAANTATTTTGACTAGAGCCCTCTCCTTCATGAGGTATATATAATTAACTATGAATGTTGTAATTATAGATTACCCGCTTAATAAGGAATACAAAAATAGAAAGTTAATTCCTAAAGTAAATAAATATTTTATTTACATAATTGGAACATTTGATTTCAAAGAGAAAACCTCTATTAAGACTGTCAAATGGTTGATCATAATAGATAAGGTTGATACAACAATCTATCTATTGATATAAAAAAACTTGCATATATATATATATATATATATATATATATATATATATATATATATATATATATATATATATATANTCTCCAGGGGATCCACAGCCCTTATAGGAGAGTGGAAACAGATTAAACACTTCCTTTTGTCACATCTGAACACCCCTCCTACCCCAGCATATGGAGTAGAAAAATTGTCATAAGTATTTACTTTAATTCCACCCTTAGGTGAACATCCCCTATGAATAAGTTCATACTTGATTTTTTTGGGGAGGTAGTAGGTAGTGCTACAAAGAATTTCAGGAAGCTTCCTATGACAATACAATTTCTACAAATGGCTGAAGCAGTTAGTAGCAATGCAAGCAACTTCCACATAGGTGTCTTCATATTTTAGCTTATTTCTAGCCATCCATATAAACTAGACAGTGATACAAGGAATGGGGGGTAATGCTTGGGCCTGTCAATCCTTCCAGCTAAGAAAGAAATCAAACTAAGACAGATGAGCAATATTCAACTTTAGTTTGGGCATTAAAAAGTTCCAAACTTGCTGAACAGTGGTGCAGTTAAAGAATAGATGCTGAAGAGATTCCTCTTGGGACTTACAAAACCCATATCTAGAAGGGCCTCTCAAACCTTTTAATTTCAGTATGTCATCAGTGGGAAGAAAGCCATGAAATAATCTCCAAGAGAAAATGACATAGAAGGGGAAAGGAATTTATTCCACACACATTTGCCCCATAGGACTTCTTGTTGTGGGAAACAAAAGTTTGATATGGATGCTCATAAAGACTGGAACACCTTCTTTTTCACAATAAGACTATCTTTTTTATCTTTGTCTATGTTGCAATTTAGAGCTTTATGTAAGATTCTATTATCTAGTATGTTTTGTAGAGCTTGATGATTCCAATCTCCATTGAGCCATAAATCAGCCACCTGAGTTGAAGGATTGAGTGGAGAAAGAGATGGGGGGTTGATTAAGCCCTCACCAGTCCAACTATCCAACCAAAGATTAAGCTTGCCCTCTCCCAATTCCCAAATAAATAAATTTTCAGCTTGTGTCCTCACCTTTAGCATATTAGTCCAGGCCCTGGAATCACCTGGTCTTTTAGTGACAAAGGAAGGATGCATATCTTTGTAGTATTTTCCCTTCAAGAATTTAGCCCAGAGATAAATCTATGCTTTGAACATAATCCAAAGCTTACAAAAGTTAATTTGGAAAATTTGCTAGATACTTTTGAATCTCAGCCCACCAGCTCTAGTACTTCCACAAATTTTCTGCCACCCTGTCCAATGCATTTGTTTTCTCTGACCTGCCCAAAGGAATCTATTGAAAGTTCTTTCCCGAGTTCATTGGGTGGATTGCTTCATTACAGAAACCTGAGAGATGTAGGATGGAAGAGCTGTCAAAACACTCTTGAGAAGAGTAATTCTACCCCCATTAGAAAGGAAGGAGTTAGCCCAACAGTACAGCTTGTCCTGAATTTTTATGACACACTCATCAAATTGGACTTGCCTAGTTCTCCCATTCAATAACAAAGTGCCCAGGTATTTTAAAGGCAATGAGCTGGAACTGAAACCAGTCAGGTCTGAAATCTAATGCTTGATGTCAGGCTTAACTCTTTTGCTGAATACCATTTGGCATTTCTTAGTGTGGAATAGCATTCCTAAACCGTCTTGAAACTTCTCCAGGCATTGAAAAACCAATTTAACAACTGGTTTAGTTGCTTTGGCAAAGATAATTACATCATCAACAAATGCTAAGTGATTCACAGCAAAGTTAGATCTATGACTGTATAGTGTGTGAGGGGATGTAGCCATAAGCTGATTCAATAATTTAGAANCCTTTCAATAGTAACTCTAATGAAAGGTAGTGCCTACCAAGGGAAGCTCAGAGTGTAGGCCAACATTTGCCAGCCAGTGGGCAGGTCAATTGCCTTCTCTAAATGTTTGGGAGAAGGAGGTCCTAAGTCCCACACTCAAGGATTGAATGCTTTTGATCTAGTGGATCAGGTACCATGGAGCTAGTATCTTCCCTTCAATGATATTAATTAAAAACAATACAATATGATTCAATAATTAAGGAGTGAAAGCCACACTTATGAGCCCTAAACATAGCCCAAAAAACTGCCAGAGTTTCAGCCTCCATGGGATCCACAGCCCTTATAGGAGAGTCGAAATAGATTAAACACTTCCTTTTGTCACATCTGAACACCCCTCCTACCCCAGCATATGGAGTAGAAAAATTGTCATAAGTATTTACTTTAATTCCACCCTTAGGTGAACATCCCCTATGAATAAGTTCATACTTGATTTTTTTGGGGAGGCAGTAGGTAGTGCTACAAAGAATTTCAGGAAGCTTCCTATGGCGATACAATTTCTACAAATGGCTGAAGCAGTTAGTAGCAATGCAAGCAACTTCCACATAGGTGTCTTCATATTTTAGCTTATTTCTAGCCATCCATATAAACTAGACAGTGATACAAGGAATGGGGGGTAATGCTTGGGCCTGTCAATCCTTCCAGCTAAGAAAGAAATCAAACTAAGACAGATGAGCAATATTCAACTTTAGTTTGGGCATTAAAAAGTTCCAAACTTGCTGAACAGTGGTGCAGTTAAAGAATAAATGCTGAAGAGATTCCTCTTGGGACTTACAGAACCCATATCTAGAAGGGCCTCTCAAACCTTTTAGTTTCATTATGTCATCAGTGGGAAGAAAGCCATGAAATAATCTCCAAGAGAAAAATGACATAGAAGGGGAAAGGAATTTATTCCACACACATTTGCCCCATAGGACTTCTTTTTGTGGGAAACAGAAGTTTGATATGGATGCTGATAAAGACTGGAACACCTTCTTTTTCACAATAAGACTATCTTTTTTTATCTTTGTCTATGTTGCATTTTAGAACTTTATGTAAGATTCTATTATCTAGTATGTTTTGTAGAGCTTGATGATTCCAATCTCCATTGAGCCATAAATNGATGCTGAAGAGATTCCTCTTGGGACTTACAAAACCCATATCTAGAAGGGCCTCTCAAACCTTTTAATTTCAGTATGTCATCAGTGGGAAGAAAGCCATGAAATAATCTCCAAGAGAAAATGACATAGAAGGGGAAAGGAATTTATTCCACACACATTTGCCCCATAGGACTTCTTGTTGTGGGAAACAAAAGTTTGATATGGATGCTCATAAAGACTGGAACACCTTCTTTTTCACAATAAGACTATCTTTTTTATCTTTGTCTATGTTGCAATTTAGAGCTTTATGTAAGATTCTATTATCTAGTATGTTTTGTAGAGCTTGATGATTCCAATCTCCATTGAGCCATAAATCAGCCACCTGAGTTGAAGGATTGAGTGGAGAAAGAGATGGGGGGTTGATTAAGTTTGCACCAGTCCAATTATCCAACCAAAGATTAAGCTTGCCCTCTCCCAATTCCCAAATAAATAAATTTTCAGCTTGTGTCCTCACCTTTAGCATATTAGTCCAGGCCCTGGAATCACCTGGTCTTTTAGTGACAAAGGAAGGATGCATATCTTTGTAGTATTTTCCCTTCAAGAATTTAGCCCAGAGATAAATCTATGCTTTGAACATAATCCAAAGCTTACAAAAGTTAATTTGGAAAATTTGCTAGATACTTTTGAATCCCAGCCCACCAGCTCTAGTACTTCCACAAATTTTCTGCCACCTGGTCCAATGCATTTGTTTTCTCTGACCTGCCCAAAGGAATCTATTAAAAGTTCTTTCCCGAGTTCATTGGGTGGATTTCTTCATTACAGAAACCTGAGAGATGTAGGATGGAAGAGCTGTCAAAACACTCTTGAGAAGAGTAATTCTACCCCCACTAGAAAGGAAGGAGTTAGCCCAACAGTACAGCTTGTCCTGAATTTTTATGACACACTGATCAAATTGGACTTGCCTAGTTCTCCCATTCAATAACAAAGTGCCCAGGTATTTTAAAGGCAATGAGCTGGAACTGAAACCAGTCAGGTCTGAAATCTAATGCTTGATGTCAGGCTTAACTCTTTTGCTGAATACCATTTGGCATTTCTTAGTGTGGAATTGCATTCCTAAACTGTCTTGAAACTTCTCCAGGCATTGAAAAACCAATTTAACAACAGGTTTAGTTGCTTTGGCAAAGATAATTACATCATCAGCAAATGCTAAGTGATTCACAGCAAAGTTAGATCTATGATTGTATAGTGTGTGAGGGGATGTAGCCATAAGCTGATTCAATAATTTAGAAAGGTAATCAAATGTAATAATGAATATAGTAGGAGATAAGGGGTCACCTTGCTTGATTCCTCTTGATGAAGTGAAGAAACCATGAGAATTACCATTAATAAACACTGATTGATAATTGTTTCTTAGCCATCTGTGTATCAGTAAGATAAATTGATGATTGATGCCCCTTGTAGATAACACTTCCTCAATGAACTCCCAATGTATGGTGTCATATGCCTTTCTAATGTCCAATTTAAAGATTAGATTCCCACCTATGCATTACTTTTCCTGATCCATCACTAATTCCTGAGCCAATAGAACATTCTCCACTATGCTTCTCCCTTTGATGAAAGCTGACTGATTCTTACTAATAAGGTGAGGTAGGTGAGGTTGGAGTCTGTTGGAGATCACCTTACATATAATCATAGACAAGACATTGGTAAGGTTGATAGGCCTGAATTGATCCTAAGAAAATGTAGAAGAAGTTTTGGGAATTGAAGTTATGGTAGAGCATTTAAATTAGTTAGGAATATCCAATCCTATGAAAAAACCTTGCATAGTCTCAATTATATCATCTCTATGATCCTCCAGGATTTCTTATAGAAGTCAGCAGAAAAGCCATCAGAACCTGCCACATTGGAGCTATCAATGGAAGCCAGGGCAGACCAGATTTCCTCTTCCCCAGGAATGGAAGTCAGGTCCAACCCCCTAGTATAGTTCTTATCCATGCAGAAAAATTCATGTTGAATTTGTTTCCTAGAGACTGTAGGTTGGGTAAATAGTGTTTGGTAGTAATCGATAACACTAGCAGCAATTTGGTCATCAGAATGGAGCCACTGTCTAGCTGGTTCCTTAATCTCATGTATAGTATTACATTTTCTTCTATAATTAATACAAGCATGAAAATATTTAGAATTTCTATCCCCTCACAAAATCTGGTCTTAGCAGCTTTTTGGGCATAAGACTCCTCTTGCATGCAGATGGCAATCATCAATTTTTCATTAGCTAACAGTAAGCCCTTTTCCAACACTGGGTTAACCTCTAAAAAAGCCTCCAAATGAGCAACATCCTTTTCAGCCTCCAACACTTTCAAGTTGATGTTCCCCACTGTAGTCCAATTCCAATTAGACAAATGCTTTCCTAACTTCTTTTGCAGCAACCACAACTTAATCAGAGGGTTAGAGTGATGGAAGTCTCTCCAAACCATTGTGACTTGATTCAGAAAATCCTTATGAGAAAACCACATATTGAGGTATCTAAAGCTTGACTTGTGCTTGACATGAGAGGCAGAAGTGGTCAAAAGCAGTGGTCTATGATCAGAGACTGTCATGGTAAGATGTTGAACTGAGGTATGTAAAAATTAACTAAGCCAAAGGGAGTTCATAAATAATGTTTCTAACCTTTCCCAAAGAGGACCCCTTCTCCAGGTAAACCTTGGGCCAGTAAAACCAAGGTCATAAAGGCGAGCTATGCTAATTTTATCATTGAAGTAATTCATCTAATTAATATCAGGAGGATTGCCACCCAACTTTTCAGAGGGAACAGAAATGCAGTTAAAATCCCTACCAACAATCCAAAAAGAGTTATAAGAGCCGCTTATAGAAATAATACTATCCTAAAGCTCCTTTCTAGCACTAGAAGAACACCCTACATAAACATAAGTTGTCAGACCTTCCTGAACCCCAAAGTGAAACTTAATATAGAGAAATTGTTGGTGATCCCATAGAATGTTGCATAACACCTCCTTCCTATGAAGCACCCAAATTTTGTTATTCAGATTAGATAGATGTAAGAAGCCATGAAATTTATTAATAATTCTCTGGGAGTTTTGGAGACCATAGGCTCCAAAATAGCCATAAACCAAAATTTATACATCCTAATCAAAGCAATAAGTCTGTTAAGGGATTTAAGATGTGCCAATCCCCTAACATTCTAGCAAAGAAGATTCATCATCCAATTGAGATAGATTTTCCCCTCCTTCTGGTTTAGGTTATCCTTAGTTTCTATGTGGGAGTTCCTATCCCTGAGGGAGTAAGCTCCCTCCTTGACAGTATTCAATGCGTGGTAGCCCTTCTTTTTTTTTCTAGATTTTTGGACAAGACATTCGTCATCCAATGCTATCTACAGAACCTCAACTATTGTAGTATCAATAGGATGATCCCTAAGGATCACCTCTTCCCCTTCATTTTGATTTGTTTGAAAAACAAGAGTGGCTGTTTCATTATCAGTTTCAACACTAGCACAATCAGTAGTTATTGCATCCATTAGATTCTGGTGGAGAATTGGAGGGCCTGCTTCAGTATTGGCATTGATCCAAGGAGTGTTGGCATCATGTTGATCATCAGTTCCATGATCAACTTCAAGGACCTGGTTTGTTCCTTGAGGGCCAACATCCTCAAGGACTTTGTTAATATGATGGATTTCTGCTGGAATGTTAGTTGCCCCTCCCCTTAACTGACCATCCAAAGGTACCACAGGAAATAAATCAGCCACTAGGGACCCCACCAGTAGACTTCCTGAGATGGGGATGAAGTTTAAAACATTTATTATCTGTATGCCCAAACATGTTGCAATGTAAACAATAATAGGGCTTTTGTTTAGCAACTATCTTTTACCAATAGCCGTTATGCTTAGTCCCCAACAAAATTTCCTCAACTGCTAGGAGGGTGATATCCATTTCTACTAAAATTCTAACAATTGAAGGTCTGGAAAGGTTATAAGTAGGAACATCCAATTTCAGAGGTTTACCCAGAGCTTGACCAATATTAAATAGAACTTTGTGGTTGAAGAAATGCAGCTTTAACCCTGGAAGTTTGAACCAAATAAGAACTATACGGAGTTCCTTACTAGGGTCAAACTTAGTGGAACATTTCAAGATCTTCATAGTGTTGCTTGTAAGAGCTGTTTGGAGAAGATTCTAGCATAATCATCCTCTCTTGAGAGGTTAATTAAGATGTGCCTACCATCAATAAGGCCAACCCTCCATGCACCTTTGAGTGTAATTCCTTCAAAATATTTTCTTATAGCTTCTATTTTAGGGTGTCCCAACTAAATTTTCCTATAAGAGTAAATTTACAGACCTCAATCAAATTTTGGATGTCCATATCATTATAAATGATGGCCACTTTCCCATTCTTCCTGCTCAAATGTTTAATAATCGGATCAGCCACCTCATGGTAGCTTTGGGGGAATACAAGATCATCAAAGTCTTTAATGATATCAACTCCTTTGCTCACTACATCAGCAAATGTGGCCTTAGCCCATTAAATGTTTGTGGATGAATCCAAATTGTTATTCTTAGCCATAACAACAAAGCCTCAATGGAACAATATCAAATTCAAAAATGGGTTTCCCAGGAAACAAAANACTTTTTAATGTCCAATTTAAAGATTAGATTCCCACCTATGCATTGCTTATCCAGATCCATCACTAATTCTTGAGCCAATAGAACATTCTCCACTATGCTTCTCCCTTTGATGAAAGCTGACTGATTCTTACTAATAAGGTGAGGTAGGTGAGGTTGGAGTCTGTTGGAGATCACCTTACATATAATCATAGACAAGACATTGGTAAGGTTGATAGGCCTGAATTGATCCTAAGAAAATGTAGAAGAAGTTTTGGGAATTGAAGTTATGGTAGAGCATTTAAATTAGTTAGGAATATCCAATGCTATGAAAAAACCTTGCATAGTCTCAATTATATCATCTTTATGATCCTCCAGGATTTCTTATAGAAGTCAGCAGAAAAGCCATCAGGACCTGCCACATTGGAGCTATCAATGGAAGCCAGGGCAGACAAGATTTCCTCTTCCCCAGGAATGGAAGCCAGGTCCAACCCCCTAGTATAGTTCTTATCCATGTAGAAAAATTCATGTTGAATTGGTTTCCTAGAGACTGTAGGTTGGGTAAATAGTGTTTGGTAGTAATCGATAACACTAGCAGCAATTTGGTCATCAGAATGGAGCCACTATCTAGCTGGTTCCTTAATCTTATGTATAGTATTACATTTCCTCTATAATTAATACAAGCATGAAAATATTTAGAATTTCTATCCCCCTCACAAAATCTGGTCTTAGCAGCTTTTTGGGCATAAGACTCCTCTTGCATGCAGATGGCAATCATCAATTTTTCATTAGCTAACAGTAAGTCCTTTTCCAACAATGGGTTAACCTCTAAACAAGCCTCCAAATGAGCAACATGCTTTTCAGCCTCCAACACTTTCAAGTTGATGTTCCCCAGTGTAGTCCAATTCCAATTAGACAAATGCTTTCCTAACTTCTTTTGCAGCAACCACAGCTTAATCAGAGGGTTAGAGTGATGGAGGTCCCTCCAAACCATTGTGACTTGATTCAGAAAATCCTTATGAGAAAACCACATATTGAGGTATCTAAAGCTTGACNTATTTCAAATATAATCATATAGCTCTCACTCGAGTTGTATTTAAACCCCTCACCTTAAAAGGTTTAAATGCATCACTACTTGCTTATTTGATAAATGGTAGATTCCTTAATTGGGTTCAGTCTCTCATTGGTGCTATAGAAACTAGTCTGTGCCATGGGCTAGTCTATTTCAACACTCTTTCTAATTTAAATAAATCTTCGATAGTTGTCACCACTTTGAAGCTGTCAAACTTCAATTACAATTACATGGTTATGATTTTTTCCCAAAATTAAAAGTCATAGTTTTTATGTTTAGAATTCAATTTAGAATTCTAAATATTTCAAATCATAATATTAAAAAGGTGGTTTAGCCAATTGAAAAGAACCACCTTGATTGAAACAACCTCTTGGTCTCCCATGTTGCCACTAATATAACTATCAGATGAAACAAAATAACCTTCCATGAGTTGTGGACTATTCAATTAGCCCTTTCTCAAAAATTAGTTATAAATAAAAACATCAATCAAATAATCCAAACATATGATGTAGATATTAAAGTAAGATTTATTCCAATAAGATTGATAATATTCCTAGAATATCAATCCCATCACAAAGAGAAGCTAATAGAAGCTCTTAAGATGAATAATAATCAATTTTTTTGTCCAATGCTAGAAAACCACTCTAAAATTCTCACTCCTTTTAAAATGAGTATTAATTTTTAATGGATTATGCACCAAATAGTAATGCGAGAGCTATTCTCATTTGAGAATATCATCAACTTCACTATAAGATCATTAGGCAATGTTATAGGCATAATAGACTAAAGAATTTATCTTAAAATATGTAAAACATATTTTGATGATATTCTTAAAAGAAAAAAAAGCAATGGAAAGGTATTATTTCATCCATTGTTTATGTCTACTCAGCATTTTGCTAATCTAGCTCAACTTGCAATGATGATTAAAACTTCCAAAATCAGCAAGGAGAGGATTATTGAGCCCTCATATACTCCCTTAAAAATTCATTTTAGCAACAATAAATCTGAAATCCTTGTGATTTGTAGACTTCAGTAGAATCAACATTATGGCTGAAATACTAAGAGAGTTTATCATTATCGTAAAATAATTAAATTTTACTAATCATGCTTTTTAAAAATTTAGTAAAGATTTATTTCAAACAAAAAATAAATTAGACAAGCTCTTGAAAAAATTCAAGCCTAAAGGATAATTTTAAAAAAAATTAATTACTTAAAAAAGGAAAAATATACTCTCCCTACAGTTAGGAATCATAGTTTTAAACCTCCACCTAAACATGATCTTAATTTGGACNTGTAAAGATTTATTTCAAACAAAAAATAAATTAGACAAGCTCTTGAAAAAATTCAAGCCTAAAAGGATAATTTTAAAAAAAATTAATTACTTAGAAAAAGAAAAATATACTCTCCCTACAGTTAGGAATCATAGTTTTAAACCTCCACCTAAACATGATCTTAATTTGGACCAAGTAAAAAAGATTTAGATAACTTCCTTTATAAATTTAATGTAAGATCATTAACAACTTTAGGTAAAAATTCAGAAAATTCATCCACCAAAGATGAACTTTCTAAGGATCATGCCGATAATATAGCTGATACGGGTGGATTTAGTGTGTTAATTTTATAAATATTTTTTAATATTACAAAATACACACGGAATATACAAAAACAAATATACAAATTAATTCCAACAATTTAACTTTAGTAAAAATAGTTTTATCTTTTAAAAATATTTAAACTACCAAATCGCCTTTAAAAATAGCTCAAGTATATGCATCGCTCAAGTAATAAAGGGCTCTAACGGAGTCCTAGATATCAATCGCATAGGGAAGTTGGAAATGCCTGTAAAGAAGTTCGTAAAATTATAATGTAAATTACTATTTAAAAAAATTAAAAAAGTAAGTGTGAAGTTTGAATATTAAGTAACAGGTGAATGCTAAATAAAATGCAGTTGAAAGACAAAGTTAACTAANTGCCTTTAAAAATAACGCAAGTATATGCATCGCTCAAGTAATAAAGGGCTCTAACGGAGTCCTAGATATTAATCGCATAGGGAAGTTGGAAATGCCTGTAAAGAAGTTCCTAAAATTATAATGTAAATTACTATTTAAAAAAATTAAAAAGGTAAATGTGAAGTTTGAATATTAAGTAACAGGTGAATGCTAAATAAAATGCAGTTGAAAGACAAAGTTAACTAAACTAAATGCTAAACTTTCAAAAGTAAAATTACAAAATTTAAAACTATGATGTTGTGAAGAAAAGTTCAAATTTAAGAATGCATCATTCCCCTTTACAATGAGTATATGGTTTGTGAAGAAATGAAAATCATTTGAAAAAATATATAAAAACTATTTTGTGCCAAATAGGAGCAATGCTATTCTTTACCCTCTTCCGAGTGCATACAGAACATTGACTAGTCCAGAGTTTGGTCCCTAATTCTGTGGTTATGCTGGAAGGATACTGGCTACCACTCCAGAGCTCCCACTACTNCAAAACATTGACTAATCCAGAGTTTGGTCCCTAATTCTGTGGTTATGCTGGAAGGATACTGGCTACCACTCCAGAGCTCCCACTACTCACTCCCATGAGGGCTAACAATCTCGCATCAGTTTCCAATCAACTGGACCAAATTGGGAATTTAATTAATCACCTTAAAATCTCCAATTCTGCATCCAGTAAAGTATATTTTCTTATTTATTTGCACTCAAATCCATGGATGAAATACTCTCCCATGAAATTAATTGCGATTCCCCCCATGTTGTAGAAATCATAGCCCTTTTGGAACATATTCTTCTCAACACATTTTAACATTTCAATTGGTAAATGAAGATCGAAGTTCAAATCATCACAAATTATTGACTTTTAAAACCATATAAAATAAAATTAATTCTTCACAAAACCATATCTAAAAGTAGGGAGAAGGATAAAGAAGACTACTTAGAATTCATTAGAAGGATACAATAAAATACAGATTTCATTAACAAAAATAAGCTTACAAAACAAAAGAAATAAAAGACACAACTTATCTCACAATTCTTCCCAAGCAAACGCCTAAAAGTTCTCTCCAAGCCTTTCTCTCTTTACAAGCACTCTAAATTCTCTCTTAGAAGTGTAATGAAGAAGAGATCTCTCACCTTCCCTCTCCTCTTACAATCCTTGAAGAAAATATCCAAGCCCTTGAATTTCTCTCTCTCTAANCAATTGCGATTCCCCCCATGTTGTAGAAATCATAGTCCTTTTGGAACATATTCTTCTCAACACATTTTAACATTTCTATTGGTAAATGAAGATCGAAGTTCAAATCAACTCTTTTTAGCAAAATGCTCTCTAACTCTCCTTCACGCCACACACCCTCTATTCGACCCCCCTTTCAAACCTGAGACTTTCCTCTCTCTTATTGAAGGCTGCCTCCCTATAAAAAGAATTCAAATTTCCCTTCAAAATTCTATCCAAAACTCAACTCTTTTTAATTGAAATGACATGTCCATTGATCNCTAACTCCCCTTCACGCCACACACCCTCTATTCGACCCCCTTTCAAACCTTAGACTTTCCTCTCTCTTATTGAAGGCCGCCTCCCTATAAAAGGAATTCAAATTTCCCTTCAAAATTCTATCCAAAACTCAACTCTTTTTAATTGAAATGACATGTCCATTGATCCAAGAGACATATCCCTTCCTAGAACAACCTTCCGATGTGCTTAGATGCAATGAAATACTCCAAGGGGATTTTAGAACAAGTGTCCCTTTGAAAATTCATGAAAATTTGTCTTAAACTACCTTAATTCGCAAAAAGTCATCCCTGACATATCTGGCGCCAATTTGGCGCATCATGCGCTTGTTTGCTGAAGACCACGCTGTTCTGGGCTTTGGAGCATCTGACATAGATCTGGCGCATTTGGCACCAATCTAGCTCATCATGCGCCAAAATTTGAAACTTCACTGTTTTGTCTCCAAATTTTGTCTTTTTTACTACTTTTGCTCCAAATGCCTAAAATTGATATACCTGCAACAAAAATATGAAATTACCCTTCTTTAAAGTGCAATATCACCAAAAATAAGCATAAAATATTTACTTAAAACAACATATTATTTTGGTCTATCAAAATCCCCCATACTTAAATATTACTTGTCCTCAAGTGACATCTTTACTACATAAAAGCATATAACATATGATAGAGACTAACTTATAACTTCCATACTTTAGTTCAATAAATAAAATAGTAAAATTTAAGAAAGATATTTAATAACTTAGATTCAAATTCTAATTCTAAGAGTACTTAGTAGTCAATTTTAAGATTACTGAATCTCTATTTATTTAAAGAAGAATTGTAATTTGTCATATCAAGGATATTTAGAATATTCACTTGAGAAAGAATTTTAGGAAAACTTTACTAATAATGCTACTAATAATCCAATATAAATTTAGAAAATTTAATAAAGCTTTTTCCTTAATTTGATTCAAGTAAAGCCAATTTTTTATTAGGCATTTCCTCAAGCTTCTCCTCACTTATTTTTCTTTTCTTTTCTTTTTCTTTTCTTTCCTTTTTCTCTTTTTTTTTCTTTTAGGTTCTTTCAATACTTTCTTTTCTTTTTCTTTTTCAAGTGAGAATTACTATATCTGGATAGCCTTGAGTGGTTTTGAACTTCACTATCGTCTTTTCAAGGTTAAAACTCCTTACCTTTCTCCAAAAATTCATATTAGTTATGATTTTCATAAAGTCTCATTCTTTTCTTCTTACATGAATCTCTAAAATTATTAATACTTCAAAAATACACTTTACTTTACTTTAAATAGAAAAACTTATTCTAATCTTATCATACAAAATATCTTTAACATTAGAATTGATCTTCACTATTAAAAACATTTACCTAAATTTACTATAATATTCATAAAGTTAAGTATAATCTTTTAAAGTTTAATCTTAATATCCCATGTCATGTTAAATTATTTTAAAATTATTGTTACTTAAGGACAAATAAAATTTAGTTTACTTCCTTTTAAAAAAAAATGAACATTTTTCTTCCCCCCAAACTTAAGTTCTTAAGGATTTTAAAAAATATTTTAGTACAAAANATATTGTTACTTAAGGACAAATAAAATTTAGTTTACTTCCTTTTAAAAAAAATGAACATTTTTCTTCCCCCCAAACTTAAGTTCTTAAGGATTTTAAAAAATATTTTAGTACAAAANATTTACTTTACTTTAAATAGAAAAACTTATTCTAATCTTATCATACAAAATATCTTTAACATTAGAATTGATCNCATTGAAGTGAAGAAGTTAACTATCTTATTATTTTTAATCCTCCATTCTCCTTTTCCATTAGTCAGGAATGCAATTAATTAATCCAGTGATGAATCAGTCATCACGAATGCAACCTATTCATCAAAAAATAAATTCCTCAGCCCATAGAAAGCATTGATCCTTTCTGCAGTAAAATTGACTTGCTTACCTCTCATGAGAATGTGATTGTCATTAATAAATATCAAGTTGGCATAAAACTCTTGAATAATTGGCACAATCACTATTGCAGTGAAGTAGCAAAATTATTCCCAATTTTCAGCAAGAATCAACCTCTCAATCTTGCCACCTGAGTTAGCAAATGCTCGTTCCTGGATCAATCTTCTCGAATTGATTTGAGTGTTATAAGTGTGTTGGGCCTTCAAATTAACAAATTCCGTGCACCAAAATCATCTGATCTTCCTCTCTTCACTCGTGGAGCCATTTGAAATTCTACCAAAATCCAAATAAATTCCAAATAAATTACAAAATAAAAAATCTAATTCCTCAAGTAAGATTATTTGGTAAGAAATTTTTTGTCATGAGTTTTCTTCAAGCTTTTTCATAAAAAATCCCAATTTTCAGATTTTTGTAGAGTAAGAAAAAGCCTTGGTGAAAATAAAAAATTTCTAAGTTAAAGTGAAGCTCTTACCAAGAGAAGATGAAGTCTACGATTTTTAGCCTTTGAAATCTTCTTTATCGCACCCAATGTGAAGCCCTCAGTCAAGATTTAGAGGTAGGAGATGACCCAAGCAGTAAAAAAGGAGTTTACTGTGTGATTTCATGATTTTTTAGGAAATCTGGCATTTTTGGGAATTTGGCGCATCATGAACCAACTCTCTGTAATTCGGCGCATCATGTGCCAACGCCTTAGTTTTTTCATATTTCATTTTCTATGAAAATCTATTTTGTATCGCTTTATGTCTGCCTCTAATTAACTTAAATGAACAATTATAAGCACAATTAAAAATTACTCTAACATCATTCTTTCACAAACAGCAAAAAACTCACTTTTATATATAAAATCTATGCTATTACAAACTAACATTTATCAAGCTACCAAACATCTAATTCAGTGTTTAAAGCAAACTGAAAACATCTTAACACTGAAATCTAAACATCAAAATTCCAAAAACAAACATCAACAATAAAAGTCAACACATAAAAAAACTAAAACAAGCAGTACTAAATAAAACCTTCCGTGCATAGATTAAGTTCAAAAAACTTCTTCACTCTCGTCCTGCTGGATATCTCCCATAGATTGGTAGTGCACATACAAGTTGTAAAAGGGTCGATAAGGAAACTCATCAGTCGTATCCTCCCCAATCCAAGCATGTTTCTCAAACATATGTACCAAGCCATCTTCAATATGGCCAGTATGCTCAAAATGTTCTGTAAGTCTCATATCCAAGTGATCCAACATTTCAGAAATATTCCCTATTGCATGCATAAGATTCTGCACCCCATTTTCTAACTTGTTGACCCATTTTAACAGTGCATTAGAACTAAAGTAAGGCTGAATAGGTGATGAATTCTGGGATCCCTGATCCATCAGTAAATTCATATCATTTTCATCTCCCATTCCAATACAGTTGCAATAGACTTCTGGATCCATCTGCTTCCAAGGAAGAAGCACTTTTTCCCAACTCTCGTAAAGTACTTGCAATTGACTTCATAGTAGGAAAATAGTGGATGCATATCCAAGTCCGGTAGTAGACCCATTCACAATCAAACCCAAAACCAATTTCACAATGATTGCTCCAACATCAAAAGGTTTTCCAGTCTGAATACAATAATTTAAAATATCACTCTCCTTAGTTACCTTACATATTTTCATAGTAGGCAGTAATTTCGATGCAATGAAGAAGTGTCATCCCTTAGAAACATGATTTAATAATGATGATGAAAAACTTACATTCCCATCATCTCTGGCCTCCAAATTCACATCTTCATCTGTAAGGTACTGATCACGATTTTCTTACTTCAAGAATTTAAGAAGTTGACACCACTACAACGCCAAAAACTTGATACTTGTATGAAAAGTAAGCTGTGTAAATATATATAATTATAGGTAATTAATAATGGGATTCTACGCAACTATACGTATCATTATCAAGTAATAATGGAATTTGAATTTAATCCCCAAATATCGATCTCATAGGGAAGGTGTAAATTATCAATGATAAATTTTATAGGAAATTTACAGAAAATCAAACGAAATCACTGTCACTAATTTTGATTGTCGAGATATTAACCAAACTAAATTACTTAACTATTAACAAAGTTGAAATGCAATTTTTTAATAATAACTACTAATCTACTAACTTTGTGTAATTAAGGTTTCTTTTGTGAAAAAGCATGCTTCCCATTACAATGAAATTTTGTGAAATGAGATGAGATAAATGTTTATAATATGTCTTGTGCCAAATAGGAGAAATTTTAATTCCTTACTCTGATACAGTGTATAGAAAATCATTGGTTAATCTTAGGTTTAGTCCCTAAATCCATGGCTAGGCTGGGAGGATACCGGCTCCCACTCCAGAGCTCCCACTTTCCTTCACCTNGAACTACCTTAATTTGCAAAAAGTCATCCCTGACATATTTGGCGCCAATTTGGCGCTTCATGCGCTTGTTTGCTGAAGACCGCGCTGTTCTGGGCTTTAGAGCATCTGGCATTGATCTGGCGCATTTGGCACCAATCTAGCTCATCATGCGCCAAAATTTGAAACTTCACTGTTTTGTCTCAAAATTTTGTCCTTTTTACTACTTTTGCTCCAAATGGCTAAAATTGATATACCCGGAACAAAAATATGAAATTACCCTTCTTTAAAGTGCAATATCACCAAAAATAAGCATAAAATATTTACTTAAAANCAAGTTTTTACTACTATAATTTCAAATGCCAACTAATAAAATCCATACAACATACAAACAATAAAACAAATAAACTTACTCCAGAAAATATCAATCTTCATCACCTTCCTCATCATCATCATCTTCTTCTTCTTTATCATGAATAGGAGTATATCGAGTAAAGCTGAGACAAGTAGGAAATTCCACATTGAATTCACCCCAGAGAAACCTCACCATAACATCCTTAAAAGCTATGTCATGCTGAACTTTCCTCTGCTGATACTCATCATTATAAGCATTGCTTGCTCCAATCTCTCCAATCTAATCATGAATATTTACTATATCCAATTATTGAATCATGAGTTGGTTCATAATGTTTTCTAATGATACAGGGCTAGAAGTAGATGCCCCTGTAGCTGCTGTAGATGGTCTATCACTTCTTCCACCCCTAGATTCAACAAATGATTCAAATCTTTGAATCATATGCTTCCCAATATGATTTTGTGGTTCCATTTTTTCTTAATTTCTTTGGGATTCTACTATTGATTGTTTACAAAGAGTGAAAATCAGGGCAGGATAACCCAACCCACTTATCTGTAGAGCTCCTAACTATGCTCTGTGCATGATGAACTATAAAGTGCCAACATTTATTGTTTTCATGTTCTGAATGCAATAGTTCAATACAATTATATCCTTCTTTACATCGACAAGATGTTTGTTGGTAGTAATCTAGAAGAAATGAAGTGGTGCCATACCTTTGACTGACTTGTCAAACATTGAAGTGAAGAAGTTAACTATCTTATTATTTTTAATCCTCCATTCTCCTTTTCCATCAGTCAGGAATGCAATTACTTAATCCAGTGATGAATCAGTCATCATGAATGCAACCTATTCATCAAAAAATAAATTCCTCAGCCCATACAAAGCATTGATCCTTTCTGCAGTAAAATTGACTTGCTTACCTCTCAAGAGAATGTGATTGTCATTAATAAATATCAAGTTGGCATAAAACTCTTGAATAATTGGCACAATCACTATTGCAGTGAAGTAGCAAAATTATTCCCAATTTTCAGCGAGAATCAACCACTCAATCTTGCCACCTGAGTTAGCAAATGCCCGTTCCTGGATCAATCTTCTCGAATTGATTTGAGTGTTATAAGTGTGTTGGGCCTTCAAATTAACAAATCTCGTGCACCAAAATCATCTGATCTTCCTCTCTTCACTCGTGAAGCCATTTGAAATTCTACCAAAATCCAAATAAATTCCAAATAAATTACAAAATAAAAAATCTAATTCCCTAAGTAAGATTATTTGGTAAGAAATTTTTCGTCATGAGTTTTCTTCAAGCTTTTTCATAAAAAATCCCAATTTTTAGATTTCCGTAGAGTAGGAAAAAGCCATGGTGAAAATAAAAAATTTCTAAGTTAAAGTGAAGCTCTTACCAAGAGAAGATGAAATCTACGTTTTTTAGCCTTCGAAATCTTCTTTATCGCACCCAATGTGAAGCCCTCAGTCAAGATTTAGAGGTAGGAGATGACCCAAGCAGTAAAAAAGGAGTTTACTGTGTGATTTCATGATTTTTTAGGAAATCTGGCATTTTTGGGAATTTGGCGCATCATGAACCAACTCTCTGTAATTCGGCGCATCATGTGCCAATGCCTTAGTTTTTTCATATTTCATTTTCTATGAAAATCTATTTTTTATCGCTTTATGTCTGCCTCTAATTAACTTAAATGAACAATTATAAGCACAGTTAAAAATTACTCTAACATCATTCTTTCACAAACAACACAAAACTCACTTTTATATATAAAATCTATGCTATTACAAACTAACATTTATCAAGCTACCAAACATCTAATTCAGTGTTTAAAGCAAACTGAAAACATCCTAACACTGAAATCTAAACATCAAAATTCCAAAAACAAACATCAACAATAAAAGTCAACACATGAAAAAACTAAAACAAGCAGTACTAAATAAAACCTTCCGTGCATAGATTAAGTTCAAAAAACTTCTTCACTCTCGTCCTGCTGGATATCTCCCATAGATTGGTAGTGCACATACAAGTTGTAAAAGGGTCGATAAGGAAACTCATCAGTCGTATCCTCCCCAATCCAAGCATGTTTCTTAAACATATGTACCGAGCCATCTTCAATATGACCAGTATGCTCAAAATGTTCTTTAAGTCTCATATCCAAGTGATCCAACATTTCAGAAATATTCCCTATTGCATGCATAAGATTCTGCACCCCATTTTCTAACTTGTTGACCCATTTTAACAGTGCATTAGAACTAAAGTAAGGCTGAATAGGTGATGAATTCTGGGATCCCTGATCCATCAGTAAATTCATATCATTTTCATCTCCCATTCCAATACAGTTGCAATAGACTTCTGGATCCATCTGCTTCCAAGGAAGAGGCACTTTTTCCCAACTCTCGTAAAGTACTTGCAATTGATTTCATATTAGGAAAATAGTGGATGCATATCCAAGTCCGATAGTAGACCCATTCACAATCAAACCAAAAACCAATTTCACAATGATTGCTCCAACATCAAAAGGTTTTCCAGTCTGAATACAATAATTTAAAATATCACTCTCCTTAGTTACCTTACATATTTTCATAGTAGGCAGTAATTTCGATGCAATGAAAAAGTGTCATCCCTTAGAAACATGATTTAATAATGATGACGAAAAACTTACATTCCCATCATCTCTGGCCTCCCAATTCACATCTTCATCCGTAAGGTACTGATCACGATTTTTTTACTTCAAGAATTTAAGAAGTTGACACCACTAAAACGCCAAAAACTTGATCCTTGTATGAAAAGTAAGCTGTGTAAATATATATAATTATAGGTAATTAATAATGGGATTCTACGCAACTATAAGTATCATTATCAAGTAATAATGAAATTTGAATTTAATCCCCAAATATCGATCCCATAGGGAAGGTGTAAATTAGCAATGATAAATTTTATAGGAAATTTACATAAAATCAAACGAAATCACTGTCACTAATTTTGATTGTCGAGATATTAACCAAACTAAATTACTTAACTATTAACAAAGTTGAAATGCAATTTTTTAATAATAACTACTAATCTACTAACTTTGTGTAATTAAGGTTTCTTTTGTGGAAAAGCATCCTTCCCATTACAATGAAATTCTGTGAAATGAGATGAGATAAATGTTTATAATATGCATTGTGCCAAATAGGAGAAATTTTAATTCTTTACTCAGATACAGTGTATTGAAAATCATTGGTTAATCTTAGGTTTAGTCTCTAAATCCATGGCTAGGCTGGGAGGATACCGGCTCCCACTCCAGAGCTCCCACTTCCCTTCACCTAAAGGCTAACTCTCGCTTTAGTTTTTAAAACACTAATATCGAATTGGGGATTTTTAGTCTGTCACCCTAGAAATATCCAATTCTACACCCAACAAAGTATATTAACCGAATTGGTGATTTTAGTCTGTCACCCTAAAGATTCTCCAATTCTACACTTAACAAAGAATATTTACCTATCTACTTCCCTTCACCTGAAGGCTAACTCTCGCTTTAGTTTTTAAACACTAAGACCAAATTGGGGGACCCTAAGGATTCTCCAATTCTACACCCAACAAAGAATATTTCCTTATTTATTTACACTTAATTCCATGACCAACAAATAATATATCCCGATTTATTTATACTTAATTTCATGAACAAATTTCTCCTTCATGAAATCAAATGTGATCCTCACTCTGTTGTAGAACTCATACTTCATTTCACGGATCATATGCATGAAATCAAATGTGATCCTTATTCTGTTGTAGAACGCATACTCCATTTCTCGGATCATATGTTTCACAACATATTTTAACAAATAAATTGTCCAAATTGAAAAGAAAATTAAGTTTGAAATTGAAAAATCATCACAATTTATTTTATATTTTAATTATGACACATTCATATTATCTCTTCATTTCTCTATATCTCAGAGTAGGAAGAAAGATAGAGGAAACTACTCACACTTCATGAGAAATATACGATAAAACACAAATTTCATTAAAAAAGAAAGTTCATACAACATTAAATAAACAAACAAACTTATCTGGAACTCTTTCTCAAAGAAAATCCTTTGTAGCCTTTCCTTAGAAATGCAAGAAGAAGAACTCTCTTACTTTTCTCCTTCTCCAACACTCTTACAGAAAGTTTCACACTAAATCTCACCAAAAAAAACTCTAAACTATGAAAGAAAAATTACTAATTGACTCTAATATGTGGTGGAATGAAGATGCATTATGGAAATGTAGCATGGTGGAATGTTGTAGAGTGAAAAATGAACATAGAGGAGCCACTTTTCTGATGAAATTCGGACCCAAATAAAGTCCAAGGTCGGTTCTCCAAGAGGTGCCTCCATAAACTCTTTAAAAAT
>JXCR01147960.1:111970-133147 GCA_002079205.1 Phalaenopsis hybrid cultivar
TATAAACTTAAATTTATTTATCCTCAATAAAAAGTATTTGAACTGTTATATTCTTTTTTTAAAATTTGAGGAATGTGGAGTTAATTTAAAATTACCACAAATTTTGAAAAAGGAAAAATATAGTTTCTTTATTTTAAATTTTATGTAAAAGAAACTAGACTAGAATTAAGATAACTTATAATTCAATAAGTAGAAAAAAATGAGTTGTCATTTATTTTTGAAAAGAACTCTATTTGTGAAATTATGTATTCTTAAATATACTTATTAAGAATTAAGTTCTTATCAAATCTCTATTTTCAACTAGCACTTGTTAATTTTTCACAAGTCTAAAAAGTGAAGGGGTGTGGTAAGTTTTACTTTAAGGAGGTCATAGTGGAATTTAAAATTATTAAAAGGGCATCCAGATAGAGTAATCCTCCTAAAGTTGTGCTAAAGATTAAAATATACATCCATAAGTAAAAAATGAAAAAAAAAGAAAAAGAAAAAGAAAAAAACAAAGAGAAAGGAAGAAAATATTAAAGGAGGAGAAGTTTGAGGAGAAGCCTTATCAAAAAATTATACAGAAGACCCTATTTGAAGTTGAAGCTTTATTGCATTCCTAAGCTTGCTTATATTTATGGTGTGCTAGTAAANTACATTTAGATGTAAGTCTAACATATGGGGTTGAAAGACGGTAAATTCTATATTATGATAACTAAACTCAACAATCTATGACATAAGATCATTTGAATAATTCTTCTATTGTAATTGTATATAGTCTAGAAACCTAAGAAAACAATGCTATTTGAGGATGAAATAAGCCTCATCTCTCTAGTATGATAATGACAATAACTGTTTAACACAGAATAATTTGAATATTGTTGTAAAAATTTTAACATTACTTCATCATATTACATAGTATAGTTATGATAACTCATCCATTAGAGCCCTCTATTACCCTCTTCATGGTATATTTTTTGAATTCTAGTACAAATTCTTCTATTTTTACGAGAGACTTCTACTTCAAGAGGCATAACCAATTAATTAAGATTGTCAAAATGCCAGAATACCTTCTTAATGAGGAAGACTTAAATTGAGGGTCAATTCTTAAAGTAGATAAACCTCTTATATATTGGAAGAAAACTTTAATTTCAAAGGGAAAACCTCTATTTAGAATGTACAACAATGAATCAGAATAGATGATGTTGATAAATATTCTATCTATTAACAGAAGAAGACCAACATTGATATATGCAAGATTTAAAATATAATAATATATGTCTCATTCAAATTGTATTCAAACCACTCACCTTAAATGGTTTGAATGCATCACCACTTGCTTATTTAAGAGATTATGGATGTCGCAACTGTGCTTAACATTTTTGGTGTTATAGAAACTAGTATGTGCCATGGGCTAGTCTATTTCAACACCTTTCCTAATTTAACCTATCTTGACATATTTTAACTTCTTTGTAGTCGTTGAGCTTTAATTACGGTTACATGGTTATAATTTCCTCCATAGATCAGAAGCCATAGTTTTGTTGTTTAGAATTAACTTTAAAATTATTAATACTTAAAATCNTAACATTTTTGGTGTTATAGAAACTAGTATGTGTCATGGGCTAGTCTATTTCAACACCTTTCCTAATTTAAGCTATCTTGACATATTTTAACTTCTTTGTAGTTGTTGAACTTTAATTACAGTTACATGGTTATGATTTCCTCCATAGATCAGAAGCCATAGTTTTGTTGTTTAGAATTAACTTTAAAATTATTAATACTTAAAATCTTAATTTTAAAAAGGAGGTTTAACCAATTGAAAGAGCAAAATTTATTGAAACCAACCTCTTAGCCTTCCATGTTGCCACTAATAGAACTATTAGATGGAATAAAAAATATTTCATAAGTCATGGACTATTCAATCAACCCTGACTCCAAAAATCTTATATAAATCAAAACATCGATAAGATAGTCAAAACATTTGATGGAGATATCGACATAAGATTTAATCTAAGAAGATTAATAACTATTCATAAATTGTTGATCACTTCTGAAGACTCTGTTGGCTCATCTTCACCCATGAAGAGATGCTAGTAAATATTTTTTAGATGAATAAGAATCAAATTATTCATCCAGTATAAGAAAGTAGTTTTCCCACTATCACTCCGTCCGAAGAGAGTTTTTATTTTTAATGAATTATGCCCTAGGTAGTGATGCAAAGGTTATTCTCATTTAAGAATATCNAGTTGGCTCATCTTCACCCATGAAGAGATGCTAGTAAAAGTTTTTTAGATGAATAAGAATCAAATTATTCATCCAATATAAGAAAATAGTTTTCCCACTATCACTCCGTCTGAAGAGAGTTTTTATTTTTAATGAATTATGCCCTAGGTAGTGATGCAAAGGTTATTCTCATTTAAGAATATCATAAATGTATCTAAGAAAAATTTAGACAACAGTATAAAACAAACACTACTGAAGAGTTTCATTTTGAAATATATGAAATATATTTCAATGATATGCTTAATAGAAATAAGTAAGAGAAACTTATTACTTCATTCATCCCTTGTTTTACTCAACATTATACTAATCAAACTCTACTAGAAATGATTACTTAAAAATGGTAGAATAAGCAAGGAGAGGTTATTGAATCCCCATATCCCCCTAAAAGCTAGCANGTCCCTTATTTTACTCAACATTATACTAATCAAACTCTACTAGCAATGATTACTTAAAAATGGTAGAATAAGCAAGGAGAGGTTATTGAATCCCCATATCCCCCTAAAAGCTAGCATTAGCAATGATAAATTTGAAAGCCTTGAGTTTACAACATTCAGAAGAACCAACACTAGTGCTCCAACAGTTAAAAAAATTATTACTATAGAAAAATTAAAAAAAATATTACTAACAATACTTTATAAATAATTATTGAATATTTATTTCAAATAAAAAATAAATTAGATAAGCTCTTGAAAATTTTGAGTATCCTAAAAGCCATTTCCTGAAAAAATAATTAAATTAGAAAAAAAGGAAAATATACTCTCTCTATAATTAGGCATCTTATTATTCAAAATCCACCTAAAATTTATCTTAATAAAGGACCAACTAATAAAAACTTAAATAACTGCCTTTCTAAATGGAAAGAAAGATTATTAACAACTATATATGACTATTCAAAAAATTCATCCATTGAAGATGAACCTTTTGAAGACTAGGCTGACAATTTAGTTAAGTTTTTCAAAACCATCAGACTACTAATACTTTAGAAATTAATAAAATTAATAATCCAAAAAATTCTCTTGAAAAACATTATTTAACTCTTTAACCTCCTATGAATGTTAACTTTAGTGAAACTTCTAATAAACATCAAATAATGTATGATGCCGCTTGTCTATGTTCTTATAACTTAGATGATCTTAGTGACCATCAAAACTGTGAAAAAATTTAAGAAATGATGGTCCATGCTATCATGGAAAATGCCAATTAGTATGCCTCTCCCTTGACAACTACAATGATTGTTAGTGAATTAATAGGCATAATTAAGGGTTGGTGGGATAACTTTTTGACTAGTAATAAAAAAGAAGACAATCTAAGAAAAAAAAGTTTAGAAGATCCCTCAAAACAAAATGAAGCAATTTTTACTCTAATTACTGTAATTAATTAAAATTTTACATGGAATGTATCAGACCAAGAAGAAAGAAACACGTNTGCTTGTCTATGTGCTTATAACTTAGATGATCTTAGTGACCATCAAAACTGTGAAAAAATTTAACAAATGATGGTCCATGCTATCATGGAAAATGCCAATTAGTATGCCTCTCCCTTGACAACTACAATGATTGTTAGTGAATTAATAGGCATAATTAAGGGTTGGTGGGATAACTTTTTGACTAGTAATAAAAAAGAAGACAGTCTAAGGAAAAAAAGTTTAGAAGATCCCTCAAAACAAAATGAAGCAGTTTTTACTCTAATTACTGTAATTAATTAAAATTTTACATGGAATGTATCAGACCAAGAAGAAAGAAACACGTTTCTTCTACAAATCTTAAGATGTCCTTCACTCACTCAATTTAGATGGTATAAAGTTACCTTATTTGCTAGAGTTATGATGTTCTATGATGCCAATTTAGTTCATTGGAAACAAAAAATTATTGAAGGAGTACCAAATCTATATGAAAAAAAGGTAAAAAGAAACTAATGAAACTCAAAAAATAGGTGATATTCAATATGATATCCTTACATGTGTAAATCTTATAAATACATGTGTTAAAATTTAAAATATTTCTACTAGAAAAAAAAATTAATTTTGCAAAAAAGAGATAAGAATATTGAAGATATAAACTATACTTTNGGTAAAAAGAAACCAATGAAACTCAAAAAATAGGTGATATTCAATATGATATCTTTACATGTGTAAATCTTATAAATACATGTGTTAAAATTTAAGATATTTCTACTAGAAAAAAAAATTAATTTTGCAAAAAAGAGATAAGAATATTGAAGATATAAACTATACTTTTCTTATATACTCTTTAAAAGTAGTATATAAGAAAGTTGTTGAAAAATAAAAAAGGTTGCATTGAATGATCATCAAGTAGAATTTAATTAGTTAAAAAATGAAATTAAGAACATTAAGAATGATTAAGTAAAAAAAAATCAATGAAAGAATGATTTATATTAAAATACAACAATATCTACAAGAAACTATAAATGACCAAAATGTTCTTTCAGACCAATTTCTTCAATAGATTTAACAAGCTATTATGCATAAATGGTCTATTTGTATTAAATTAAGTATTAATAAATATTACATTTTACCCAACTTAACCATACTTATTGATAGTGGTGTTGATATGAATTGGATACAAGAAGGACATATTGCCTCTAAATATTTTGAAAAAAAATGCTCAGCTGTTTGGGGCAGCTTATCTGTTGCTGTGGCATTTTTAAAATGCCGCCTCACCATTTGAAAACTGCGTTTGAGCACCTTATCTGAAAATGCAATTGGTTTTTTACACAAAACGTGAAATGTGGGTCGAAACCTGCGCTCCACACTTCCAGATAAGTGACATATCTAGATAAGTACTAGCTACCCCAAATACACTTGTAGTCTNGTTATTATATCTTTTGAGTTAAGTCAAATTCAAGAGCAGAAGTTGATAGAAATGTTGAAAAAGTATAAAAAGACTTTTGGATGGTCTTTAGAAGATATTAAAGGAATTAATCATTCAATTTGTATGCATTCAATTTGTATGCACAAAATTTTATGAAATGAATAATATGAACCCAAAGCTGATCCTCAGAGAAGATTAAACCCAATAATGAAAGAAGTTGTTAAAAAAGAGATTTTAAAATGGCTAGATGCTAGAATTATATATTCTCTTTCAGATAGTGCTTGGGTATGCCCAATTCACTGTGTTCCGAAGAAAGGATGAGTGACTGTTGAAGAAAATGAGAAAAATGAATTAATAACAATAAGATAAGTAATGGTTAACAAATTTGCATTGATTATAGAAAATTAAATATGGCCACCAAAAAAGATGACTTTCCTTTACCCTTTCTAAACCAAATGTTAGATAGATTTGCTGGAAATAAATACTATTACTTTTTAGATGGATATACCGGTTATCACCAATTTCCAATTGCTCCAGAGGATCAAGAGAAAACAACATTTACAAGCCCATATGGAACATTCGCTTTTTGTAGAATGTCTTTTGAACTATGTAATGCACCTGCAACATTTCAAAGATGCATGATGTTAATTTTTAGCAATTTTAGAAAACATAGAATGGAAGTGTTTATGGATGATTTTTCTATATTTGGGACTTCATTTGGGTTATGTCATAATAATTTAGAAAAAGTTCTAGAAGTATGTGAAAAAATCAACCTAGTGTTAAATTGGGCAAAATGTTAATTTATGGTTGCAACAAGTATTATACTTGGGCATAAGGTTTCTGAAAATGGCATGGAGGTAGATTCTGCAAAAATTCAAGTTATAGAAAAATTACCACCTCCTACTACTGTTAAAGGGGTGAGAAGTTGATCCGACTTTATTATATGCTTAATTTTATATATTCTATATAGTCACAATGATATAAACGTAAATATATGTATTCTCTGAAGTAATATAGGACTTTCTGATTAAGCCCCAATTATCGATCCCATGAGGAAGCGAGGAAAGATGTCCTTAGTCAAATTCCAGTTTACTACTATTAGTTCTTAGTTTGGAATGTCGATTAAAATGGTGTTTTATCTAGCAAATACTCCTAAATGTGAATTTTAAATATAAGCATAGTAACTATTCCCAAATGTAAATATTAAATTCTACAGATAACCCTTTCTGGATGAATTAGTTTGGAGAATTTTATGATTTTCAAAACTACCATTCTTATGTAGTGAGTCAGATAATGTAAAGGAATGAGATACATTAAATATTGTATGTGCCAAATAGGAGCAATTTTAATTCTCTACCTTNGCGACTTTATTATATGCTTAATTTTATATATTCTATATAGTCACAATGATAAAAACGTAAATATATGTATTCTCTGAAGTAATATAGAACTTTCTGATTAAGCCCCGATTATCGATCCCATGAGGAAGCGAGGAAAGATGTCCTTAGTCAAATTCCAGTTTACTACTATTAGTTCTTAGTTTGGAATGTCGATTAAAATGGTGTTTTATCTAGCAAATACTCCTAAATGTGAATTTTAAATATAAGGATAGTAACTATTCCCAAATGTAAATATTAAGTTCTACAGATAACCCTTTCTGGATGAATTAGTTTGGAGAATTTTATGATTTTTAAAACTACCATTCTTATGTAGTGAGTCAGATAATGTAAAGAAATGAGATACATTAAATATTGTATGTGCCAAATAGGAGCAATTTTAATTCTCTACCTTGATTCAGTATTATAAAAAATCATTGGCTAATCTCAGGTTTAGTCCCTAAATTCGTGGCTAGGTTAAGAGGATATTGGTTTCGGCTCTAGAGCTCCCACTCCCCTTCCCTTGAAGGCTAACTCTCGCTTTATTTCTTTAAACACTGAAACCGAATTGAGGATTTTAGTCTGTCACTCTAAAATCTCCAATTTTATGCCCATCAAAGTATATTTCCTTATTTATTTGCATTCAACCCCCATGAACTTCACCANTGTGGCTAGGTTAAGAGGATACTGGCTTCGGCTCTAGAGCTCCCACTTCCCTTCCCCTGAAGGCTAACTCTCGCTTTATTTCCTTAAACACTAAAACCGAATTGAGGATTTTAGTCTGTCACTCTGAAATCTCCAATTTTATGCCCATCAAAGTATATTTCCTTATTTATTTGCATTCAACCCCCATGAACTTCACCATCCAGGAAATTTGAATATGGTTCCACTTTGTTGAGAATTACACCGCCCTCTCGGGTTTTAATGCAATTACAACAAATTCTAACACTACACAGGCCTTTATTGTAATGTAAATGAAGTGCAAGTGAAAACTATCACATTTATAATTAAAATTTCAACAAGCATGCATCCCAAAATCCAAAACATGAATCCTACTCATTGTAAAAGAAAAGTAAAAGTAAAATAAGACATAATTCTCTCATGCCACTATTTCTTAAGAAGAAGAAAGAGTGAGCGAAGCACATCACAAAGAACAAAGAAAACACAATGAAAAAACTTCATTACATCAAAGTAAATATACTAGATAAGTGTTTACAAAATTAAGATAATGAAGAACACAATACTTAGCTTTTTTCCCTTGAAAGAAAGATGAAATCTCTCCCACAAAGTCTTCCACCAATCCATGCAATGCTAGAACATTCCCTTACAAATTTTCTCAAAATCCCCTCACCATTCTCACCAAAAAAAGTTTCAAATCTACATTCCTACTTCTATTTTAAAATCACTAAACATTCTCCACATTTTCTCACTCACACGCACCCTCACACACACACACACATTCCCATGAGAGGTGTCAAGCCCTCTTTTTTAAAGAGACACAAATTCGCTCTTTTTCTTCAAGGGACAAATCTATTCATCCAAAAGACATGTCTCTTCATTCATGAGCCTTATCCAAGTATCTACATTTATTGAATTGCTTCATGGGGTCTTTAAATCACTTGGGAGCCTTCTAGAACATGACCGTCCTGGGAGCTGTCGACGCCATTTTGCGCGCTATCAGCGCCATTTTCTCATCATTTTTCTGCTCTTCAGCGCTACCAGCACCGGCTCTAGCACTGCCGGCGCCCACCCGACCCAGCTCCACCATTTTGCTTCATTTGGCTTCGTTTTAGCTCAGTTTCACCCCGCTTCAGTTGTGTTGCATTCCTAACAGATAGAACTACAAAATAAGCATAAAAACAACCTTTCTTAAAATGTAATTTCATTCAAAAATATGTGATAAGTGTAAAAGAGATTAAGCATAGAGAGACATATCAAAATGTGTTAGGATAAAATTTTCTTTCTTGCTCGTTTTTGCTCTAAAATACATCATTTTTGCTTCTTTTTCTCCAAAACTCCATTTTCTGTACCAAAAACCAAAAATATACAAAATACCTTCCTTTAAAGTGCATTTTCATTTAAAATTACCAAATATAGGCGTTAAAAGCATATGAAAAATTGCACATTTTTTAGGTGTGTCAATTACAGGATTGCTTATAAAACTCCGATTGGAATGACTCCTCACAGACTGATTTTTGGAAAAACTTGTTGCTTACTAGTAGAATTGAAGCATAAAATATATTGGGCGATTAAATAATTCAATTATAATTTTGAAGATGCTGGTAAGATAAGATTGTTACAATTAAATGAATTGGAAGAATTAAGAAATGAGTCTTGTGATAACGACAAAATTTATAAGGAAAAATTAAAGTTATGGCATGATCAGAAGATTAACCAAAAGAACTTTGANAATAAACACAAAATTCTTGATAAATTCAAAGATTATTGTTCTCATTGCAATGTTAACAACAAAAATTGGCTTTTCTGGAAGCCCACTATTACTCTTTCCATTATAAAAGATGAGGAGCAATATATTCTTTCTCAAATTAGTTTTGAAGACTTTCAGGAGTGGGGCACTTTTGTTTACTCTGCCTCTTATATACGTGAAAAAAATCAGCTTTGGCAACAAATTGAGTCTATGGGAAGCATCATATATGAAAATTGGTTTGTATGTGGTGATTTCAACATGATCATGAAGCCTATAGAGAGAAAAGGGGGTGGTAGAGTTGAGCCATCTCTTATTAACAGGTTTTCTAACTTTATTACTAATGCTGGTCTTTATGAATTGGGTTATTCTGGATCTCCCTACACTTAGAGGAGGGGTTTTCCTTATCAGAGATTGGATCGATTTTTGGCTAACTCTACTTTTATAAGTCATTTTCCTATTGTGAAGGTTCAACATTTGAGTCATGTTACCTCTGATCATAATCCTATTTTGCTCACTTTGGCTTTTACTGTTAAATCGACCATATCTCGTTTTAAATTTCTTAATTTTTGGACTTCTCATGATACTTATCTTAATTTGGTAACTCAAGCTTGGAAATCAGATGGAGTTGGGACTCCCTAGTTTGTTTAGTGGCAATTACATAAGAAGATGGTTGCCCATCTCATTAAATGGAATTACTAGGTTTTTGGTAATGTTCATACAAAAGTGCAGGATGCTCAGCACACTATTGATTCTTTGGAAGCCCAACTTGAGGTTTCTCCTCACTTGATGGATACTGTTGCCCAAGCTCATCTTGCTTTAATGGATGCTATTGCATTATAGGAAAACTTGCTTAAATAGAAGACTAATGATTCTTCCTTTGTTGCAGGGGATAAAAGCACAAAATATTTTCATGCTACCCTTAAACATAGAAGAAATATTAATAGCATTTTAAAAATTAAAAAGGGGGATGGGAGTATTTTAACTAATATGGAAGAGATTGGTGATAGTGTTGTTACTTACTTCTCAGAGCTTTTTCAGTCCTCTACACACACTATGCCTGTTGACCCCACTTACTTTGCGGAGGAGATTAATTATATTAATAGTCTTTTTTTGTCTTATCCTTCTGATGAGCAGGAAATTCTGAATGCCTTCAAATCCATTTTCCCTAACAAAGATCTTGGTCCAGATGGTTACTCTTTTTCTTTCTATATCCATTCTTGGAAAGTTGTTAAGAAGGAGGTTATTCTTGCCATTCAAAGTTTCTTTCTTGGACATAACCCTGGTAAATATTTTACCTCAGCTTTAATTGTGCTTTTTCCTAAAGGTAACACTAAGATTTCTTCAGAGAGCTTCCGTCCTCTTTCTCTCACTACCATGATATCTAAAGTTATGATTAAAAATTTAGTTAATAGATTGCAGCCTCATCTTACTCACATTATTGCTGATCAGCAGTCTACCTTACTCAAGGGTAAGGATATTACAGATAATATACTTTTAGCGCAGGAGATGATTGAAGAGTTGGAGAAAAAGTGCAGGGGGGAACATGGTCCATAAATTGGACATAAAGAAAGCTTTTGACACTATTAGTTGTGTGTTTATAATAAATATTTTGCATGCTAAAGGCTTTAAAGAGGATTTATGTTCTCTCATTCAGATGTGGCTATCCAATAATAGTTATAGTGTGATGGTTAATGGTAAAGATCATGGCTTCTTTTCCGCTAGTAGGGGTATTAAGCAAGGAGACCCCCTCTCTCCCAGTATTTTCATAACTACATTTGATTACCTGCTTAGGTTTATTAATAAGCTGCATTATGAGCATACTTACCTTCAATTCTCTCATAAATCCAAAATTATGGTGAGTCACCTTGCTTATGCTAATGATGCTATATTGTTTTTAAATGCTAGAAAACGTGACATCAAAGCTACTATGTCTTTATTAAAGGATTTCCAAAATATTTCGGGTATGATGTTGAACTTGGCTAAGTGCTCCCTTTATCTTGGCAAAGGTGCTCCCTCTTCCACTCATGCTTGGGCTTCTAATTTTACTGGTTACAATATATCTAAGTTACCTATAAAGTACCTTGGGGTCAACATTCTTAGAGGTAGAACTAAGCAAACACAAATGGATGAGGTGATTGAGAAAGTTAAGCTCAAGATTCATGATTGGAGAAATACTTTTCTTTCTAATGGAGGTCGGCTCATTTTGTTGAAAAGTGTCCTTTATACACTTCCACTCTACTCTATGCAAGTTCTCAAAGCTAAAAAAAGCACTCAAAAGAATCTTGAAAAATTTTTAACAAGTTTCTGTGGAAGGGAACTAGATCATCTAAAAGTTGGACTACTTGGCTCTACACATGAAAGCTTCTACGTGCTGGTGGGCTTGGGTTTAAAACTTTGCATCATACTATTGATATTAACATGTGTAAACTCTAATTTAAATTTTGTTTGGGGGAGTCACTTTGGGCAAATTTTATGCTACATAAGTATTATAAAAAATTACATCCCTCTACGGTTACTTGGAAAGTGGGGGACTCTAAGCTTTGGAAGGCTATTATTGCTGCAAGGGATGTAACATCTCATTTCATGTTTTGGAACATTGGTGATGGTAGTATTTCCTTCTGGAAGGATGATTTGGGCATCTCTATGTATTCTACTTTGCCTACTTCAGGTTATGATGCTAATTTGTTAGTCTCGAATTGCTGGATTGATGGTGGTTGGAATTTAAATATGCTGAATTCCTTAATTGGTGATATTTCCCCTGCTATTGCTACGATTTTTGTTCATGCTCAAGAAAAAACTGTTTCTCACTGGAAGCACCATGCTAACACATCCGTTACTAAGATGCTTTACTCTAAACTGCACTCTTTTACTCCTTGGAAATGACATGTTTACACTTGGCATAAATTTATTACCCCTTCTATCTCAATTTTCCTTTGGAGATATTTTCATAAGCTGCTACCTCTTGATGATATACTTAAATTGAAAGGGTTAAAACTTGCTTCTTATTGTTCTAATTGTAAAAAACATGCTAAATCTTTTAATCACTTATTTTTTGACTATTCTTTTGCTAAAGAGGTGTGGCAACATATTGGGTTCTACTTCGGTATTACTTGGTCCTCAAATCTGACCCTTAAAGCTGCTATTGGCACTTGGAAAGAGTTTGATTCTTCTTTCATTAAGCACTGTTATTTCCATGGTATTGTTTTATGGTTTATCTGGATGGCTAGGAATAGTAAAAAATATGAAGCTTCTTATCACACTCCCTCTACTACTTCCACTTTAGCAGGCTTATTTTAAAAGGTCTTGGAAGACTTCCATTGAATAGGATGCCTCTCCTATTGTGGGTAGGGGTAGGAAACCTATTTTGATTAAATGGGCACCACCCACTCATGGCAGGTTTAAATATAATTTCGATAGGAGTTTTTCCAATGCCTATACGGGTATGGGAGGGCTGATCAGAGATGCATTTGGTAAGTGCTGTGCCTATTTTGCTTCTCCTTGTATTGCTAACTCTTCTATAGATGTTGAAACTATTGCTGTGCTTGCTCCTCTTCGAAATTTTGCATCACTCAATTTAAATGGAATTTGATATGAAATTATTTAATGTTTACTCATACTATTTAATTATTTAAGGCTTACATTTACATAATATCTGATCATGAAAAAAGCTTGAATGATATGAGGATTTATGTTATATCAAATGATGATCTCAGAGTCCTAAAAGAGTTGGGCTTATATTTCACAACATGGCTATGTAAAGGTCTGAAGATGATATGAGGATTTATATCTTACTAGGAGGCTACCTCAAAGTCCTATGGATTGTTGTTATTTAAACTAAGGAAAGCTTAGCAGTTGAAGATCTCTTTTGCTCTCTCGAAGATGTTCTTTCCTTGCATACTCATAGTGCTGCCCACGAAGTTTGTTCCAAACCTGTCGTCACGTCGATTGCAAGTTCATGGTTTTAATTTAAAGTGTGCATGCAGATAGTTTGGTTGATGTCGTGTCGCTGTGCATCTCTTATATATCCAGGCTACTATTCTATTCTAACAAGTATTGTATTTAATTTGCATATACAAAAGGATAATAAAAGTGGAGTACATAGAAGAAGGCAATAAAACATAACATTGTATACCTGGGTCTCTGTTACCGTTGCAAAAGTGTTAGTATAATAATATAAAGAAGTGCAAGAAATTTAAGCAAAATTATGAAACTTAAATAAGTCATGAAAAAATTAAGTACAAGAAAACTTTATTTAAATTATGGGAGAAATCTGAATTGAATAAAGTAAAATTTATTGTCATACATGGGAGACTAGGGCTGAGTGTAAGACTTTAATAAAGGTGGGGGCTCAGAGCTGGGCTGTGTGCCTTATAATTCCAATTTTGATAGAAGCCATCATCCCGACAACCCAAGGATAGGCAATCCTTAACCTTGATCCGAGTGATAACCGGTGGACCTTTTATAACAAATTTTTTTATTCAAATTCTTTAATTTGTTCATGCATTTAGAATTTACTTTAGCAAGCAAAAGTAATGGTGTTGTAAAAGAGACTTTTGGTTTTCTTAAATATATTTGTAAAGTAGTATTTTTCATAAGCTAATTACCCTAATTAGACTAGGACTACTAACAACTTAAGAGTGTGGGGGACAACTTTTATCAAAAGTTGGTGAATAGTATAATTAGTTCTATCCTCTCTCTTTATTGAGAATTCTTGAGGTAGGATATACTATTCCATATCCCACTTCGTATCCCTTGCTTAGCACACATAAGTAATGTCGTCACCACTCTTGCCTTCTAAACCTCAGACTTGTACTAGCCTGATGTTCCATTTGTGACAAAAATATCCCTAGTTGCTCATAATGATTTAAATACCTTATGCAAGACTTACAACCTTGAGCATTGGGTTAATATTATAGAATAAGTAGTGTAGGGTATTTCATTAGAATCAGTGTATTAACGGGTCTCGAAATATATCTTGGTGGCTCCCAAAGATTTTATGAATGATTTTCTTCAACAAAAAATAATATGTCTAAGTGACCTTTAAAATGTTAAGAAGACTGTAAAAGTGCTCGGGGAATGACCCTGAACATCTTTTAAAATCTTCTGAGTCACCTTGAGTTTGTTCAAACTTATTATCTTGCTGAGTTAATCACACCTAGTTGATTTAGTTGTAATGTTTTAACCTATGCTTAATGAACTTTTAATGTTTTAATTCATCCATGAGTGGGGTGAATAAATATTCATTTGAAGTTTCACTTAGAAATTATGTGGGTGAACATCCTTAAGGGTAGGTTAAGTTGTTAAGGAATCTTAAACCCTTCAATTACAATTGAGCTTGTAGTGCCTAACAAATGTTTATAATTGATTGTGCTCTCTTTTAAACCTCATTAGGTGATTACAATTTTGATTAACCACAGTGTTTAATCAAGTAATGGCGTGCATGCATCACTTAAACAAAATTTGGAAGTGGTTCCATAATTTGGTAGACTCTTGGTCAATGGCACCAAAAATGGGTTTAGACTAAAAATGGGTTTAGGCTAGGGTTGAGGTGGCCAGCTCACATGCTTAGGATAGGTTGGATTAATTAGGGTTTACTTAAATCAAAGGGTTAAGGAAAAACTTGGTTGTATACTTAAAAATGGGGTTTGGGATTGATCATGAAATTTGGGCCTAGCTAGGGCTTGGATCTGAACCAATTGATGGTTTAATTTGGTCCATGAGAATTTCATGAGAAATTTGGAAATCAATATTTTTGGAATTGAAGTGATTACATGAGTCAATTTGATGGAATTTGGAGTTGGGTTTAATTTTGGGGTAGTTAACTTCGACTTGATTTTTGGGCTTGGAATTAGGTTTAATTGGGTTGAATTGAGCTTGGAATTAGTCTCAATTGGGATTGCACATAGTGAAATTTAGTTTGGGTTTGAATTTGGGTGAGTTTGGAATGAATTTGGTAGAAATTGGGGATGATTTGGGGACTGTAGGGCTTCAGGGTAAATTTGGGAAATTTGGCCAATTTTGGTGTATTTGGGTGCAATTGGGGTCCTTGGGGGTTATGATTGACTTTGGGGATGTTTGGAATGAATTTGAGAATTATGGCAATTTTTTTGATACAAAGGGGATTTTGGTAATTTTGTGTGGTGTAGGGGTATTTTGAGAATTTTGAGGGTTTTGAAGGTATTTGGGGAATAGGGGTGATTTGTAGTAGTTCAATATTATTTTTGGTGGAGAATTAGGAGTTTGAGTGGTTTTGGAAATTTTAAGATTTCTGGGGAATTTTGGTAAATTTGGGAAAAAGTGAGTAGGAGGCCAACATGGGATGTCTTGATGGAATTGGGATTGATGGCCATGTAAATTGTGTAATCCCCTCCCCAAAATTCATAATTTCCTTGGAGAAGTTCATTTTTTCATCTTCCACATGTTGGTCCTAGCCACCCTAGCCAAAGAGTAGGGGCTTGGGGCCACCCATATGAGTCTCCAGAAAGAACCAGAAAGTAGGTTAGGTATAGGTGGTTTTAGGGTTTGAGTGTGTATGTGAGGTTATGACAAAGACCAAATCATCCAGGGTTGTTCTAAGGTCTCACTGATCTTATTGGGACTCATTTTTGGGTCTTCACATGTTGGTTTTAACCATCCCAAGTGAGATTTGGGGGCTTGTGACCACTCAGGTGTTACTTCAGAAGAAGAGTCAAGAAATGTTTAGAATTTCTATGTGAGAGGGTTCCGTCACTAGTCTTTTAGAGTAGTTAAAAAAAAGTCCTGTGGCTAGTTCCTAGGCTCCTAAATAGAAGAAATTAGATGTCATAAAAAATAAGGTCAACACCAAGGTAACTTTAAATCTACCTAGAATTCTACATAACAGCTTAAGTGACAACAATCAACTAAACAATACAGATCAACCACCATAATAATTCCTAAAAACTAAAGAGGGGAGGGGAGCAACCCTCTCACTAATTTGGGGGTTGTTTCACCTCCCAAACCATAAAAATAAACTACCCCGAATATACTAATATCCAAATAAGAAAATAAGACAATCTTCCAGATAAAATAGAGCCTTTCTGCCATAAAAACTGCTAGCATCAAAACCTGTTAAGAGAAAAGTCCTATGGCTTGTAAGAGGAGCTAAATAAGTGTCAGCACGACATGAAAGTTGTTGACCTCATTTTATGTGAGGTCTAGTCTTCCTCTTAGGGTTTAGGATCTAGCATTAGGGATCTTTCTTTGACAATCTTAGAACCTTAGAAATAGGACCCGCCTCATTTTAGAAATTCAACCTACTTCTGTACCCTTTTGGAGTTTTGCGTGTGTGGTATTGACTTCTAGCACTTAGAAGGGTGGAACCAACATGAGGAAACCCAAAAGGAGTCTTGATAGGATCTTTAAGCCTTAAGGTGGCCTTTTGCACAATTTGCACTCCCGCGTGCACAAACTTCACAATTCAGAGAGCCGACACGTCCGATCACTGAAATTCGCACCGCTTGCACCGTTATCTGTCAAGGACTATAATAGATTTTGGAGGCGATCGATCGAAGGTTGAAATTTTATAAAATTTGAATTTTGACATATTTTTGACCCGATTGTCGACGATGTCGTCCGAGCGACCTTGGATGACAAAACTGACTACACCGGCGCATCCGGAATGTCGATTTTACCTAGGGAGGACACCCATTTTGCTAAGGTGCTATGCGCGAATAAATTGCATGGGATTTAATATATATATATATATATATATANNNNATATATATATATATATATATTAATAAAAAAAAAGAACGAATCCTCTTTTTTCCTTTTAAAGCCCTAAATCCCTAAACTCACGCACCCGAGCGACCCCGGATTTTAGAAGGAAGATTTCTGTGGGAGCATTACATTTGCATTAGAGAGGTATCTCTTCTCCCCTCTTTTTTTGGTACCTTGCTTCCTTTCGGTTTTCTCTCTGCCAAGCCATTGAGCATGGCTCTGTTGGATGGTACAATATGCTAGTTTACTTTACTATCATGTATTTTGAGATATTCACCTTAAGAGCATGTGAAGGATAAAATATGGTCATATTTTAGAGGCTAGACTTGGTTACTTGCTTACAGTAGTGAAGCTATGGCATGTTTTTGTTTATTGTAGCACATTTATGTTGGAAGCAATTAGGGTAGTTAAAACATGGCTTTGAGATAAATTTAGCTCCTCTTGCAAGCATGTTGGGATATGTATTATGAAGCTTTTCATTTATTTTCATTTAGCATGAGATATTGGAGAGTTTATTTGGCTTTTCATGAATGCTAGAGAGTTCACTTTACTTTTTTTTACATATATGGGGGCTCAGTTTAGCTCCTGCGGCTTTCCCTTACTTGAAATGCATGCCATGAAAAAATTTATTTAATTTGGAAAGCTCTGTAACTTGTTTTGAGGGCTTGGTTTAGCTCCTCGTGAGGCATCTCCCCTACTCAAGAATCTATTGGAATTGTTTCATGCTTGGAATATTTAGACATGCAGGTTGTTCCTTGGCTTTGTATAGCTCATTTTTTACCTTGAGGTGGCTGGGACTTTAATTTCTGTTAAAGCCTGAATTTGTATCAATGTTTGGGTTCTGTTTTAGCGTTGTTNTAGGTGGCTGGGACTTTAATTTCTGTTAAAGCCTGAATTTGTATCAATGTTTGGGTTCTGTTTTAGCGTTGTTGTGCTTGGTTTTGGCTTGGTTTGGAGGCTTGGTTTTATCTTGAAATGGCTAGAACTTTAATTTCTATTGGAGCTTGAATTTTACTCTATGCTGGGCTCGATTTTTGGTCCCTGCTGGGCTCGATTTTGGCCCTTGCTGGGCTCGATCTTTACATCTTGTGGGTGTTTTGGCTTAAATATACATATGGTGAAGGAATTTATTTTTGATTTGGAGGAACTCCACNATTTTTTTGTCCCCTGCTGGGCTCGGTTTTGGCTTTCGCTGGGCTCGGTTTTGACATCTTGTGAGTGTTTTGGCTTAGATATACATATGGTGAAGGAATTTATTTTTGATTTGGAGGAACTCCACGGCTGTTCTTGTTTAAAACATATGGTAGTTCTATAATTTGATGTCTTGAGGGCATGGGGATTTTTTTTACTCTTTTGTTATAACCTGAGTTTGAGTCTCAGTTGTGGCTCGGTTTTGCTCTAGTTGGGAGCTCGGTTTGCTTTGTTTGACCCTTACCCGAGAGGTGATTTGGAGGTGGTTTTGCTGGCTTCGGTTCCTACTCCTAACTGTGAGACCTATTAGAGTTCCTTGAGTTTAATTTACCCCCTCTTGTTGAGTTTGAATCATTTGAATGATTGTAGATGGATCAAACTTGTTACTTTGAGAGATTGGTGATGTTTTGTACTCTCTTATGTATATCAAAACTTTTAGGGAATTGATTTGGGTTTACCTTAGCCGTGAGCCTCACTTGTTGGTATTGGGTTTGCCTTATCCGTGAGCCTTACTTGTTGTTCCTTGGGTTGCCATTGGCCATGAGCCTTAGCAGCTGTCCCTTGCTACCTTGGGCCGTGAGCCTTAGTGATTACCTCCCTTGTGGGTTGCTTTGGCTGAGAGCCTTAGCTAATGTTTCCTCTATTCTATTGACCCCGGCCGTGAGCATTTATTTGGTTATGTGGGAAGATTTCATGCTTATTCGACGTATAAGGCTATCTATTAATTCGAAAGTGGGAGAATTTTGATTTCGGCATGAGTTTGGAAATATTAGTGGTGGTTTCCCCGAGGTCATTTTCTTTTGAAGTTTAGGAGATTTTAAATCTTATTTTGGAAAAGCATGTGGTTGGCATGAACTAATTTCATAAAAGATGTCATTGGGGTTTGGATACCGGCGTTAGGAGGTCATTTTGACTCGGGTTAGTCCAATTTTTTTTTAAAAAAAAACACAAAAAAAGTGAAAAGGTGATATCCATTTCGGATTGATTCAGGGATTTTCGGGTCTTCCTTTTCAAATCTTTTTATCACGAGCTTTGAGAGTTGATTCATCCTTTGTTCTTTTCGATGTTTTAGGTGAATCAGTCTCTCCTCTCTCTCACCCCATTTTTGTTCTTTTATTTTCCATGCTTCTTGGTTCACTTTTAGATGCTTATGTCCGATACATAAGTGTCAACGTATAGCCTTTGCTGTACGTGAAACAATCAAGCAAGGTCAGAAGTAAATATTTTGGGGCGTACGGTGGTGATGATAAAGGTACACCGAAGATAGAGCAGAAAGATGCCCTATCCTATAACATCAAGATCCAGGTATTTGATGAACAATAGGATAACGGTATCCATCACCGACATAAGTCTAGTGGGAGTTGGGCTTAAACCTCCTCAGATAGTTGGCAGTCCCACACCCAACGGTGTAATCGATTCGTGGAAAACAAAAAATTCTAAAAAAAAAAGGTTTTGATAAATCCTTTTCAAGCAAAAACATACTTTTCTATGAAACAAAAATTGATAACTCTTCTTTGCATGTGTAAAATTTGTATGCATGTTAAAAACATAATACATACTTTAAAGCTGGTTGTCCACCTGACGAATACCTGTTTAGGTTGGAAAACAACCCTCTAAGTGAGGTTCAAGACACACTTCTAGACGAGTGGCGGGTTCTATACATTCGGGTGACCGAGTAGCCTCCCTAGACCCTCGAGTATAAATAAATATCTGAGCCTAGCCCCATACGAGTGCTTGCGGTCCCCCTCACCCGAACCTTTTTTATTTTATGGAAGCTTTGGACAGGGCACTCGTGTTACTTTTCCTTTCTTTCGGGATTTCTCCAAGACTTTTGTGGATTCTTTTTCTTTCCTTTTACTTGAGTCTTTTCTCATTTATTTTCTCCAGTTTTCTGTCATGAATCGTTGTTACACTCTTCTTCAGATTTCCTGGATGATATTTCTTCCAGACTTCACTATTTTGCGATGCATTTAGACTTTCTATACTTAAGGAACAGCGGATCTCACGGGCGTACAAGTTTGCTTTACGTTTTACAGCACTTCATTTTCCTGTTTCTACTTGCTACTGTTCTTTCTGTACAACATTTTATACTTGTCTTGTTCCTACTTGCTACTGTTCTTTCTGTGCAGCATGTTTTACTATTTCTATTTCTACCTGCTAATGTACCGTACAACATGCTATATTATTCCTGTTTTTGTCTACTACTGTTCTTCCTGTATAGCATGTTATACTATTCCTGTTTTTACCTGCTACCGTGCCACACAACATGTTATACTATTCCTGTTTCTGCCTACTACAGTTCTTTCTGTATAACATGTTATACTATTCCTGTTTCTACCTGCTACGGTTCTACATGCATCCTACTGTTTGTCCTGTATTGCACATTTTATATTATATAACTTGAAGCATGCTTCCCTTTTTACATAGGACGTTTAGATGACTAATACCATAGGATCGTTTGATTTGACATCGTAACTGGACACCCCAGAAAACTTAAACTCGTCACGTCGAGGATCTTGGAGCTAGCGCGGTGGGTAGCACGACCATCTTCAATAGCAGAACATTTCTTCCCTAGCTAAACCATTCTTTTCCTAGAAATTAAACAACAAGTCATAGGATTTTGAGGTAGTCTGCTTAGCGCGACATAAATCCTCAATTTATCTGTTAGGCCTTTGCACAGCCGGATTGTACAATTTAAGCCCTAACTCGTTCTAGGTTCTGAGGTTGTCGTCCGATACGACATAAATCCTCATATCTTCTAGGAGAATTGTGTGACCATGTCACGTAAGTATAAGCCCTAATTAAATAAAATTGGCAGGATGAAACACTTGAACAATTTCTTCTCAAAATTGAAGCCAATTCATAGGATAGACTGGGAAGTCACCGAGGTTTACCTTCGGATCTACGACCTCCCCTAGTTCTTCCTCATTTGGATTCCTCAAGAATATTTTGAATTTGAGCCTTTCCCATTTGACACTCTTTGGTCTGATTTCGTTGAAAAGTCCTATCCTTTTGACCTCTTTGAAAATAGTATTCCCTGATTTTTATCGAGAGTTTTCTTAAGTGACTTCGGTCATTTAAGATGTAATTAACTATAGGTGCTTGCCCTTATAGGAAGCTTTTCCAAACCCAACATAAAATAAATCCTATTTAATTCTTTGTGTTAAATAAAGGAACTTGTTGACAAATAAAATGGTTTTCACAGACCAAACGAATGTCATATATTTATTAGTTTTTTTGATTGAGCCTCATCTTTAAGTCTTGTGTTTATCCCTCGGGATAGATACAGGATTTGAGGTAGAGCGCTCTTTCATTTAAACTGTGAAAAATATGAGGTCAGTTTGATTTC
>JXCR01147960.1:133818-147186 GCA_002079205.1 Phalaenopsis hybrid cultivar
TATATATATATATATAAATTAAAATGTCCTTCCGAAGCGGGAAACAAGATGTTGATTCCGGCGACCGACATCTTCTTACGGGCAACTCATCCCTAACTTTCCTTCTCTTTTTTCAGCGCCGACAAATTCTAGCGACTCCACTGGGGAGTAGTTTCTCTCTCCATTTAAATCAGAGAATATTGTCTTCATATATCAATAATGTGTTCATGCCCCTAATGGGCCAGATTACTCTTCTTTCGTTGACATGCTTCACCCATTTCTTTCTTGGGTAAGTATGGTCAACTCTTTCGGACTTCTAGACCGTCTGTTCAATCACCTTTGAACAGAGAGGTTCAGGAGTTCATTAGGATTTTATCTTTATATGGGGTCAGACCCCCGATAGGTGTGTTGGTGGACTAGTTCCACCTGGGCGTTGTGCGTTGTGAAGATTGTCCCGCGCTGGGTCCTAAATTTTGTCTTTTCCTCGTATCTTTCTGGTTTAGTTTACTACTTGCAAATTGAGCTAAATTGTTATGCCTTTTAATCATTTGTTTAACTTGCTAAACAAATTGTAAGTTTGAGAACACATCTTAAAATTCACAAAATAAAAGCAAGTAATGATAAGGAAAGCGTGTACCTAGTTCATAGAACGACCTTCATTTTTTTTAGTGTCCGCACTAAAATTATGATATTGGCCGATACTGACCCTTAGAACTTTCTTTTTGAAGCTGCTACGATGGAGTTCCTGACTCTCACTTTCTCCGACGACCTGCCCACCGGCCGAGAGGCTCACAATGTCGCCCCTAAGATCAAATTTGGAGTTGGATTTGACGAGCTTGAAGTCGTACTTGGAAAGGCTCCATTCGTCGTCATGAGGGTTGCTCCTCCAGAAGTTTAAGAGCCTTCTACCGAATTTGACTTAAATTGCCCCCAGGACTTCCCTTCTTATAAGAAGGCGAAAAGCGTCACCGCCCCGACGCCCGTTATGTCAGTCGTCCCTTCGTCCATCCGTGTGAGAGTAGTTGCAACTACTGCCTTTGGATTTACTGTTACTGTGTCTGTCGTACCTTTTGCTAAAGAAAAGGAAGTCTTGGTTGAAGAAGATTCAGTTGATGCATTTACTACCCCGCCGTTAGTATTTGAGATTGGTTCCAGTTTGAAGACCGTGCCACTGACTAGGTCACAAAGAACAAACTGTAATCGAAAGATTCAGAGGGCCGCCAGGGCCCAAGCTACAAAAATAGCCCAAATTGATGAGATTCCTCAACAGAAGGAACTTGGACTGCCTGAGACATCTCCTCTCCTACAAGGAAGTAAGTTTCATCCGTTGATGAACACCACCGGGGATGAGAGTGTCCACAGGATCGCCATTGCTTTACCATTACGTCATGGTCGTGGTGAGGGGAGGGAGAAGCCCGTTCCTATCACCAGAGTTTGTACAGTGTTTGAAAGATTAGCTGCTAAAGAGGAGTGCACTGTCGCTGAGTTGCTTAAGCGAACGGGATGCATAGTTTCACCCCAAATGAAGAAGGAAATCTTGAAGGATGTTAGGTCTATCTGCCAGCGTCATAGATCAGTGGAAGTACCTCCAGCCCGTATTCCAATCAGATTTTGCCTTGGAAACCGAGTCAGCACTGTTGCTGCTATCACAGATAACACACCTGTTGCGCTGAGGCCCATAGGACTTCGACCAGTTAAGTCGCGTTTAGGTCCGAGAATACTGCCTACCGCCGTCCATGGAGAGCTTTCAAAGAAAGATAAAGGGAAGAAGTCGCCTGATGACGTACTTGGTCTGCATCGTAAGGAGCATGCCTCTCTTTGACATACCAATGCCTCTACCAAGAAACTTAATCGTAAGGCATCAACGTTGGAGAAGAGGGTGTGTGTACTTAAGTTCGCTGCACCAATACCTTCTGTTAAGCCTGTGGGGCAGATTTGTAGAATAAAATAGAAATTTGAAGTATCCATCACCGTCGCAACAATTGCTAGTGGGATGGGTGAGCAAGTGGAGGATGTCTAGATGAGTCCTCTAGATCTCAAGATGATACAAGAATCAATAATTGAAGAAAAGGTTGAGAAGCTCAGGACCGAGATTTCTGAGTTAACCTGAGAGCACAGAGTCCTCATGGATGATGAAAATGAAAACTTTAAAGATTACCTCGAGGAAGACTTCATGGATATTCATGTCATCGAAACTAGAGTCACTACATCTATGAGCGATGCCCAACCTCTTATTGAATGGAACGTCGTGGATGAGCTACGTAGGGCTATCTTCCTGAAAGACGAAGAAATCAACCAAATGAAGAATAGAATGGAAGAATTGGCTGCTGTCATGACTGCTATGGCTGCAGCTCAGGGAAAATCTCAACCACAATAGTTAGCCTCTCCAGAAGTTAATCAACTAGAAATTATACAGATTGTAAATGAGAGGAGGGAGGTTGCCTTGACTAACAGAGACGATCAACAAAAGAGGGACTCTGCTCAAAGTGTCATTCCAGAGAAAGAATTTAAACAAATGGTCGAACAAGTTTGGGAGGCCTTAACCCAGTCTAAGGGTGGTGCATTGGTTTTAAAGGGTAGACCCTACCCAGAGGACTTCTATGCTGTACCCTACCCTAAAGGTTTTGTGTCACCGAACTTTAAGATATTTGACGGGACTGGAAATCCCAGACAGCATATAGCACATTTTTGAGCAAGTTGTGGCAATACCGAAGGTAGTGAAGGGTTTCTTTTCCGTCAGTTTGTCAGCAGCTTATCAGGGATATCATTTGATTGGTATGCCGAGTTGCCTAGCGGATCAATGAAAACATTCTGCAAGTTAGAACAGTTGTTCGTGAAAAGATTAGCTGGAGTACAACACCACATTTCTATTGGAGATCTCGTGATAGAAAAGCAAAAGACTAACGAGACCTTAGTGGATTATATTTTGAGGTGGAGAAACCTTATCATGAAGTGTGAACCCCAGCAGCAGGAACATCATGCAATTGAGATTTTGCTCAAGAGCATTCATAGGCTAGTAGCTTTCATGCTCAAGGGACTCACCATCAAATCCTTCAAGAAGCTACTCAGCAAGGCTAGCAATCTGTAAGAAAAAAGTCAAGCATATGGATTCTCATGAGAAAGCCGATAAGTCCAGGATAACCAGGATGTTCGAAAAGAAGTCCGGGACAGCGACAATGGTCGATAAGGGAAAACAACCGATGAGGATTCATGCCGAGCAGTCTCATCAGAGTTCCCCACAGTCTTCACAGTATGTCCAGCCTCATCAGCAGCAGGTTCAGCAGTCTGGTCAGTCTAGTCTGCAGTCATACTAGAGGGGATCATACAGGGCAGATAGTAGAAAGGGTCCGTCATTTGCAGAGCGCATGAACAAGGTATATTCTTTCAAGGATGAAGTAGTGCCAAAGATGTTCAAAAGTTTAATGAGGAAGCCCGAGTTCAGATTGCCAGAGCCAAGGAAACCGGAAGAGGTTGATAAGAAGGATCAACCAAACTACTGTCCGTACCACAGACTCATCGGACACACCATAGAGGGTTGTTTCAGTTTTAAGGATTGGCTTGAGAGGAATTTCAAAGAAGGGAATATAATGATCCCAAAAGAATATTTAAAAGAACCTAAAAGAGGTTCTATAAATATGATTTCAGTTGAGCCAATAACTCCGATAGATCCGTATGCAGATGAGAGTGGGTGGAACACAGCTTGGAGCAGATCATCCAGGAAGATACTTAAGCAGATTCAGATCACATCAGCACAAGCCGCTGTTTAGAATCTGCAACCTGCCAAACCAAAGATGGAGATTATGCCAGAGAAGTCGCCGCAGCCAGAGATGAAGAAAAATGAGATCGTGCACTAGATGAAGACCGATAACGTGAGGGGTAGGGTAGGGGCTGCCTCTGTTAGATTGGTTATTTCAGATTTGGGAGAGAAATTCCTCGAACCGCTGACTGTGTATGACTATCTCTTTGCCCCTCTAGGATCTCTTGAATATAATTATTACGATTTCGGCTACGTTTTGACTGTTTCTAGCAATATCATAACTCTTAACAACCAATCTAACCTCAATTTTGATTCCCAAAATGATCCTCAAATCATACTTAAGTCTGATGAACACGTTAACAAAAATGAGAAAGATATCGACAACACCGGTTATTACAGTTTTGGGAGTAAGGAGCCAGTCCTCGAGTGTCAAGGGACACCGATAGCAATCAATTTGGACTTTTCAGACTCAGAATCGACACCAGAAGAATTGATTACAACGTTAAAAGAGGAAGAGATTACGGAAATTAATTTGAGAAGTGGGAAAATATTACCCCCGAGGACGACTCCAATAAACAATGAAAAAAAAATAGTCACTCGAGAAAAATCATCTCCGCCTCCACCAATGGAAGAAACACATGATCAAGTAAATATTGGAGGTCTTTGTAAAGTGGATTATAACATACTAGTGCATCTCAGGAAGTTGCCAAACAAACTATGTATTTTCGATGCTCTGATCCTGTCAAAGGAGATAGAGAATCTCTGGTCAAGGCTCTACTTGATTCAGAAATTTGCTTAGCTTAGTTGGCTAGCATGTCCTTGGATGAGGTTTGTTCGTTGAAAGATAAGCCTGGAGTAACTTTCACAAATGAAGATTTGTTGCTTGGTGCCACCGACCACAATAGACTACTCTACATTTCCGTCAGCATCGACAGATTTGTGTTATCTAGAGTTTTGGTAGATCCGGGAGCATCACTCAGCTTGATGAGTTTATAGACGTTAGCATATTTGGACGTCGACGTTCAGGAGCTCACCGCCGATAAAATGATGTTAAGAGGATTCAATCAGAAAGGCGAAAGAGCTCTTGGGTCGATTACACTACTAATGAAGGTAGGAGAGCTAGTAACAATCGCTAAATTCCATATCATCGACGCAAAAACTTGGTTCAACGTTTTGCTTGGTCGACCGTGGATTCACAAGCATAACATGGTTCCGTCATCTCTACATCAATGTATCAAGTATTGTAAGGAAGGACAAGAGAATTGCATTAAAGGGGATTTACAATCATTTTCAAGTCATGAGGTAGGCATCCATGAAGACGCCGCCTACTATGTTCCTCCGAAGAAGATAGTCTTTTCTCGAGAGGTTGTGAGACATAAAATTGAAGATTCAAGGGGATCACAAGAGAAAGATTATTCAACTCCGTTTTGACAATCCACTACCACTCCTTTGCAACGAGTTGGTAGGGGTTCTTTTACCCCATGGACCCGAGATTGAGGCCGGGGACGTAGGCGAGGGAGAACCAGCACGATTGTTGAACGTACTAGGTCAACCATCAGTATTGATGTGGAAGAAAGTTCTGACGAAGGAAAATCAAATGAAGAAGTGATGATGATAAAGCAGAAGAAGCCACAGTTTGAAATTTCTTTGGAAGACGTGGAGAAAAGGGAATATGAGTTGATGTATGATCAGATCAATCACTACGTGCACGCCATACTCTTACTCCGATTCAACCTCAAAAGATTGAGAGTTTAGAGGTCAAGGAAGTTCGGGGTGTTGGTTTCGAACCAATCAAGTTTTACCGTGCTTCTCATTCTCCTACTTTGGAAATTCATGTAAATTTGGAAGAGGATGATTCTAATGAATTAATGGAATTACCATTTGGTTACTTTTCTCCTTGTGTACAAAAATTAATTCAACAGGAATATGTACCGAAGCAAATGCCAAAGGATAAACTACGACTATTTGAGAAATTATGGAATGTTAAAGGTCGAACTCTCAATTCAAAGGAGGGTCTCGGATTTGGTACGGTAGGACCAGTCGATGATTCAAAATTTTGCATGGTTGTTACTAGCGAGTTAGAAGAGGGTTGCCTTGATGTGGAAGATGACTTTGACGACTCTCCAATAGATGATGCTCCACCATAATTTGAAGAAGAGATTAAGTCAACAATCGATGAATTAAAGGAAGTTAACCTCGGGACTGAGGAGCAGCCCCGACCTACTTCATAAGTTCCCTACTCAGCAAGGAGGATGCTAAGGGTTTAATCAAGTTATTGTTAAAATACAAGAATTGCTTCGCTTGGAGCTATGATGAAATGCCAGGATTATCTTCAAAATTCGCAGTTCATAAGCTGGGAGTGGACAAGAGTGTGACCCCAGTAAAACAAGCTCCCATAAGAATGCGTCTCGAAATAGAGCAACAAGTCATCGTTGAGGTGAAGAAGTTGATAGACGCTAACTTCATGCGGGAGAAGCAATAGCCCACATGGCTAGCCAACGTTGTGCCGGTTAAGAAGAAGAATGGACAAATTTGAGTATGTGTTGATTTTAGAGATTTAAATAAAGCATGCCCAAAAGATGAATTTCCACTACCGATACAAGAGTTAATGATGGACATTGCATCAACACAAAATTTTCTCCTTTATGGGTGGATTGTCAGGTTATAATCAGATCAAGATGGCTCCAGAGAACGCAACACTTACAACTTTCAGGACACCCATTGGAATTTTTCGCTACACAATGATGCCGTTTGGGTTGAAGAACGCCGGAGCAACTTATCAACGAGCTATGATGAAAATCTTTGATGACCTCATTCACAACTAATTGGAGTGTTACGTGGTTGACTTGGTTATCAAAAGCAAGCATCAAATAGATCACCAGTATGATTTGAGGATCGTATTTGAATGATTATGACAATATAATCTTAAGATGAATCTCTTAAAATGCACCTTCGGCGTTACCTCTGGGAAATTTTTAGGATTCGTTGTCTGTTATCGGGGAATCGAGATTGATCCAGATAAGATTAAAGCCATTTTGGAAAAGCCTCCTCCCAAATCCTTGAAACAACTATGTTTCTTTCAAGGGAAATTGACATACCTAAGATGCTTTATTTCTAATCTCTCAGGTAGGTGTCGGCCCTTCTCAACATTAATTAAAAAGGACACCAAATTTGTTTCGGAAGAAAAATGTCAGCAGGCTTTCAAGGGCGTTAAGCAATACTTAATGACACCTCCTGGTTTGGCAGACCTTATCCCAGGAAGACCATTGATACCTTATATTGCGACCTTAGACGACTCTCTCGGAGCCCTGTTAGCTCGGGTAAATGATGAGGGTAAGGAAAACAAACTCTACTACCTGAGTCGACATCTAATGCCAACGGAAGTAAAGTATCCTCCTATTAAGAAACATTGTCTCGCTTTAATTTTCGCCGCCCAGAAGTTTAGGCATTAATTGCTTTCTCATAAGGTCACCCTTATTTTGAAAGTTAATCCATTGCAATATGTGATGACTCGACCAACACTTTCCAGACGTTTAGCAAGGTGGTTAATGATTTTATTGCAATTTGATAAAACTTTTGTTCCCCTTCGCGCTATCAAAGGACAGATTTTAGCAGAATTCCTTGCAACACACCCACTACCAGCTGGGTCTCCTCTCGATGATGAGCTACCAGACGAGCAGATACTACAAGTAGAACCACACAGTATTCAACGTTGGGAAATGTACTTTGATGGGGCTTCGTCAGCTAGTAAGGATAGAGGATAAAAAATAGTCATACCGGGTAAAGCAGGAGTTAGTTTGATTTTCGTCACGCCAGACCAAGGAATGTTAAGGTTTTCTTACCACTTGTCAAATCTATGCACGAATAATGAAGCAGAGTATGAAGCCTTGATTATCGGATTGGAATTGATAATCTCAATGGATATAACAGACATTGCTATTTATGGCGATTCACAACTCGTCATTCAACGGGTTGTCGGACAGTATAAGATCTTAAAACCGAGATTAGTAGAATACCATCAGTATGCGATGAAGTTGTTAGAACAGATTCCTAGCGTAACTTTGTACCAGATTTCTTAGGGAGACAACGCTTAGGCCGACGCTCTAGCAAAACTTGCTAAGGAAATGACATATGCACTGGAGGATTTTGTGGACATTACAGTATAGGGACGTCAGGTTTTGTCATAGATCAACATCAACAGTTTGCACAAGCTCAAAAAGGAAGAAGAAATAGTAGCTACAGTGGCAGACAATCTCGAAAACTAGCGCAGGCCTTTAATAGAATATTTTCAAACAGGAAAATTGCCAGAAGATAAGTCAACTGCATATCATATCACGAGAAGTGCCATGTCATATGCCTTGGTAGATAATGTCCTCTAAAGGAGATCGTTTGATCAAATGTGGTTGAGATGCCTGAGCACAACCGAAGCACAAGATATTATACAAAGAAGTACACGCCGGATTGTGTGGGGCTCACCAGTTAGGGCCAAAAATGAAAATGAAGATTAAGAGACTCGGCTATTATTGGCCAGCGATGTTGATGGATTGCATGGATACCGCTAGAAAGTGTCACCTGTGGCAGGTGCACGGAGTGGTCTTGCACCAGCCTCCGAATGTGTTACACCCGACCGTCGCTTCGTGGCCATTCGAGTGTTGGGGCACAGATATAGTGGGTCCGATAGACCCTCCATCTTTGAAGGGACATAGATTTATTCTCGCAGCTACAGATTACTTCTCTGAATGAGCTGAGGAAATACCATTACGAGAGGTTACAGTGTAACACGTTCTTCAATTTTTCAAAAGTTAGATTGTCTACTGCTTCGGTGTTCCGTGCAGAGTGATTTCTGACAACGGGTCAGCCTTTAAAAGTACTAAAATCAACAGTTTCGTCAGACGACATGGGATAGATTGGAGGTACTCCACGATTTACTATCCCAGAGCGAACGGTCTGGCCGAAGCCTTCAACAAGACGCTCGTGCAAATTTTGAAGAAAATGTTGGACGAGCATAAGAGAGGTTGGCACGAGAAGTTGTTAGAGACTTTGTGGGCCTACCGGACAACGTTCAGAACTCCCTCCAATGTACACCGTATGCGCTCGTGTATGGGTCTGAGGTTGTACTTCCGTTGGAGGTCAACTACCATCTCTTAGAACAGCCATCGCTAATCAGATTACAACAAAAGACAGTGCCAAACTTAGACTTGTAGAGTTGGAGAATCTTGAAGGAAAACGATTAGATGCGCAACAGAATCTAGAACTTTATCAAGCGAGAATGGTGCAGGCTCACGACAAGCTGGTCCGCCCTAGGGTGTTCAAAATTGGTGATCTTGTACTTGTTCTCAAGAGACCTATCCTTGCACATCGCAAGATAGTCAGGAAGTTTGAACCAACTTGGGAGGGATCATTTGCCGTATAAAAGGTCTATTCAGGAGGGTCTTACCAGCTAATGAACTTTCGAGGCGAGAGGCCTATGTTGTCAGTCAATGGACAATATTTGAAGACTTATTATGCAGCTTAACGTTCCCTGAAATGAAACTCCGGAAATAATGTTCGGTCTGAGGAATGACTGTTCGGCTAGTGTCTGTGACTGGGTCCAAAAATTTTGTAATAAAATCGATCTTAATAAAATGGGAATTTGAGTTTGCACTTATAAGTTCCTCACTTTCGTTTTAAATTTCACCAATTTAATTTTAGAAGAAAAAAATAGATGTTTGCACTTTTATAATTCTAAAATCTACTTAATAATGCTATGTTGTTCTTGTTCGTTTTGAATTTCAGCGCGCTGATGTTTTCCTGTCTTTTTGCAGGAAAATGTCAGGTCTGAAGCTGATCTTCTCTTTTAAAGACGGCTTAAATCTCACACTGGACAAAGAAAAGGCTGCTCGAGGTGGCATTGTGAACTTTGACTTGGACTACGGTCAGGTCAACGTTGAATACGAGGGTCCTCTGATGGACATCGTCAGCCGCCGGGAGACTCAAGGACTACCGTCACTACTTATAATCAGGGAAGACTCCTCACTGAAGAGGTAGAAAGTAGAAAAGATACAGTATCTGATGGAAGGGACTAGCCACTTTCAGTTGATGATCACCACATCGATAGGAGAATTGGTCGGTGTTTCTACTGATAGAGTTCCTGACGCGCCACTGAGAAGGACACAACATCAAAATGCCAACCACCACAAACACAGTGCCTTCGTTCGCCTGGAGAGAAGACGTGCAAGGGAGGCAAAAACGACACTAATCCTGATTCATGAGGAGAAGTTCTACGACCCCAGCTTAAGAAAGACTTCCACCAGTCCGCCGGTCACAGGAGGCGAGGTAGGGTTTGTTGTGGAGCCTACACAGTCGGAGGTCCCTGACGAGCTTTGCCCGAGATGTCTGATGTGTAATGTAGAAATCCTGAGGTGGACGTCAGCAACAGGGGCATTTACAGAATGCCCCGAATGTAATGTTCTACGCCTGGAGCATTACAGGAAATTTGAAGAATACATCGCTTCAAGTGTGAGATTCAAAAGTGTCGAACACCCGGAAGTTGAGCCGTACATCCCACAGTTTGCAGAGATGCCACAGTTTTGGATTTCTTCAGAGGTTGAGACAGTGGGGCAGCCCCGACGCGTACAAAGGACTCCTACGATCGAGCTTGAAAGAATGAGCAGAGTCAAAAAAAATAGGAATTTGAATTTTACGAGGAGATTCGAGGAAAGTTTGTCAACATCTTGGAAGGTTTAGAATTGCATGCAGGAGTTTTTTATGAAAGGGATGAGAGGAGAATTCTCGACTGTGTGTTTGATCTGTGAGACAAAGGTCGTGCTGGTTTGTTGATGAAAAAAACATATTCAGAGCCTCATAAATGGATGAGAGGCAAGGAACGAATTACAATTCAATGTGGTTGCTGCTATAACTTCGCGAAAGATAGGCTAGGGAATCCCCCGGGTATCCTAAGATATGACGAGGTGGATCCTCTACCTTCCGAGATAAAAAGGATGATCAAAAGAATGCTAAGGTGGAGCATACTGCCGATGGATTGTATCCCAAATAGTTGTATCATTAATATCTATGAGGAAGGAGACTGCATTCCAACCCACATAGATCATCACGACTTTGTCAGGCCTTTCTGTACAGTGTCTTTTATGAGCAAGAGCAACATTTTATTTGGAAGAGAAATTGACATTGTGGGACTTGGAGAGTTCAGAGGATCGGTCGAGATTCCGCTGCCAGTGGGTTTAGTTCTGATCTTGAAAGAAAACGGAGCAGACTTGGCAAAGCATTGCATCCCAAGAGTACCGCATCGCAGGGTTTTCGTCACTTTGAGAAAGATGGACGACAGCAAGGTGCCACACGAATTCCAACTAGATTTAAAGTTGGAAGAACTATGCCTGTACTAGTTGTGAGATGGTTGTACCTCTAAGTATACGTGAAAGGACCTTTACCCCGGAGTGTGGCTTAGAAGGTTAGCTTGATCATGAACTTGCATCAAGAGACAGACAAACATTTGCTACTTTTTATACGACATCAGAGCAGAGAGGATACGATATGTGATGCTACAGTTCTTATATGGATGTACTCAACATGTTATTTTGGGTAATTTCAGCATGTGATCAGTTGTACTACATGATTTAGAAGAATATTCAATGAAGCTTATTTTGAATTTCAACATGTTTTTTTTAGTTGCCTTTCTGTGCGTATGATAAGAAGCCGCATGACCACACGGTGGTCCTAATCTATAACGAGAAAAGAACGATTTGAAGAAAATTTAATTATATAAGTAAAATTTAAAACTAAAAATATATCATGATAATAAAATACATGCAATGAAAATGATAAAAATCGGTAAGCAAATCCTTCACGTTTCCCTCGGGACCGTAGGCCTCAGCCCTACTCCCACCGATATACTCCAGGACTGTAGACCTTCGTTCTACTCCCTCGGGACCGTAGGCCTCCGCCCTACTCCCACCGATATACTCCGGGACCGTAGACCTTCGTTCTACTCCCTCGGGACCGTAAGCCTCCGCCCTACTCCCACCGATATACTTCAGGACCGTAGACCTCAGTTCTACTCCCTCGGGACCGTAGGCCTCCGCCCTACTCTCATCGATATACTTCGGGACCGTAGACCTCCATTCTACTCCCTCGGAACCGTAGGCCTCCACCCTACTCCCACCGATGTACTCCGGGACCGTAGACCTCCGTTCTACTCCCTCAGGACCGTAGGCCTCCGTCTTACTCCCACCGATATACTCCAGAACCGTAGACCTCCGTTCTACTCCCTCATGACCGTAGGCCTTCTCCCTACTCCCATCGATATACTCCGGGATCGTAGAACTCCGTTCTACTCCCTCGTGACCGTAGGCCTCTGCCCTACTCTCTACTCCCTCGAGACCGTAGGCCTCCGCCCTACTCTCACCGATATACTCCGGGACCGTAGACCTCCGTTCTACTCCCTCGGGACAGTAAGCCTCCGCCCTACTCCCATCGATATACTCCAGAACCGTAGACTTTTGTTCTACTCCCTCAGGACCGTAGGCCTCCGCCCTACTCCCACCAATATACTCCGGGCTGTAGACATCCGTTCTACTTCCTTGGGACCGTAGGCCTCTACTCTACTCCCACCGATATACTCTGGGACCGTAGACCTTTGTTCTACTCCCTCAGGACCGTAGGCCTCCACCCTACTCCCACTGATATACTTCGGGACCGTAGACCTTCGTTCTACTCTCTCGGGACCGTAGGCCTCCGCCCTACTCCCATTGATATACTCCGGGACCGTAGACCTTCGTTCAACTCCTTCGGGACCGTAGGACTCCGCCATACTCCCTTTTCAGCACTAAATTAAAAGAAAAGAAAAACAAATCAAATTCTAACACAAATCCGAAACCTACATCTGAAGCTTGATAGTCTGAAGTCCACTTTCTAATCCCCAGCACAAATATCTATCACTCATCTCTACGCTTTGTTCTAAGTATGCTGGCCTAGACTTTCGTGTTGGTTTTGTTGATCTTTTCGGTCTACATCAACACGTGCGGTGTGCTCGTCCGACACACCACACCTATTGGGGGTCCATTTGTTGACCTCATTTTTAGTGAGGTCTAGTCTTCCTCTTAGGGTTTAGGATCTAGCCTTAGGTATCTCCCTTTGACTATCTTAGAACCTTAGAAATGAGAACCGCCTCATTTTAAAAATTCAACCTACTTCTGTACCCTTTTGGAGTCGTGTGTGTGGTATCAACTTCTAGCACTTAGAAGGGTGGAACCAACATGAGGGAACGCAAAAGGAGTCTCGATAGGATCTTTAAGCCTTAGGGTGGCCTTTTGCACAATTTGCACTCCTGCGCACACAAACTTCGCAATTCGGAGAGCCGACACGTCCGATCACTGAAATTCGCACTGCTTACACCGTTATCTGTCGAGGACTCAAATAAATTTTGGAGGTGACCGATTGCAGGTTGAAATGTTATGAAATTTGAATTTTAATGTGTTTTTGACCCGATTGTCAACGATGTCACCCGAGCGACTCCAGATGACAAAACGGACTACACCGGCACGTCCGGAATGTCGATTTTGCCTAGGGAGGACACCCATTTTGCTAAGGCACTGCACGCAAATAAATTGCATGGGATTTAATATATATATATATAT
>JXCR01147960.1:147324-165037 GCA_002079205.1 Phalaenopsis hybrid cultivar
AAATCCTTAAACTCACGCACCCGAGCTCTGCCGCCCTTTCCCTCTCCAGTTCGCGTGTCCCGCTCTTCCCTTTCTTGGTCTCGAGCCGATCGAGCCCTTCTACTCCACGCGAGGGAGAGTTGACCTCTCATTCGTCCTTGCTCGACACTTTCTGCTGGAGACTCTTCTTCCTGAAGCTACGCCTACCTTTATGAACTGCGATTTGCCTTTCTTGGTAGGTTGACTCTGATGAACTTGCTCCCTGGAACACTTGAGTGGCAACCTACTTTTCTTCCTGATGCTTCTCTCCCTACCACTCGGGTCGCCACTTGGTCCTGGACACTTTGTTCGCTTCGCCTTCTGTAGGCAGAGAGGTGTTCTTTTTCTTCTTTGACCCGATTCAAGTACCGGGTAGAGGTTGGATGGTTTCATTCTTTCCCCTTCTCTTATCTGCCTATAAATACAGTTTCTTTTGGGTTTTGTGGTTGTTGAAAATTTCCTAAGGAGAGGGGAGGTAGAGAGCTTTGCCTTTGGAGGATTTTAGAAGGAAGATTTTTGTGGGAGCATTACATTTGCATTAGAGAGGTATCTCTTCTCCCCCCTTTTTTTGGTACCTTGCTTCCTTTCAGTTTTCTCTCTGCCGAGCCATTGAGCATGGCCCTGTTGGATGGTACAACATGCTACTTTACTTTAGTTTCATGTATTTTGAGATATTCACCTTAAGAGCATGTGAAGGATAAAATATGGGCATATTCTAGGGGCTAGACTTGGTTACTTGCTTACAGTAGTGAAGCTATGGCATGTCTGTGTTTATTGTCGCACATTTATGTTGGAAGCAATTAGGGGAGTTAAAACACGGCTTTGAGATAATTTTAGCTCCTCTTGCAAGCATGTTGGAATATGTATTATGAAGCTTTTCATATATTTTCATTTAGCATGAGATATTGGAGAGTTTATTTGGCCTTTCATGAATGCTATAGAGTTCAATTTACTTTTTTATACATTTATGGGGGCTCAATTTAGCTCCTGCGGCTTTCCCTTACTTGAAATGCATGTCATGAGAAGATTTATTTAATTTGGAAAGCTCTGTAACTAGTTTTGAGGGCTTGGTTTAGCTCCTCATGAGGCATCTTCCCTACTCAAGAATCTATTGGAATGGTTTCATGCTTGGAATAATTAGACATGCAGGTTGTTCCTTGGCTTTTGATGGCTCGTTTTTTACCTTAAGGTGGCTGGGACTTTAATTTCTGTTAAAGCCTGAATTTGTGTCAATGTTTGGGTTCTGTTTTAACCTTGTTGGGCTTGGTTTTGGCTTGGTTTGGAGGCTTGGTTTTATCTTGAAATGGCTAGAACTTTAATTTCTATTGGAGCTTGGATTTTAATCTATGCTGAGCTCGGTTTTTGGCCCCTTCTGGGCTCGATTTTGGCCCTTGCTGGGCTTGGTTTTGACATCTTGTGGGTATTTTGGCTTAAATATACATATGATGATGGAATTTATTTTTGATTTGGAGGAACTCCACAGCTGTTCTTGTTTAAACATATGGTAGTTCTATATTTTGATGTCTTGAGGGCATGGTGATTTTTTTTCTACTTTTTCGTTGTAACCTGAGTTTGAATCCCAGTTGTGGCTCGGTTTGGCTCTAGTTGGGAGGTCGGTTTGCATTGTTTGGCCCTTAGCCGAGAGGTGGTTTAGAGGTGGCTTTGCTGGCTTCGGTTCCTACTTCTACCCATGAGACCGATTGGAGTTTCTTAAGTTTAATTTACCCCCTCTTGTTGAGTTTGAATCATTTGAATGATTGTAGATGGATCAAACTTGTTACTTTGAGAGATTGGTGATGTTTTGTACCTCTTATGTATATCAAAACTTTTAGGGAATTTATTTAGGTTTGCCTTAGCCGTGAGCCTCACTTGTTGGTATTGGGTTTGCCTTAGCCGCGAGCCTCACTTGTTGTTCTTTGGGTTTGCCTTAGCTGTGAGCCTCCTCTGCTCCTGTGCCTTGGGTTTGCTTTTGCCGTGAGCTTCTTTTGGTCTTAGGTTTGCCTTAGCCATTAGCCTCACTTGTTGTTCCTTGGGTTGCCTTTGGCCATGGGCCTTAGCAGCTGTCCCTTACTACCTTGGGCCGTGAGCCTTAGAGATTACCTCCCTTATGGGTTGCTTTGGCCAAGAGTCTTAGCTTCTGTTTCCTCTATTCTATTGACCCCAGCCGTTAGCATTTATTTGGTTATGTGGGAAGATTTCATGCTTATTCGACATATAAGACTATCTATTAATTTGAAAGTGGGAGAATTTTGATTTCAGCATGAGTTTGGAAATATTAGTGGTGGTTTCCCCGAGGTCACTTTCTTTTGAAGTTTGGGAGATTTTAAACCTTATTTTGGAAAAGCATGTGGTTGGGATGAACTAATTTCATTTTGACTCGGGTTGGTCTAATTTTAAAAAAACAAAAAAAAGGTGATATCCATTTTGGATTGATTCAGGGATTTTCGGGTCTTCCTTTTCAAATCTTTTTGTCATGAGCTTTGAGGACTGATTCATCCTTCGTTCTTTTGATGTTTTAGGTGAATCAGTCTCTCCTCTCTCTCACCCCATTTCTGTTCTTTTCTTTTCCTTGCTTCTTGGTTCGGTTTTCGATGCTTATGTCCAATACATAAGTGTCCACGTATAGCCTTTTGCTATACGTGAAACTATCAAGCAAGGTTGCAAGTAGTCGTTTTGGGCATACGGTAGTGATGATAAAGGCACACTGAAGATAGAGCAGAAAGATTCCATATCCTATAACATCAAGATCCAGGTATTTTATAAACAATTGGATAACGACATCCTTCACCGACATAAGTCTAGCGGGAGTTAAGCTCGAACCTCCTCAGATAGTTGACACTCTCACACCCAACAGTGTAATCGATTCATGGACAACAAAAATTTCTATAAAAAAAAGTTTTGATAAACCCTTTTCAAGCAAAAACATACTTTTCTACGAAACAAAAATTGATAACTCTTCTTTGCATGTTTAAAATTTGTATGCATGTTAAAAGCATAAAACATACTTTAAAGCTGGTTGTCCACCTGACAAATACCTATTTAGGCTGGGAAACTACCCTCTCAGTGAGGTTCAAGACACACTTCTAGATGAGTGGCGGGTTCTATACATTCGGGTGAGCGAGTAGCCTTCGCAAACCCTCGAGCATAAATATATATCTGAGCCTAGCCCCATACGAGTGTTTGTGGTCCCCCTCACCCGAACTTTTTTCATTTTATCAAAGCTTTGGGACAGGGCACTCGTGTTACTTTTCCTTTATTTCGGGATTTCTCCAAGAGTTTTGTGGATTTTTTTCTCTTCTTTTACTTGAGTCTTTTCTCATTGGTTTTCTCAAGTTTTTTATCATGAATCATTGTTACACTCTTCTTTGGATTTCCTGGATGATGTTTCTTCCAAACTTTGCTTTTTTGCGATGCATTTAGACTTGCTATACTTATGGAACAGCGGATCTCACGGGCGTACAGGTTTGTTTTACGTTTACAGCACTTCATTTTCCTGTTTCTACTTGCTACTGTTCTTTCTGTACAACATGTTATACTTGTCCTGTTTCTACTTGCTACTGTTCTTTCTGTACAGCATGTTATACTTGTCTTGTTTCTACTTGCTACTATTCTTCCTGTACAGCATGTTATACTATTCTTGTTTCTACCTGCTACTGTACCGTACAACATGTTATACTATTCCTGTTTCTGTCTACTACAGTTTTTCCTATATAACATATTATACTATGCCTATTTTTATCTGCTACTATGCCGTACAGCATGTGATACTATTCCTGCTTATGTCTACTATTGTTCTCCCTGTATAGCATGTTATACTATTCCTATTTTTACTAGCCACCGTACCGTACAACATGTTATACTATTCCTGTTTCTACCTGCTATGGTTCTACATGCATCCTACTGTTTGTCCTGTATTACACATTTTATATTATATACCTTTAAGCATGCCTCCCTTTTTTACATAGGACGTTTAGAGGACTATTACCATACGATCGTTTGATTTGACATCGTAACTGGACACCCCAGAAAACTTAAACTCATCACGTCGAGGAGCTTGGAGCTAGTGCGGTGGGCAGCACAACCATCTTCGACAGCAGAACATGTCTTCCCCAGCTAAACCATTCTTTTCCTAAAAATTAAACAACAAGTCATAGGATTTTGAGGTAGTTTGCTTAGCGCGACATAAATCCTCACTTTATCTGTTAGGCCTTTCCACAGCCGGATTGTGCAATTTAAGCCCTAACTCGTTCTAAGTTCTGAGGTTGTCGTCCGATACGACATAAATCCTCATATCTTCTAGGAGTCTTGTGTGACCATGTCACGCAAGTAGAAGCCCTAATTAAATAAAATTGACAGGATGAAACACTTGAATAATTTCTTCTCGAAATTGAAGTTAAACCGTAGGATAGACTGGGAAGTCACCGAGGTTCGCCTCCTGATCTACGACCTCCCCTAATTCTTCCTCATTTTGATTCCTCAAGAATGTTCTGAATTTGAGCCTTTCCCATTTGACACTCTTTGGTCTGATTTTGTTGAAAAGTCCTATCCTTTTGACCTCTTTGAAGATAGTATTCTCTAATGTTTATCGAGAATTTTCTTAAGTGACTTCGGTCATTTAAGATGTAATTAACTATATGGACTTGCCCTTATAAGAAGCTTTTCAGAACCTAACCTAAAATAAACCCTATTTAATTCTTTATATTAAATAGGGAAACATGTCGGAAAATAAAATGGTTTTTGCAGACCAAACAGATGTCATATATTTCTTAGTTTATTTGATCGAGCCTCATCCTCAAGTCTTGTGTTTATCCCTCGGGATAGATGTAGGATTTGAGGTAGAGCGCTCTTTCATTTAAACTGTGAAAAATATGAGGTCAGTATATATGTATATATATATATATATATATATATAAATTAAAACGTCCTTCCGAAGCGGGGAACGAGATTTTGATTCCGGCGACCGACAGCTTCTTACGGGCAACTCATCCCCAACTTTCCTTTTATTTTTTCAGCGCTGACAAAAGTTACCAGCAAAAAGTATATCAAATGTATTCCAACCTAGTATGATATGTATAACATAATACATGTATATGTTCTAAACAAGTAACACTAATGTATTGGAATTTAAGGTTCTTCTATCAACCATAGGACTAGATAGCATGTATTGATGGAAATAGGCAAAACAGTTTTGCCAAAAAAATTAGAACAAATGTATAACATATTGCAACCAAACCTTAATACACTTATCATATCATAGAGTAATGCACATATTAAAACAGTTATGATTCCTCCTCCCAAACAACCAAATAGTAAGAAAAGTATAGCGAAAGAATGTTTGCCGAATAAATAAATAAAAAAATGCCAAAATCAGCAGATGCTCAAGTAAGGCACAACGTCAAATAGGCAAAACCAACCACACCTAGTTTTGGGTAAAATGAAACACCCAAAAAAGAACCTTATATAATCTAACAACTATATTAAGGATAATTCACATAATCTTCTCATGCTTAGGTGTGTCTTTTCTTTCCATCAATGTGATACAATGTGATACAATGTAATACAATGTGAATGTACTTGTACATGTAAACCCAAAGAAACTTGTGGATCCTTTGTAATGTGGATAAACTGTATGATTTGCCTGTGAATGTGTGTTTACTTGTTCTACTTGCATGTGAGATTGACTGCATGTTTATTTACTGCTTTTGGGAGTAGATAGGATAACGAGAAGGGTTTAAATTGATGGATGAGAGATAAAAGAAAACAAAAATGAAATTCCTCCATGCTGAGCCGAGACAAAAAGAAGCTTGGCAAATACTTTTAAAATTTTAAAAGGGAATTTTTATATAAAGTAAATTAAAAGTGCTCTTAAGGAAATATTTTCATGAAAAGAAAGTCTATTTTACTTTAATTAAAAATTTATCTAAGGTTTCAAAACACATGAAATGGTTTTTTACTTCGATTAAAAGTGCTCTAAAAATTGAATGCCTTTTTAACTCATAAACTCACTAAATGATTTTCTATACCAATTAAAAGTAGTCTAAAATGAAACCCCCTTTTAATTTTAATCAAACTATTAAGAAAGAAACTTTTATGCTTCATTTAAATGAGTTGTAAATTCATAATATTTTAAAAACATTGAAAAGCTCAAGAAGAAGGGTTTCAATCTTCTTCAAGATCTTAAGTTTCTTTTAAGAAAACTCTTTTAAAAAATAAAGTCTGTTTTCAATGTTTCAGGACTTCTTTTGGAATGAGTTCTTATAAAAACTTATTCTCTTGGGAAGTCTATTCGCTTAAAACTTAAAAGAATTTTATTTCAAAAAAGAAAATCTATTTCAAATAATTTATTTAAAGAGTTTTATTCTCTTTAGGAATCCCATTTTGAAAATATTCTTTCTTTATAAAAGATTAAAGATTAGTTAAGATTAATTAAATCCTTGTATTTTCAAAAACTTATCTCTTCTTTAAAAATTAGAGTACTTTTTCTTAAAACCCTTTAGGAATCTAAAAGCTTTCCAGGATCCTTTTACTTGTTTAGTCTAGGAAAAACTTAAATATTTACCTAGATTGAGTGACTAGATGAATGATTACTGTTCTCCTCAGAAACGTATATTTTTGTAGCCTCAAGCTTTTGAGTACATAAGTCTTTGGTTATTCTAATTTAAATAACCCATAATAAAGATAAACTTATATTCTCAAATATTTTTGAATGACAAAATTATATTTAGGAAATTCCAAATATTTTTGTTTGAAAACAAAACTTTTATTATTTTAATTGGAAAACAAGTAAATCTTTATTATGAGAAATTTAAATTAAGAAACTTAACTTCATCTGTTTAGAATATATCTCTCGACCACAATTAAAATCCAGGAAGGGATAACATGACTTTAGGAAGAAAATTGAAACATAATATGAAAAAATCTTATCTGATTTATAATTGACCAGAACTTCATTTAGAATGATAAAATAACCAAACACCTAGAGAACCCTTGAATTGTCACGATGACTAATGATTTTTGAGAAAAAAATCAAATCATTATTAGTTGTTAAAACTACAAAAAAACTATTAAATTTGACTGAATCTAATCTTTATAAACTACACATTAAGATAGTTCCAAACTATTTTCTTAGGGTAGCGAACATAGAAGAAAACCTAGGTCCACACCTTAGGATAATTCTATGTTCCCCACATAGATTAGAACATGGACTAAGACCTATAAAACAAATTAACCTTCCCAAAAGACTATTAGTATGCTAGAATGAAATAGCCAATGCTATGGACGAAGATACTCACAACCATTTTATAGAGGGAAGAAATACCTTAAGTCATTGCTATGAAGATAAGGGAAAACTCTTGTTATTCTACTCATTAATAGTCTGAGGCTACCAATGCACCCAGAAAGATGGAAAGACATGGGCATTTTGATCGGGTGTGTTATTCCCAAATTTATGTTAGGTGGCATAGAGTTACCTATTTAGAGGTATTTAGGTTAGGGCTTTGCTTCTATTTAGAAATATTGTACCTTTTCTTGCCCTTTAGAGTAGGTTAAATTAATTCATCCTAATCAAATTAAACATAAATCAATTAATCTAATCTATCTTCTTTTTAACAAAATTCAATTCCAACTCAGTCAAATCATAAATAAATCTCAGATCCCATTCAACCCTAATCCAAACCCAATTTAATCCTAACCCAAATCTAACTCAATAAAATCTAAATTCTAATTTAACTTTGATTGAAAGCTATTCCAAAACAAAATTCAATCCAATTAAATCCCAAATCTAATCCAAAATTGATTTAAACTTGTTCATATTTTGATCCAATCCAATCCAATCCAAATAGTTTCTCAAACTAGATCCATTGATTCAAGATCTATATCATCACTCTCACTGTCAAATATTGGGCTCAAACCTAATGGTAAACCATTTTGTTTCATTGGAAGCCAAACTTGAGGTTTCTCCTCACTTGATGGATACTGTTGCCCAAGCTCATCTTGCTTTAATGGATGATATTTCATTAGAGGAAAACTTGCTTAAACAGAAGACTAATGATTCTTCCTTTGTTGCAGCGGATAGAAACACAAAATATTTTCATGCTACCCTTAAACACAAAAGAAATATTAATAGCATTTTAAAAATTTAAAAAGGGGGATGGGAGTATTCTAACTAATATGGAAGAGATTGGTGATAGTGTTGTTACTTACTTCTCAGAGCTTTTTCAGCTCTACACACACTATGCCTTACTTTGCGGAGGAGTTTAATTATATTAACAGTCTTTTTTGTGTTATCCTCCTGATGAGCAGGAAATTCTGAATGCCTTCAAATCTATTTGCCCTAACAAAGCTCCTGGTCCAGATGGTTACTCTTTTGCTTTCTATATCCATTCTTGGGAAGTTACTAAGAAGGAGGTTATTCTTGCCATTCAAAGTTTCTTTCTTGGACATAACCCTGGTAAATATTTCACCTCATCTCTGATTGTGCTTATTCCTAAAGGTAACGATAAGATTTCTTTGGAGAACTTCCGTCCTCTTTCTCTCACGACCGTGATATCTAAAGTTATGATTAAAACTTTAGTTAATAGATTACAGCCTCATCTTACTCACATTATTGCTGATCAGCAGTCTACCTTCATAAAGGGTAGGGATATTACCTATAATATACTTTTAGCATAGGAGATAATTGAAGAGTTGGACAAAAAGTGCAAGGGGGGGGGGACATGGTCCATAAATTGGACATAAAGAAATCTTTTGACACTATTCGCTGGGAGTTTATAATTAATATTTTGCAGGCTAAGCGCTTTAAACAGGATTTATGTTCTTTCATTCAGATGTGGTTATCCAATGATAGTTATAGTGTGATGGTTAATGGTAAAGATCATGGCTTCTTTTCTGCTAGCAGGGGTATTAAGCAAGGAGACCCCCTCTCTCCCACTATTTTCATAATTGCATTTGATTACCTGTCTAGGCTTATTAATAAGCTACATTATGAGCATACTTACCTTCAATTCTCTCATAAATCCAAAATTATGGTGAGTCACCTTGCTTATGCTAATGATGCTATATTGTTTTAAATGCTAGAAAATGTGCCATCAAAGCTACTATGTCTTTATTAAAGGATTTCAAAAATATTTAGGGTATGATGTTGAACTTAGCTAAGTGCTCCATTTATCTTGGCAAAGGTGCTCCCTCTTCCACTCATGCTTGGGCTTCTAATTTTATTGGTTACAATATATCTAAGTTACCTATCAAGTATCTTGGGGTCAACATTCTTAGATGTAGAACTAAGCAAACACAAATGGATGAGGTGATTGAGAAAGTTAAGCTCAAGATTCATATTTGGAGAAATAATTTTCTTTCTGATGGAGTCAGCTCATTTTGTTGAAAAGTGTCCTTTGCACACTTCCGCTCTACACTCTGCAAGTTCTCAAAGCTAAAAAAAGTACTCAAAATAATCTTGAAAATTTTTTAACAAGTTCCTGTGGAAGGGAACTAGATCATCTAAAAGTTGGACTACTTGGCACTACACATGCAAGCCTCTACGTGCCGGTGGGCTTGGGTTTAAAACTTTGCTTCATACTATTGATATTAACATGTGTAAAATCTAGTTTAAATTTCGTTGGGGGGAGTCACTTTGGGCAAATTTTATGCTACATAAGTATTGTAAAAATTTACATCCCTCTACGGTTGCTTGGAAAGTGGGGGACTCTAAGCTTTGGAAGGCTATTATTGCTGCAAGGGATGTAGCATTTCATTTCATGTTTTGGAATATTGGTGATGGTAGTATTTCTTTCTGGAAGCATGATTTGGGCATCTCTATGTATACTACTTTGCCTACTTCAGGATATGATGCTAATTTGTTAGTCTCAGATTGCTGGATTGATGGTGGTTGGAATTTAAATATGTTGAATTCTTTAATTGGTGATATTTCCCCTGCTATTGCTATTATTTTTATTCATGCTCAAGAAAAAAAATGTTTCTCACTGGAAGCACCATGCTAGCACATCAGTTGCTATGATGCTCTACTCTAAACTGCACTCTTTTACTCCTTGGAAATGACATGTTTACACTTGGCATAAATTTATTACCCCTTCTATCTCAACTTTCCTTTGGAGATATTTTCATAAGCTGCTTCCTCTTGATTATATACTTAAATTGAAAGGGTTAAAACTTGCTTCTTATTTTTTTAATTGTAAAAAAGATGCTAAATCTTTTAATCACTTATTTTTTTACTGTCCTTTTGCTAAAGAGGTGTGGCAACGTATTGGGTTCTACTTCGGTGTTACTTGGCCCTCAAAACTGACCCTTAAAGCTGTTATTGGCACTTGGAAAGAATTTGATTCTTCTTTCATTAAGCACTATTATTTCCATGGTATTGTTTTATGGTTTATCTGATGGCTAGGAATAGTAAAAAATATGAAGCTTCTTATCACACTCCCTCTACTACATCCACTTTAGCTGTGGCTTATTTTAAAAAGTCTTGGAAGACTTTCATTGAACAAATTGCCTCTCCTATTGTGGGTAGGGGTAGGAAACCCATTTTGATTAAATGGGCACCACCCCCTCATGGCAAGTTTAAAATTAATTTTGATGGGAGTTTTTCCAATGCCTATACGGGTATGGGAGGGCTGATCAGAGATGCATTTGGTAAGTGTTGTGCCTATTTTACTTCTCCTTATATTGCTAACTCTTCTATAGAGGCTGAAACTATTGTTGTGCTTGCTGCACTGCTCTTCAAAATTTTGCATCACTCAATTTAAATGACATTATTCTGGAAACAGACTCTGAAACACTGTATAACATTCTTTTGGCTAAGCTCAAACCACCATGGTATATCATACCTTGGTTGGAACGTATTAGGCATATTATAGAGGGGCACCATCTAAATATACTATATTCATTCACTTATAGAGAGGGTAATCAATATGCAGATTGGCTGGCTAAAAGGAGGGTGCAAAGTGCTATTGTAGGGGTTCTCCTCCCCTTATGTTGCTTAAACTTATTAAAAGTGACTTGACAGCTCCTTACGTTCGATTTTAATCTGTTGCCTCTTTATTTTAGCTTCTTTTTATGTATCATGGGGCTGTCATTGGTTATTTTGGATGACATTTAATTTGCTTATTGGATCGGCTAGGATGAAATTCCATGCAGGCTGTGTGGACTGGCTTTTGTTGCTTTTGGGGTAATCTATAAGAAACCTTTAATCATCTTTTGCTTCAGCTTCCTATACTTTTGGATATTGGTTTCTTTGTTTCTGAATTACCATGGAAGCTTTTCTTGCTCTGAATTTTGGAAGGAAGGTGGCTATTTTTGTTGGCTTTGGTAGTTTATGCTGGTTTACTTGGTATCCAATTTTGGCTTGGTTAATTGCTTTGATGCAGTAATTTATACCTCTAGTGACTTTAATCTTTCTAATTTTTTAATGGCTTTGTGGGAGCCTGCTGGAAGGTTGATTTGGTCCTGTATCTGGTTGTTGGACCTTGTTCTGAAATTGGTTTTATCCACCTGGGATAGTTTAGCGGGTCAGAAGTTATATGGTGCTGTTGTTTTCAATAGTTTAATTTCTATTCCTTGTTGCAGCTATGGGGGTTTTGATACTCTTCTTTGTTATTGCCTTATTTATCTTTATCTAGTTTGATTGGTGAATGGAGAACATTTTTGGAGCTTGATGTCAATATGGGATTTACGTATTTGGATGCAATTGCCATTATGGTTTCATGGTTTACATGGTGTTTGGGAGGCTTTTTTCTATGGCCATGAGATATTTATGCACAATTATATTCATTTCCTCTATTGTTCTTACCATTTTAACTTGGCAGGGATTTACCTAACTGATTCCAGGATGGGTCTGAGTTTAATGCTGATCCTGCTGGACATTGCACTCTTAACTTTCATTTTGCTCTCCTCTATTATAGTTGCCATGAGTTTTGGTATGCATGTAAATTTTGGGTATAGTTTTCACACATTTAGAGAGTTACATGTATTTTTTGAATTTTTGGTGTGGAGTTGTACCGTGGATAGTGGAACCTCTAGGATCATGATGTATTTTATTTTGTTTTAGTTGGGGATCCACTATCTCTCCCAAGCTTTGTACCCATTTTTCTTTTTTAACACGTAAGGAGCCACGAGTTGCTCTTTTAATTAAAAATATAATTTTTATTTTGATTTTGAAAGTGAGACCAAAAGACCTGACATATTTAATAGTTTAAATAACTGAGCATCACACCGCAAACAATGAACCTATTCGAGCAATAGACACATTCCGTGTTAGCGGTACTCGATTACATAATCTAAAAAAAATTTATGATATTCTTTCAGTCTGCGAACATTTGTTATATGCTGGCCGACATTTTCTCATGTCTAATATAAGGATTAGACATGGTTTATATTACCTGGGTTCCTTAATTCCCTTTAGAGGCAAACCTCTATAGTTAATTACATCCTAAGTGATCGAAGTCATTTAAGAAAACTTTTGATAATAACCAGAGGAGTTTGTCTTCAAGACTGTAAAGTATAGTGTTCACGGTAGGACATGGAAAAGTCAAATGCAAGTGGGTCAAATAGGAGCAATTATTTTCGGAGTTCAAAGGAAAAGAGAAGCAGGAGATGTCACAAGCTTCAAGGCAAACCTCAATGACTTCCCAAACTATCCTATTGTTAGGCTTCATGTTTTAAGAATGAAACTATTTAATGTTTACTCATACAATTTAATTATTTAGGGCTTACATTTACATGATATCTGATCATGAAAAAATCTTGAAAGATATGAGGATTTATGTTATATCGAATGATGATCTCAGAGTCCTAAAAGAGTTGGGCTTATATTTCACAACATGGTTATGTAAAGGCCTGAAGATGATATGAGTATTTATATCTTACTTGGAGGCTACCTCAAAGTCCTATGGATTGTTGTTGTTTAAACTAAGAAAAGTTTAGTAGTTGAAGATCTCTTTTGTTCCCTCGAAGATGTTCTTTCCTTGCATCCTCATAGTGCTGCCCACGAAGTTTGTTCCAAACCTGTCATCACGGCGATTGCAAGTTCATGGTTTTCATTTAAAGTGTGCATGCAGATAGTTTGGTTGATGTCGTGTCACTGTGCATCTCTTATATATCCAAGCTACTGTTCTATTCTAACAATTATTGTATTTAATTTGCATACACAAAAGGATAATAAAAGTGGAGTAAATAGAAGAAGGAAATAAAACATAACATTGTATACTTGGGTCTCTGTTACCGCTGCAAAAGGTTTAGTATAATAATATAAAGAAGTGCAAGAAATTTAAGCATATTTATGAAACTTAAATAAGTCATGAAAAAAATTAAGTGCAAGAAAACATTATTTAAATTATGGGAGAAATATGAATCGAATAAAGTAAAATTCATTGTCATAGATGGGAGACCAGTGCTGAGTGTAAGACTTTAATAAAGGTGGGGGCTCAGAGCTGGGCTGTGTACCTTATAATTCTAATTTTGATAGAAGCCATCATCCCGACAACCCAAGGAGAGGCAATCCTTAACCTTGATCTGAGTGATAACCCGTGGACCTTTTATAACAATTTTTTTTATTCAAATTCTTTAACTTGTTCATGCATGTGGAATTTACTTTAGTAAGAAAAAGTAATGGTGCTGTAAAAGAGACTTTTGGTTTTCTTAAATATATTTGTAAAGTAGTATTGTTCATAGCATGTTGGGCTAGACTTGCATCTAGATTGGGCTAGGCTTGGGCTAAGTCCAAATTAATTATTGAGAATGGTGAATAGGAATGTCATGAAGAGTTTTCAACATAAATTTGGTGTCAATTTTTGGGCTAAGGCAATCAATTTGGTGGAATTTTGAGCCATGGCCAATTTAGAGCAAAATTGGGGCTTTTTGAACTTAGATAAAAATTAAATGAAATTGAGGCTTCCCCAAGGCCAATTAAAGGTTAATTTTGATGTGTAGGAGTGTTATGAAGAGTTTTCAACATAAATTGTGGCAAATTAAGTTGGTTATAGGTTGAATTTCATGATATTAAGTCATATGACCAAAATTGAGGGTTTGATTTAGATCAAAATTTAGCTCAAAGAATGGATGAATTGAGCATGGATTTAATTTAGATTGGTCATATGGAAGTTGAATTTGAGTTTAGAATTGAAATTAGGGAAGATTGAGACCAAATTGATGGACATTTGAGGTGAGTTTAAGGATATTGAGCCTTTAAAGGCAATTTGACGGTTTTGGTCAAAATAGTTAAATTGGTCAAATTAGGTCATGTGGTAGTTGAAAAAAATAAAATTGGGAATATTTGGAGGTTTTGGGAATACTTGAAATTTTTGGCTAAGGAGGGGCATTTTGGTAATTTGGCAATTTTTTGGTGATTTTGGGTAATTTGGATGTTTCAAAAGGTTTGAAAATGATTTTTATATAAATTTGGGTATTTTGGGTAAATTTGGGAATTTTGGCCAAATTTAGGGTTTCAAGGGTACTTAAGTAATTTGGGGGAGTTTAGTGGAAAAAGGCCAAGTTGAGTATTTTTTGTAGAATTGGGTACATAACCATCATAAATGAGTTATGGACCAATGGAAACCCCAGTTGGGTCCTCTATGTACTGGTCTTAGCTAAACCCTAGCCTATTGCCAGTGGGTTTAGGGGACCATCTACATGAGTCTCCCAAAGGACTAAGGGATCAAAGTCAAGAAATTTTGGGTTTGTATTTGTGAGTGATTGTGAGTGAGATGAGTATCTTAGCTCTAAAACAACACCCAGGGCCAACCCTAAAGTCAAACAGTCCTATGGGAACTCTCCTTGGGCTCCCCATAATGACCCCACCTACTAAGTGCTAGAGGTTAGGACCACTATGTGGAACTTTAAGTTGAGTAAAGAGGAGTTTAAATTTCTAATGGTGAGGGTTCCTTTTCTAGTTTTCTAAGAATAGTCAATAGGAAAGTCCTAGGGATTTCTAATGGTGAGGGTGCCTTTTCTAGTTTTCTAAGAATAGTCAATAGGAAAGTCCTATGCCTTAGGCTACTAAAAAGGAAGAACTAAACCTCAACCAAAAGTGAGGTCAACAAATGGACCCCCACTAGTCAACTAAAGAGGAAAATCTAAACCTCAACCAAAAGTGAGGTCAACAGTAGATAAGATTAAAGTATTTCTTGATGTTTCTACACATTTTTATGGATGAAGTTACACTTTAAGAAATTTATTTTATTGTTTATCTTGCAGATATAACATGAAATTGAAGTGAGGAAACTAGGAGGAAACATAGTACTTAAAGGTGTAAAGCCACACTGGTGCATAGGTGCTTGACACTTGGCTGACTAAGCATCAGTCCCTGCCTTACTAACTGAAACACCTAAAATATAGTCTTTATATACACATTTTAATACCTATTTTTGAGATATTGTGCTTTAATGAAAGATATTTGTGTTTTTTTCTTTCAGGTACAATCAAATGGATGAAAAGTGGTGAAATGAGTGAAAAATGATCAAATTTGGAGCAAAAATGAAGGAGAAGCGCAATTGAACTGAGGCGCCTAAGTGCCCAGAAATGGCACTTACATGCCAGTAAAACATAAAAGGACTGACTAAAGTGCCCAATACCTCACGCTTAAGCGCCAGAAGTTGTTAATGACTCATTGAATTTGGACAAATTTTGAAGAGGTGTTTGAAGCAACCCTTGGTGAAAACGTGGGAAATAGTTAATAGACACGAAAATACATTCAATTGGGTTTTGAAAGGATATAAATCTTAGAAGATTCATTGAATGTGGACACATTTTGAAGAGACACCAAGACACCTTTTGGAAAATTATAAAAGAAGACTTGGATTAAAGAATCGAGATCGCCAACCCCCATTCCAGTCGCCCACAAGGTTTAATTGGATTGAAGAATTAAAGATCGTACATGAAGTATAAGGTTTATAATGTTGGAAGAAGTTGTGATGATTTTAAACCTTGTACTTCATTTACTTCTTGATTTTGCCAATTAATATGTTAATACATGTTGTGAGAACATGTAAGATCCGAGATGGTATTGTCTCAGTGAACAAATGCTAAGAATAACATGAGGTTATATCGATGAGAATGTAATTCATTTGATTGAGTGCAAATAAATAGGAAAATAAACTATAAAGGGTGTATAATTATAGGACTTTAGAGTGACAGGCTAAATCCCCCAATTTAATTTATGTTTTAGGTTTTGATATGAGATGTTAGCCCCCAGGTGGAGGGAGAAGACAAAAATTTAGAGTGAGAGCTAATATATTCCCTACCCAACCCGTCTTAAAGACTATTCAAACTTTAAATTAGCCAATGTTCTTTATAGCATCTCTAGTAAGGGTAAAGAATATTTTTTATTTGGCACAACACAATTTGCATACTTTCACAACAGAATTCCTATACTTATTACTGATTCAACACAACACAACTTGAATACTTCCACAATGAAATTCTTATACTTGTTACTGGTTCATGATAAGAAAAAACATATTTTATTTATATTACCTTCATCTTACAAATATCTAGTTAAATTTAATTAGTTGTTTACTTTACTTTCAAGTATCAAAAATTACAAAAAGAATCAAATTTTCATTCCTATTATAACATCTAAACTTGAGTAAGAATATTTTGTTAAGTAGAATTTGTTATCTAATTTCTTTTGATTTTAGTTGCATTTTTTAGTTGTCCCTAAAGGTTTGATATTTGAGACTTAATAAAAAAAGTCTTATATTACTTAATAACGATATGTATACTTGCATAGTATCTCACAATTAAATATAATAATTATATTCTTATTTGCTTCGAAGTCAAGATTTTTCCTACTAGTGATCAAGTTTTTTGTGCGTTACAAAGTAAGAATTATAAGTAAGAAAAAATTAAGAATATAAGCACATACATTGCATTGAGATAAAAAAAGTGAGGATCAAGTTTTTGGCGTCGTTGCCGTTGACAAAATACAAAATTTTTGAAGAAATTTTTAGAAAGCACATTTATATTTTTTTTATAAAGTCTTATTTAAACTTCTAGATTTATTATAAGAACATTGTAGTTTTGTTTTTATATGAAGTTCTTGTTTGTGTGATTTTATTTTATGTTGTTTCATAGTAATGCATGCATAGTTTAGGTTCTATAGGACTAGTGCCCTACAATTCTGCATTAGAGGAAACTATAAAAAAAATTAAAAACTCAAAATTAACTAAAAAAATAAAAAAATTTCCAGAAATGACAAATTAAAATAATGAAAATGCTGAAATCAATCAAAAGTTTAGACCTTTAAGAGATTATGCAAATCCTATGGTGGATGTACTTTATTTTAGTATTAAAAAACTTACTATAGTTGCTAATTCATTTGAACTTAAACCTGTCATTATCAAAATGATATCAAATAATCAGTTTGGGGAGCACCAACTGAAGATCCAAATTTACTTCTTGCCAATTTTTTAGAATTGTGTGCTACATTTAAATATGATGGTGTATCAGATGTTGCTATAAAACTTAGATTTTTTTTCCTTTCTCACAGAGGGATAAGGCTAAGATATGGTTACATTCGTTAGCGCCTGTTGACCTCATTTTTTGTTGAGGTTTAGTTTTTCCCATTTAGTAGCCTAGGGTCTAGCCATATGACTTTTCCTGTTGACTATTCCTAGAAAACTAGATCTGGAACCCTCACCATTAGAAATTCTACACTCTTCTCCACTCAACTTGAAGTTCCACATATTGCTCT
>JXCR01147960.1:165044-194618 GCA_002079205.1 Phalaenopsis hybrid cultivar
TTCTCCACTCAACTTGAAGTTCCACATATTGCTCTCAACCTCTAAATACTTAGTAGGTGGGGTCACTGTGGGGGAAACTCAAGAAGAGTCACCCTTAGGATTGCTGAACCTTAGGGTTAACCATGGGTGTTGGTCTGGAGCTAAGGCACTCACTACACTCACTACACTCACTACACTCATCTACACTCATCTACACTCATCTACACTCACAACCCTGAACTCAAATTTCTAGCCTAGATCCCCTGATCTTTTGGGATACTCATGTAGATGGTCCCCTAAACCTACTAGCCCTAGGGTTATGGTTTAGCTAAGCTAAACCCAAAATGGAGTTTCCTTTGTTCCATGGCTTATTGGTGATGATTGGTACCTCAACTCTACCAAAATACCCATCTTGGCCTTTTACCCCTAAGACACCCCCTAATTACCAAAATACCCCTCTTTGACCCAAAATCCAAAAAATTCCAAAAATTCTCAGAAAATCCCAAATATTTCTAATTTCATTTTTTTCAACTACCACATGACCCAATTTGGCCAATTTGACCATCTTTAACCAAAATTGATTAAAGTTCCCAAATTTCCCCAAATCCAACTCAAATGTCCATCAATTTGATCTTAATTGACCCCAATTTTAATCCTAAACTCAAATTCACTTTTGATATGACCAAGATAAACCAAATCCAAGCTCAATTGGTCCATGATTTGAGCCCAATTTTGATTTGGGTCAAAGCCCCCAATTTTGACCACATGACTTAATCACAAAATTGAACCCATAGCCTAGTCAATTGGCCTCAATTAATGTTGCAAAATCTTTATAACATTCGAAATCAACCATTAATTGGTCTTGGTGAAGCCTCAAATCCATTTGATTTTGGCCTAAATCCAAAATTCCCAAATTTAGCCCCAAANTACGTTAACAAATCAAGTTGCTGTAATTTCAAGGAAGTTAGACCAATTTGGAATGAATTTTTCTCAACAAGTTTCATGATTGAAGAGAATTCATTAGGACAAATGATAGATTCTCAAGCATCATTAGAAAATTTGAATTCCATAAATAATAAGCAAAATAACCCATATTCCAATTATTATAACCTAGGTTGGAAGAACCATCCCAACTTTAATTGGAATAACAATTATGGTGATAATAATCAGTAATGGGGGAACAACCAAGTAAACCCATCAGAAAACTGGAAGAACAAATGGAATAATAATTATAGATCTACTTATCCTCCAGGTATCAACAGTAATACACAATTTAAGGATAAGAAGTTGTATATAGAAGAAGTGGCGTTACAAATGGGTAATCAATTACAAAGTCAAGGAGCTATATTTAGAAATATTAAGAATCAACTAGGGCAAATGACAAGTTCATTAAGTAATAGATCCCAAGGAGCACTTCCTAGTATTAATGAATGAAATCAAAAATACCAAAATAAAGAATAGGTTAAAGCCATACAACTTATTGCTGAAGAGAGTTGGAAGGTAGGATTCAAAAAGAGATTGAAGTAGAGAGAGAAGAAATTGAAGAATAAAAAGACAACACTCTGAAAGATTCTGAAAGACCTATTTCTCCACCAAAAATTGATTTAGAAATACTACCACCTCCATTTCCTCAGAGACTTTGACAACAAAAGTTGGATAAGCAATTTTCAAAATTTATGGAAATATTTAAGAAGCTTACAATCAATATTTCATTTGTTGAAGCCTTAGAACAAATGCCAAGCTATGTAAAGTTTATGAAGGATATTCTTAATAGAAAAAAAAAGTTTGAAGATAATGAGACTGTTGCACTTAGTGTGGAGTGCAGTGTTATAATTCAGAAGAAACTTCCTGAAAAGCTTAAAGATCCTGGTAGCTTTACAATTCTATGTGCTATAGGAGATAGATTTTTTAGGGAAGCTTTATGTGATTTAGGTGCAAGCATTAACCTTATTCCATTATCAATAGTTAAAAGATTGAGATTAGGAGAAATAACCCCTATTACTGTAACTCTGCAGTTAGTAGATCATTCAATAACCTATCCTAAAGGAGTTATAGAAGATGACCTAGTGAAAGTGGATCAATTTATCTTTCCTGTTGATTTCATTGTGCTAGATATGGAGGAAGGATGCTATCATTTTGGGGAGACCTTTTCTAGCCACAGGAAGAGCAATGATAGATGTGCAGAAAGGTAAATTAACAATGCGCGTCAATGATCAAACAATTACTTTTAACATTTCAAAATCAATGAAATACCCTTCAAAAGGTAAAGATGATGAATGTTATAGAATGGATGATATAAAATATATGAGAAAATGCCATTTTAAGACTACTTATGAAGCAAAATCTAAAGAAAAAGATTTGGAACATGATAAAGAAGAGGAATTAGATCAATGTGTAAACCTTTGTAAGGAAGATTCAAGTTATGTTCAAGAAAGTTTTGAAATTTTGGACACGATAGACAAAGATAATCAATCTATTTAAAAACCTCTAGAACTTGAGTTGAAATCACTTCCTGAACATTTAAAATATGCCTTTTTAGGAGATTCATCTACTTTATCTATTATAATTTTCTCAAAGTTAACAAAGGAAGAAGAAGAAAAGATGTTGAAAATTTTGAAAAAATTTAAGAAAGCCTTCGGATGGACAATTACAGATATTAAAGGAATCAACTCTTCAATTTATATGCATAGAATTAATCTAGAAGAAAACTGCAAACCCAGGGCTGATCCATAAAGGAGATTAAATCCTGTTATGAAAGAGGTTGTTAAGAAAGAAATTTTAAAGTGGTTAGATGCTAGAATTATCTATCCTATTTCAGATAGTGCATGAGTTAGTCCAATTCACTGTGTTCCTAAGAAAGGAGAAGTAACTGTAACCGTGAATGAGCATAATAAGTTAATACCTACTAGACAAGTTACAGGGTGTCGAATATGCATTGATTATAGAAAATTAAATCTCGAAAGATCATTTTTGACTACTCTTTCAAGATCAAATGCTGGATAGACTAGGTGGACATAAATACTTTTGTTTTTTGAATGGATATATCGGTTATCACCAAATTCAAATATCTCCTGAGGATCAAAAGAAAACAACATTTACCAGTCCTTATGGTACTTTTGCTTTTAGAAGAATTCCCTTTGGTTTATGTAATGCCCCTGCAACATTTCAAAGATGTATGATGACAATTTTTTGTGATTTAATTGAAAAAGGGATTGAAGTCTTTTTGGATGACTTTTTAGTGTTTCGTACTTCATTTGACTCAAGTTTAGAACATTTATCTAAAGTTCTTAAGCACTGTGAAGAAACAAATTTAGTCCTTAACTAAGAAAAATGACAATTTATGGTAGCAGGAGGAATGTATTAGGTCATCAAATATCAAAAAATGGATTGGAAGTAGATCCTGCTAAAATTCAAGTGATCGCTAATTTACCTTCTCCAACAAATGTAAGGGAAATTAAGAGTTTTTTAAGACATGTTGGATTCTACAGGCGATATATTAAGAACTTTTCCAAGATTGCTAAGAATTTATGCCAATTACCGGAGATAGATACAAATTTCATTTTTGATGAGGAATGCCTAAAATCTTTTAAATCATTAAAATAAAAATTAATCACTGCACCAATTATAGTTTCACCAAATTGGAGAAAACCTTTTGAATTGATGTGTGATGCAAGTGATTATTCTATTGGAGTTGTTTTAGGACAAAGATATGACAAAATTTTTAAAGTTATTTACTATGCCAGTAAAGCTCTTGATGAAACTCAAATTAATTATACAACAACTGAAAAAGAGTTATTAGCAATAATATTTGCCTTTGATAAATTTAGATCATATTTGATTGGAACTCATTGTATAGTGCATACAGATCATTCTGCTATTAAGTACTTAATGAAAAAGAAGGATACTAAATGAGACTTATAAGATGGATTCTTCTTTTACAAGAATTTGATTTTGAAATATTAGATCAGAAGGGAATTGAAAATCAAATTGCTGATAATTTGTCCAGTCTTGAATTAGAAAAATCACTTTGTTTTGAAAAAGAAATTAATGAACATTTTTTAGATGAAAAATTGTTCACTGTTAATGAGTGGCGTGTTCCGTGGTATGCCGACATTGTGAACTATATTGTTAGTGATCTTAAACCCTATGGAATGACATACTAACAAATGAGGAAATTTATTTCTGAAGCTAAGACTTATTTTTGGGATGACCCATATTTATATTAAAGAAATTTATTTCTGAAGCTAAGCCTTATTTTTTGGATGACCCATATTTATATAAACAAGGAAAGGATCTGATCATTCGAAGATGTTGTACCATTAGAAGAAACTTATAAATTATCCCAAAAATGTAATAATTCTGATTTTGGGGGACATTTTGGTGTTGATAAAAAACCATACAAAATTTTACAATCTGGATTCTATTGGCCTTGTGGGACATTTTGGTGTTGATAAAACAACATACAAAATTTTACAATCTGGATTTTATTGGCCTATAATTTTTAAAGATGTTAAGGACATTTTAGTGTTGATAAAACAACATACAAAATTTTACAATCTGGATTTTATTGGCCTACGTGTTGATAAAACAACATACAAAATTTTATAATCTGGATTCTATTGGCCTACAATTTTTAGAGATGTTAATGCTTATATTAATGTTGATAAAACAACATACAAAATTTTACAATTTGAATTTTATTGGCCTACAATTTTTAGAGATGTTGATAAAATAACATATACAATTCTACAATCTGGATTTTATTGGCTTAGAATTTAGAGATGTTAATGCTTATGTCAAAACTTGTGATAGATGTCAAAGAGTAGGCAATATTTCAAAATAAATGAGAATGTCCCTCAATTATACGCTAGAACGTTGAAATATTTGATATTTGGGGATTAGATTTCATGGGTCCATTTATACCATCTTTCAAAAAAAAAATATTTGATGTTTGGGGATTAGATTTCCTGGGACCATTTATACCATCTTTCGGAAATTTAGAAATAGTAGGCAATATTTCTAGAAGAAATGAGATACCCCTCAATTATATGCTAGAAGTTGAAATATGTAGGCAATATTTCTAGGAGAAATGAGATGCCCCTCAATTATATGCTAGAAGTTGAAATATTTGATGTTTGGATTAATTCATATGACCATTTATACCATCTTTCAGAAATTTATATATTCTATTAGTAGTGGACTATGCCTCCAAATGGGTAGAAGCTGTTGCTTTACCTCGATGTGATGCTCAAAGTGTTGCAAAATTTTTAAAAATGAACATATTTTGTAGATTTAGGATGCCAAGGGTTATCATTACTGATGGGGGAAGCCATTTCAGAAATGTCATTATTGAAAAGTTATAAAAGAAATATCATATAAATCATAAGATTGCTACTGCTTATCATCCTCAGACAAGTGGTTTGACTGAATTATCTAATTAGAAATTAAAAGAATTATGAAAAAATCAGTGAATCCAACAAAAATGGATTGGTCAGTCAAACTTAACTATGCTTTGTAGGCTTATAGGACTGCCTATAGAACTCTTATAGGAATGTCCCCCTATAGGCTAATATTTGGGAAAGCTTGTCACTTACCAGTTGAACTTGAGCATAAGACATATTGAGTTATTAACGAGTTTAATTATAATTTAAAAGATGCTGATGAGAAAATGTTATTACAATTAAATGAGCTTGAAGATATAAGGAATGAATCTTATGAGACTGCTAAGATTTATTAAGAATAGATGAAAATGTGGCATGACCGAAAGATTCTTACTAAAAATTTTCAGCTAGGGCAACAAGTTTTGCTATATAATGCAAGGTTATATCAGGGCTACAAGTTTTGCTATATAATGCAAGGTTAAGATTATTTCCAGGCAAACTTAAGTCTAGGTGGATGGTCCCATTTGTTGTAATAAAAGTTTATCCTTATGGAGCTGTGGATATTAAAGATCCTAATTCTGAGAAAAATTTTAAAGTGAATGGACTTAGACTGAAACCATATTATATAGGGGATTGGGATAAATATAATGATGTAATGATGTTTGGTCAACCAGAATGAGCACTGGTTACGTTGGGCTGACGATGTAAAACCAATCGCTTTGTGGGAGGCAACTCATAGTTATCAGTGTGTTTTTGCTTTCATTGTTGTTTTGAGTCTGATTATGAAATTTGGGGTAGTATTTTTGAATTTATTATGTGCTAGTAATGATTTTTAGACTTTATTTAGTGACTTAGATATGTTAGAATAAGAATTTAGACATTAAGTTGACTGGTGCAAAAATATGCACTGGTGCTTAAGTGCCAGATCCGACGCTTAAGTGCGACAGTTTAATCACATGTACAAATTTCAATTTATAGAAGGTATAAATGCAATTTAGTTGGAATAAACGTGTCTTGGCAGTTTCTAGTCGCGCCTATAAGTTATGAGGGGGAATTAGGCCTATAAATAGAGAGGTTTGTGAAGGAGTTTCACGCCGAATTATTTTTAGCCCTAAAATTCAAAGAAAGAGAGATTTAAGGAAAATGTCTTCATGGGAGATGGATTTGAAGAAGAAGGAAGAAGCCATGAAGAGGAAGTTCATTAGTCAAAGTGCACAGAAGATGTATAACGGTTTCTTAGCCGTTAGTATTGAAGGGATATTGGAGAAGATCAACCAGATAAAGAATACTATATCTGTATTAGAGACTAAGGTACTTGAAATGCATGCTCATCTAGAAAATATTGAGTGGCAACTTAAGATGCAATTCAGTCATACCAGTTATGTAGAGGAAGCGGATAAGACGATGTTCCTTAAGCAGAAGTGGATCGAAGATGATAGTATTAGAGCTCGTCACCATCGTCAGTTTTATCAAATTTATATTCCTAGAGAGACTACTGAAAGACAAGAATTTGTTCCTTCTAATGAAGAGTGACATTAAGTTAAGTGTAAGAATTGTGAGTTTGGAGTCATGTTCTTAAGTTTGTTAGTGTCTGTTGACCTCACTTTTGGTTGAGATTTAGTTTTTCCTCTTTAGTAGCCTAAGGTCTAGCCATAAGACTTTCATATTGACTATTCTTAGAAAACTAGAAAAGGAACCCTCACCATTACAAAAATCTGCACTCCTCTTTACTCAACTTGAAGTTCCACATATTGGTCATAACCTCTAGCACTTAGTAGGTGGGGTCATTATGGGGGAACTCAAGATGAGTCACCCTTAGGATGCTGGACCTTAGGGTTAACCCTAGGTGTTGGTCTAGGGCTAAGACACTCACTTGCAATCACTTGCACTCACAATCACTCACCTTAGGGTTGACCCTGGGTGTTGGTCTAGGGCTTAAGGTACATATTTGCACTCACAATCACTCACAATCCTAAACTTAAACTTCTAGGCTTTAGTCCCTTGATACTTTTGGAAGACTCATGTAGGTGGTCCCCTAAACCCATTAGCCATAGGCTAGGGTTTAGCTAAGACCACTACATAGAGGACCCAAAATGGGGTTTCCATTGGTCCATGACTAATTGATGGTGGTTGGCACTCCAACTCTACCAAGATACCCAACGTAGCCTTTTGTCCCTAAACTTCCCCAAATTACCTAGATACCCTTGGGACCCCAAATTTGGCCAAAAATCCCAAATTTACCCAAAATATCCAAATTGGTTCAAAAATCATTTCAAACACCTTGAAAACACCCAAACTACCCAAAATCATTGAAATTGGCCAAATTACCAAAATACCCCTCATTAGCCCAAAATTCCAAAATTTCTAAAAAATCCCAAAAATTCCCAATCCTCACCACATGACCTAATTTGGCCAATTTGACCATCTTTGACCAAAACCCCCAAATTGCTTTTTAAAGGCCCAATTTTCCCCAAATCTACCTCAAATTCTCATCAATTTGATCCCAATCTCCCAAAATTTCAATTTCAAACTCAAATTCACCCTTAATGTAACAAAAATAAACCAAACCCAAGCCCAATTGGTCCATGATTTGAGCTCAATTTTAATTTAGATCAAAACCCTAATTTTGGGCACATGACCTAATCACACCAAATTCAACCCACAGCCCACTCAATTGGCCACAATTTGTGCTGAATAAACATTCATAATATTCCCATACATCAAAATTGACCTTCAATTGGCCTTGGTGAAGCCTCAATTTCATTTGATTTCAACTTAAGTCCAAAAGGCCCCAAATTTGCCCCAAAGTGGCCATGTCTGAAAATCTCACAAAATTGATGGCCTTAGCCCCAAAATTTCCACTCTATTACTTCATGAAAAATCTTAAAAACATCTCCCTTGATCATTTGGACCATTCAATTTGGATTTAGCCCAAGGCTAGCTCAACCTAGACCCATGTCTAACCCAACATTCCCAAATTGACCAAATTTCAAAAATCCCTCAAATTGACCTTTCAATTGAACTAAAAATCACTTCAACCCTTCACCAAAAATCTTCATAACAATCATCTACACAGTGTTGATCAATTAATTAGGCCAATTAATATGGCTAGCCTAGCCCAAACCCATGCTTTGATCACTTGAACCCACATTGAACTCATGCACTAAAGATGGCCTAGCTACCCTAAAGTCACCAAATTAATGACTCCACAACCATTAGTTGGACCCTGGTGGCCAGCCTAAACCTCTTAAAACCACATAAACTAAGCCATGGACCAAAGGTCCTCAAAATTAAGGGATTTCATTCCATATTTGCTTAAGCTTAGGATATTTTTGCCAAAACAAAGCCTAAACACTTTAAATTGCCGTGACATATTCCCCTGGATTCCCTGAGCTCCTAGCCACCTCCCCCTAACTGGCCAACCAACCTAGTGGCCAAAAAATAGCCAAACCGAGAGCCACCCCTATGGGATTAAACCCAATTCAAACTTAGAGGCCACCTCATCAAAATTAAATGTTGGAGCCTCTCTGCCCTCCACCTAGGCAGCCCATTTCACCCCCCAATTGGCCATGGCAGCAAGCCTTAAGCCATTTTTTTTATAAAAGCTCCCATCCACGACCATGGAGGTAGAGCTAAAATTTCCTCTGAAAGACTTCCCCAAATTGATCCCAAAGCCTCTTTGAGACCTACTTAGTGCAATCCAACCACCACATTGCCCTGAATCCCCTTGTCGGAGCCCAATTTTGAGCTTGAATCTCTGCCTAAATTTAGGACAAAGCTCATTACACTCCACAAAAATCAAATTAAACTCACCCACACCTTCACCACAGCGAGAGAAGGAAAAGCCCCATCAAATTCATCTTCCACTGAGCCTCTAGCATAGCTCTAGACCAACAACTGAAATCTGGCTTGGTTGAATTCCTACCTAGGCTTTGCACCACAGCGAGAGGCTTAATCCCTAGCCTCCTTGGACCCCAACAAATGTGGCAAGCATCTCTGATTGAAGCTTCCCTTCTCAGAGCCAAGGTATTGAACCTCTCATCCTCCCGAGCCTATTTTGATTCTCCATTTGATTGGGCTTAATTTAATTTCATGGTTACTGTATGGATATGTTCGTCTCACTTAGACCAGTCCATAGGATCAAATCCAAAGTGATTTGGTTGAGTCTAGGTTGAGATCTTAGGGTTTTAGTGTGGACGTTCACGGGATCACTCTATCGGGGATGATGACGGGAAGCTGTCCGGTCGCGCGTGTATCGGATGGACGGAGGAGATGGAGCCGGACAACACTTCATTGTATGAACCGTTGGTCGAGTCAGCGACTACGTGGATGGCGGCGTCCAACCAGAGCGTGCCACGCGTGCCTTCGGAGCTGCCTAGGATCCAGTAAGCGCCGCACTTTTAAATAGATAAATAGGGAATTTAAAAAATAAAAAAAAATGATCCCTAACTTTAAAAATTCATATCTTGGTGTGGAAAAGTTATAAAAATAAAATGAAAATACCGTCTTACTCAGTGAACAAAGGAGAACAATGTGGAAATAATTTGGAGTCCATTTGATGCATATTTCATTTTTAATTAATTAAACATTGATTTGAATGTTTTGATTCTTCATGCATATAATAATATCACCATAGATTGAAATTTTATCATGTTGTTGTCTCTGTCTTAGGGAACATCCTCTGATTTTTCTAAAGTCAGAGGAGGTCCCTAGACAGAGATCAATATTTTTTAATTTTAAATTAATCATGATAATTATCATGCTGCTCAAAAAATTCCAAGAAAATTGTGGAAGGATCACTATGACCAGAGGACTCCTTGGAAATAATTTCATGAGTTAAGTCATTAAGAATACACTTAATCTTCATCAACCCTAAAACACAAAGAAAATTAATTTTGGGTAACAAAAACATCAAAATGAGTTGATTTTTGATCTCCACTATTATTTAAGATCCAGAGAACTCTTCATAAAAATTTGGTAACTTAAGTTGATTTTTAAAGATAAATATCATTTTAGCACTTAAACGGTTTTTAAAAATCAAAATATAACTAAAAAATTTATAAAAACTTATTTTTTTAGTTCTCTAAGATCAGGGATATTTTCTAAAAATAAAATGGTATTTAAAATAAAAGCTTGATTTTTAGCCTATTTTTGAATATTTAAATAATTAAAAATCAATAAAAATCACAAAAGTAATAAAATTTATGGAAATGTTCTAAATTGCTTCTTAAGAACTTAGGAACAATTGGGATATTTTTCCTAATTTTCTAAATAAAGATATTGAATTTTGAAGCTTAAAATAATTTTTAAAGGCTAAAAATGGATTTTTACTAAAATAATTCCAATAATTCAAAGAAAAATAAAAAAAATGTGAAATTTCTTTATTTGTATCACTTGACATTAGAGAGATTTGATAAAAATATAAAACTTAATTTTACACCTTTAAAATATTTTATAGTTAATAAACACTCCAAAACTTAAAATAATTCTTAAAATTAAAATAAAATTAAAAAAATCATGAAATTTGGTCCAAAGGCTTCTCTAGTTAATGCCTACCTTTAGTAAAAATTTTAAGGGATTAGGATTTACCTTGGTTGAACTAGGAATTTTCTTTGAAAGATCCTATTTTTGCATTAAAAAAAATTAAATAGATAAATTAAATTTTAAAAATTCACACTTTCTCTTCTGATGTCTCAATTGACCCATGTGTGATTTAGGATAAAAATTCCAAAGTCATTTGGATTAAATTTGATGAATTATGAAGTGATAGAGCCTTAGGGGCAAAGGTGTAATTTTGGAAATTTTATCTTAATTAACATTTAGGCTTAATTCAAGGAGGAAAATGGGCAACCTCTGATCTTAATCAGTTTATTTGGATTTTTGAAACACAAGGGGTTAATTGTAATTATGAAGTGTTAGAGCCTTAGGGGCAAATGTGTAATTTTGGAAACCTTGCCTTAATTAAACATGTTAGGCCTAATTTCAGAAAGGGAAATGGGAAATTTTTATTCTAATTAACATATTTGGATGTTTGAAACACAAGACCTATCATAATTAAAAAGTATAAATTTGTAATTTTCTTAAATTACATGACTTTGCGAGTCCAACCGATTAAATGATCCTAGATTTAGGGGTATGATTTTGAGTGTTAATAACTCACTAATTTAATACCCTTATTTGATGAACAAAAAAATTGAATCATCACCATCACTTATAATTCATTTTCATTTGCAATGACTAAGACACTCACCAAAATCTTAAGGGCTTAGTAGTGACTTAGGCTAAGTTTTAAGGGCTTAATAGTGACTTAGGCTAAATCAAGTTTCATTTAAATGAGGATTAGAAAAGTACACATTAAAAATTGAAACATCTTTCAAACACTACAAGCCCAAGTCAGAATTTGGCTAAGTCTCTTAAACTTGTCTCTTTAAGGGTCTTCACCCACATAATTCTTCAATTGAATTATAAGTGATAATTACCCTATTCTTAGGGATAATTGAGACATTAATGCTCACTGAGCACTAAGGGTATTTACAGGATGAATTATTAAGCAACATAATAAGTTTAAAAGAGCTTAAGATTTTCCACCAGGTAGCGAGAGAGTAGCACGTACCTGCTTCTTTCTCTAGACATGTTGGATACCTCAGAGATCTACTAAACTTAATATGTTTTGTTTAAATATCATCCTTAATCAAATTAATAAGGACCCACAAGATATGAGGTTAGGTAGGCATCAAAATTTTACTTCCCTGTTTCATATAAATTGCCTTAACATGCCTTTTAAGTTTCAGGTGGTGGAATGAGAAGACTCGCCAGGTACGCTTTTACAATTTTCAGCGTTGTCTTTCTTGTACTTTTATGCTATACTTTTATGCTTACACAAATTTGCATGCTAAACAATGCAAACACCTTGTATGAAAACTAAAACTATCAGGATAGCCACAAAACCAAAACCAAAACTAAAACTAAAATAAACCAAGATAAAATTCACCGCCATAATATTCAAAATATAAAACAACTCAAAATTTAATCACAAACATCACACAAAACTATAATTGCAACTAAATTAAGATGTCTCTATCGGATGATTAAGAATTCCTTAGAGGAGGTAGCCTACGGTTGCTAAGGAGGATTCCCACGGTCTAAATAAAATTATGGAACTCATTATGTTTAGTTTAGTAAGTTTATTTGGACTAAGTGAATCCAATAGAAAATAGTGGTGCCGGAACGAGAGAACCGTAGGATCCTAACAGGTGTTGCTTTAATCAACATTAACATGCCCCCATAAAATTTAAAGAACTACAACCATAGGCCACCTGATTTGACATCATAAATTGACATACTAGAAAACTCAAACTCGTCGCGGCGAGGAGCTTAGAGCTAGCATAGTGGGTAGCACGGCAATATTCAACAACAAAACTCGTGTTCCCCAGCTAAACCAATCTTCCTTCCTTAGATATAAGCAATAAAGCCTTAGGACTTCGAGGTTGCTTGCTTATGCAACGTAAATCCTCACCTTATCTTCAGTCCTTTGTATAGCCCTGCTATACAATATAAGCTCTAAGTTGTCTTAGGATTCCGAGGTCATCATTTTTCACGACCTAAACCCTCACATCTTCCAAGCTATTTGTGTGATAGTTTCACACAAATGTAAGCCCTAACTAATATATTTGGTAGGATGAAACACCTAAATATTTCTCCTCAGAAATGAAGCCAAATATTAGGATAGCTTGGGAAGTCCCTGGGGTTCTCCTCTGGATCCATGACATCCCCTAGTTCTTCCTTCTTTGGACTCTACAACAAAATGTTTCAAAATTTGAGCCAATCTCCTTTCACACCTTTACGTCCGATCTCATTGAAAAGTCCTACCCTTTGAAACTCCTTGAAGATAATATTTCTTGACTTTTATTGAGAGTCTTCTTAGGTGACTTTGATCATTTAAGATGTAATTAACTATAGGGGCTTGCCCTTATAAGAAGCATATCTAAACCTAGCTTAACATAAACCCTATTTAATTCTTTATATTAAATAGGGGAACGTGTCGGCAAATACAAAGGTTTCACAGACCAAACATATGTCATATATTCCTTAGTTTATTTGATCGAGCTTCATCCTCAGGTCTTGTGTTTATCCTTCAGGATAGATACAGGATTTGAGGTACAACGCTCTTTCATTTAAACTATGAAAAATATGGGGTCATATAGTTTTCTAAAACTAAATATATATGTAAATTAAAACATCCTTCCGAAGCAGGCGACGAGATTTTGATTCCGGCGATCGACAGCTTCTTACGGGTAACTCCTCCAACCAAAAATAGCACTGACAGCTTCTGGCAAATCTGCTGGGGATGTGGTTTTCTCTCCATACAAATAAAAAAATATTATCTTCACACATCAAAAATATGTCCATTACCCTCTTGGACCAAATTACCCTTCTTCCGTTGTCATACGTTACCCATTTCTGTCTTGGGAAAGTATGGCTAACTCCTTGGACTTCAGGACTATCTATTCAACAATCTTTGAACAGAGGGGTTCACGAAGCCATTAAGGATTCTTTAAATTTTCATGTGGGGTCGGACCCCCAATAGGTGTTGGTGGACTAATTCCACCTGGGCATTGTCTGCCACTAAATGGGTCCCACACTGGGTCTCAAAATACTTCATATCTCCCTTCCAAATTTGATTTGCTATTCTGCAAATTAAACCAAATTGTGTCACGTTGTGCGCACTTTAAAATTTTCTTATATTAATTAAATTTTTCACCCGTTGATTTTTCTTAAAGAAAGTTTAAAAATACCCATAAATTAAGAGCCGCCCAGATCAACCTCTACTTTCAGTGCTTGCCCTAAAAATTATGAAGTTTTGGCCATATAGCTAACCCCAAAACTTTCTATTTTAAAGCCTGTTGCAATGGCCTACCCAACTTTGACCTTTTCTTGCAACCTACCAACGAGCCACGAAGCCCATAACCTCACTCCTACCATCAAATTTGGAGCCGGATTTGAAGATCTCAAGGTCATCCTTTGGAAAGCCCCGTTTGTAGTGATGAAGATTGTCGCTCCATAAATATAGGAACCGTCAGAAAGATTCGACCTGAACTGCCTTCAAGACTTCTCTGCTTGCAAGAAGGCAAAACTACTACTGTCACGGCACCTGCCAAACCTGCTATCCCCACTATTGCTAAGAGGAAAGAAGAAATGATTATTGAAGATCAGACTGAGGGATTAACTTTTGCACCACCTGTGTTTGAAATTGGATCAAGCTTAAGGACTGTACCACTGACCCGAACCCAAGAAAGGAACCGTAACAGACGGGTTCGGAAGGCCATCAATGCCTAGGCTCTTGAGAAGACACCCATTGAGGAGAAATCTCATCAAGATGAAGAAGGATTACCAGAAATTTATCCACTTCTACGAGGGAGTAGATTTCATCCTCTGATGGATATTGATGGATACGAGAGTATCCAGAAAATTGCCGCCGCATTACCACCACTTCATGGACATGATGAGAAGGAAAGAAGTTCACTCCTATAACCCAAGTTAGTGCAGTTTTCAAAAGGCTAGCTGCCAAAGAATGATGTTCAGTTAGCAAGTTACTTAAATGAGCGGGACATGCAATTTCCCCTCGCATGAAGTAGGAAATTTTAAAGGACGTCAAGTCCGCCAGACAGTCTCACAAGACAACTAGAGTGCCACCTACTCGCATCCCCGTTTAGTTCCATTTAGGGAACAAAGTTGATACTGCAATGATTACTACTGATTATACCATCACTAGGACTACAGGCCGTCGACCGGTTAAGTTGAGACTGGGTCAAAAAATCTTACCTGTCACCCATTATAGAGATATTCCTACAATCCCAAAGGTAAAGACAAAATGATTACCTGACACTATAGCCGGTCTACACCACGGGGAGCATACTTTCCCTCGACATACCGATGTTTCTACTATGACACTCCGTCCTGAGACATCATCGTCAAAAAAGAAAAAGGTATGGGTACCCAAGGTCGCTTCACCGATACAGTCCGGTAAGCTCGCCGGACAAAACATGGAATAAAGCCAGGGTCCAAAATATCTGACATCGTCGCAATAATAGCCAACGAGATGGAGGAACAAGCAGAGGATGTCCATCAGGGTCCTTCAGATCTTAAAGAGATCAAGGAATCAATAATTGAAGAAAAAGTTGAGAGGCTCAGGATTGAGATTTTTGAGTTAGCTAGGGAACACAGAGTTTCCGTCGATAGCGATGAGGAAAATTTTGATTATAATGATTACTTGAAGGATGATTTCATGGATGTCCATGTAATTGAAATAAGAGCCGCCACATCTGTGCGCGAGGCTCAACCTCACATCGAAGAGAACGTCGTAGATGAGCTGTGTAGGGCTATCCTCCTAGGGATGAACAATTTACTTTACTGGAGAAAATAATAGAAGAAATGGCCGCAGTCATTACCGACATGGACACTATTCAGGGGCAATCACAAGCGCCGCAATTGGCTTCTCCAGAGATCAATCAGCCAAAAATCATACACATTACAAATGAAAGAAGAGATGTTGCTTCAGCAAACGAAGACGAGCAACATAGGAAGGATTCTCCATCATGTACTATACCAGAAAAGGAATTCAAGCAAATGGTTGAAAAAGTGCGGGATGCCTTAACCCAATCTAAGGGTGGTTCATTAATTTTAAAGGGTAGACCTTACTCAGAGGAATTCGATGCCGTGCCTTTCCCTAAGAGTTTTGTGGGCCCAAACTTCAAGATCTTTGATGAGACTGAGAATCCCATACAACATATAACATATTTCCGAGCCAGCTGTGTCAACTCGAGGAATAGTGAAGCCCTACTCTTCCAGCAGTTTGTTAGCAGCTTGTCAGGAATTGCTTTCGACTGGTAGCTGACTTGCCCAACGTGTCAGTTAAAACATTTTTTGAGTTGGAACAGCTGTTTGTGAAAATATTCGCTGGGGCGCAACATCATGTGTCTATTGAAGAGCTCATGATGGAAAAACAAAAGCCTAGCGAAACTTTGGTGAACTATATTTTGAGGTGGAGAAATCTTAGCATGAAATGTGAACCTAAGCTATAGGAACATCATGCAATTGAAATTCTACTCAAGAGAATTCATGGGCCAGTAGCTTTCATGCTCAAGAGACTCACCATCAAATCCTTTGAGAAGCTACTCACTAAAGCCAACAGTCTTCAAGAGAAAATCAAGCACAAGGAGCCACACGAAAAGGCTAAGGTGACCAGAGTGTTTGAAAAGAAATCAGGAGTAGTAGCGACCATCGATAGAGGAAAGCAACCGATGATGATATATGCAGAGGATCCTCGCCAGTCTTCATCACAATATGCCAGAAATAGAGTAGTCAATCCAAACAACGATCGCCTCAAGAAGGATCACCTCAAACAGGGGATAAGAAAATGTCCTTATCAGAACGACGTAAAGCGGTGTATTCTTCAAAGATGAAGCTATCCCTAAAATATTCAGAAGTCTGATGAAGAAGCTGAAATTCAGACTACCAGACCCAAAGAAGCTCGAAGAAGTGGGTAGGAAAAATGAACCAAATTATTGCCCATACCACCGGTTGCTCGGACACACTATACAGGGATGCTTTGTCTTTAAGGACTGGCTTGAGATGAACTTTAAATAAAGGAACATAACAATCCCAAAATAATATTTAAGAGAACCTGAAAAATGTTCCATAAATATGATTTCGACCGAGCCAATCTCCCCAATTGATCCGTATGCTGGAACAGATGGATGGAGTACAACTTGGGATGAACTCAAGAGGGTCCTCAATCAAATACAGGGTCCATCAAAATAATCCTATGCATATGCCAGAGAAGAAGAATGGAATGAGGTCTGGAGCAGATCATCCAAGAAAATACTGAACAAGAACTAGTCTGCATCAAGGCAAGCCTCCATTCAGAGTCCGCAACATACCAAGCTCGAGATGAAGGTTTTGCCAGGAGATCCGTCATTGTCAATGACAAAGAAGAAGAAGAAAAGTGTCACTACAAAGATTGATAGCGCGGGGGGGTAGGATAGGGGCCGCCTCTAACAGATTAGTTGTCTCGGATTCGGGGAAGAAAATCCTCGAACCCCTGAATTTGTATGATTATCTTTTTGTCCCTCCGGGGTCTTATGAATATAATGATTGTGATTTCGGCTTTTTTTGACTATTTCTGGTAATAATGTGACTGATTATAACCAAGCTAGTTGCGATCACGATCCCCAAAATGATCCTCAAATTGTACTAGCTGTTTCTAGTGATAACGTAATTGATTACGACAAATCTAACTTTGATCTTGATCCCTAAAATGATCTCAAATCGTACTCGAGTCTGATGAACTCATTGTCAAGTCCAAAGAAGACATCAATGATGTCACTTACGACAGCATCAGGAGCGAGGAGCCAATTCTCAAGGACGACGGTACACCACTTACCATCAACCTAGATCTTTTCGACAAAGAAGAGGAAACATCAGAAGATTCAACAATGGTAGCTCAAGAAGAAGAAATCACAGAAGTTAACTTAAGGAGCAAAAAAGTGTTACCACCAAGAACAACTCCAACAGATAAAGGAAAACAGATATTGACCCGAGAAGAGATACCTCCACCTCCAATAATGTAAGAACCACATAATCAAGATAAAATTGGAGGATCATACAAAATAGATTACAATGTGCTAGCTCATCTTAGGAAGTTGCGGACCCGATTAAGCATCTACGACACTCTGATCCTATCACAGGAGATGAGAGTCTCTGGTTACAGCTTTGCTTGACCCAGAAATTTGCTTAGCTCAGTTGGCCAGCACATCCTCAGATGAAGTTTGTTCATTTAAAGAATAGCCCGGGGTAACCTTCACAGATGAGGACTTGCTGCTCGGTACCGCCAACCACAACCTTCCGCTCTACATCACCATCAACATCGACAGATTTGTGTTGTCCAAAGTTTTAGTAGATCCTGGAGCATTCTTAACTTGATGAGCCTACGAACATTAGCCTATTTGGATATTGAAGCTCAAGAGCTTACCGCCGATAAAATGATGTTAAGAGGATTCAACCAAAAGAGATAAAAAGCTCTTGGATCAATTACATTACTTTGAAGGTTAGAGAACTCATGACAACCGCTAAATTTCATATCATCGATGCCGATACCTCTTTTAATGCTCTACTGGGTCAACCATGGATTTATGAGCACAACATGGTTCCATCATCCTTACACTAATGCATCAAGTACTGCAAAGATGGTCAAGAAAATTGCGTCAAAGGAGACTTACAACCATTTTCAATTCATGAAGTCAGTATTCATGAAGATGATGCCTACTACACGCCACGAAAGAAAATTGAAGATTTCGATAAACAAAAATGAAGATTTAGAAAAATCACAAAAAGGATGCCATTCAACTCCGCTTCAATGATCTTCCACCACTCCCTTACAATGAGTTGGTGGAGGTTCCTTTAGTTCGCGCACCTGAGGTCGAAGCCGAGGACGTGGACGAGGAAGAATCAACTTAATCTTTGAACGGACTAAGCCAACTATCAACATTGGTAATGAAGACAGTTTCAAAGAAGAGATAATAATGACAAAACAAAAGAAACCTCAGTATGAGATATCCTTAGTAGATACAAAGAAGAATGAATATGAAACAATGTATGATGGGATAAACCACTATGTGAATAGACCCTTACTCTGATTCTTCCTCAAAAGGTCGAGAGTTTAGAGGTCAAGCAACTCTATAGTGTTGGTTCAAAGCCGATCAAACTTTACCGTGCTTCTACCTCTACTGAGCTTGAAAAACATGTAAATTTGGATGATGATCCTAATTTAATTAATGGAAATGCCTTTTGTTTACTTCTCGCCTTGTGTTCAAAAGTTAATTCAACAGGGACACTTACCAAAACAACTATCTTTTGGTTACTTCTCGCCTTGTGTTCAAAAGTTAATTCAACAGGGACACTTACCAAAATCACCTTGTGTTCAGAAGTTAATTTAACAAGGACACTTACCAAAACAAATGCCAAAAGATAAATTTCAACTTCTTAAAAAATTATGGAAAATTAATTCAACAGGTACACTTACCAAAACAAATGCCAAAAGATAAATTTCAACTTTTTGAAAACCTATGGAATGGTATAGAGAAACTTACAAAAACAAATACTAAGAGATAAATTTCAACTTTTTGAAAAATCATGGAATGTTAAAAGTCAAACTTCCAACTCAAAAGAGGGTCTCAGATTTGGTACATCGGACCAGTCAATGATTCTGAATTTTGCATGGTTGTTATTAGTGAGTCAGAAGAGGATTGCCTCAATATAAAGGATGACTCTAATGATCAACCAATAGAAGATGCTCTTCTAGAATTTAAGGAGGAAATTAAATCTACCATTGATGAATTGAAAGAGATTAACCTCAGGACTGAAGAACAACCTTGACCTACATTTATAAGTTCTCTACTCAATGATGAAGAATCTTCAGTATTGATCAAACTATTAACATAATTCAAAGATTGCATCGCATGGAGCTACGATGAAATGCCAGGACTGTTAGCAGAGGTTGCAGTTCATAAACTCGGGGTGGACAAGAATATAACCCTAGTAAAAAAAGCTCCTAGGAGAATGAGCCTTGAAATAGAACAACAAGCCATCGCCGAGGTGAAGAAATTAACATTGTAAATGTTAAGAAGAAAAATGGACAGATCAGTGTTTGTGTAGACTTCAGGGATTTGAACAAAGCTTGTCCAAAGGATGAGTTTCCATTACCAATTCCAGAAATGATGGTGGATATTGCTTCAACACACGAAATTTTCTCCTTCATAGATGGATCATCGGGATACAACCAAATCAAGATGGCTCTAGAGGATGGAACACTTACAGCCTTCAGAACACGAATTAGAATTTTCTACTACACTGTGGTGTCGTTCGACCTAAAGAATGCTGGAGCAACATATCAGCGCGCAATGACAAAACGTTTTGATGACCTCATCCATAACCAAGTAGAATGCTATGTGGATAATTTGGTCATCAAAAGTAAACAAAAAATAGACCATTCGTATGATTTGAGGATCGCGTTTGAATGGTTACGATGATATGACCTTAAAATGAAACCCTTAAAGTGCACATTCAGTGTTACTTCCAGAAAATTTCTGGGATTTGTTGTCCGTAATCGGTGAATCGAGATCAACCCGAATAAAATTAAAGCTATCTTGGAGATGCCTCCTCTTAAAACCTTAAAACAACTGCGTTCCTTCCAGGGAAACATGACATATCTGAGACGCTTTATTTCTATTCTCTCAGGTAGGTGTCAGCCTTTCTCGACATTAATTAAAAAGGATGCCAAATTCATTTGGGAAGAGTCTAGCGAGGCTTTGAGGATGTTAAACAATATCTAATGACACCTCCTATTTTGGCAGCTCCTATTTTAGGGAAATCATTGATACTTTATATCGTGGCCTTAGATGATTCTGTTGGAGCCCTCTTAGCCCAAGTCAATGATGAGGGTAAGGAAAATGCACTCTACTACTTGAGTCGTCGCCTAATACAACGAAGATAAGGTATCCACCAATTCAGAAGCATTGTCTGGTGTTAATTTTTGCCACTCAAAAGATTAGAAATTACATGCTTTCTCATAAGATTACCCTAATCTCGAAAGTTAATCCGTTGAAATATCTGATGACCCGACCAACACTCTCCGGACGTTTAGCAAGATGGTCAATGATCTTATTGTGATTTGATAACTTTTGTTCCCCTCCGTGCTTTCAAGAGACATATAGTAGCAGACTTTCTCACTGCACACCCACTGCCAGCTGTGTCTTCTCTCAATGACGAGTTACCAGATGAGCAAATACTATAAATGGAATTCCACAATGCGCAACGCTGGGAGATGTACTTTGATGAGGCTTCATCAGCTAGAAAAGACAAAGGATCAGACACAGTTATACCAGGCAAAGAAGGGATTGGTTTTATCTTTATCACGCTAGATAAGGGTATGTTGAGGTTCTAATACCATCTAAAAGGGCCGTGCATCAGCAATGAAGAAGAACATGAAGCTTTAATCACTGGGTTGGAAGTGGCAATCTCAATGAATATAACAAACATTGCCATTTATGACGACTCTCAACTTGTCATCCAGCAAGTTGCCAGACAATACAAAATTTTAAAACCAAGATTAGCAGAGTACCATCAGTACACAATGAAGCTACTGGAGCAGATCCTCGATGTGACTTTCTACCGGATTCTTAGGGGAGATAATGCACATGCTGACGCTCTAGCAAAACTCACTAAGGAAATGACATGTGCCCCGGAGGATTTCATTGAAATCACAATATAAGGAAGATATGTATTGTCTCAAATCAACCTCGAAAATTTACACAAGATTGGACAAGTAGAAGCAATAAATCTAGTTGCAAACATCAATGAAGTTTGGTGCAAGAAGGGCCATGTCTTACGCGCTGGTGGGAAACGTTCTCTACAGAAGATCATTCAACCAGATGTGGCTATGGTGTTTGAGCAGAACCAAAGCGCAGAATTTTATCAAAGAAGTACATGTCGGACTGTGTGTAGCTCACCAGTCAGAGCCGAAAATGAAAATGAAGTTCAAAAGACTCAGATATTATTAGCTAGCAATGATGCACGATTGCATGGATACAACCAGAAAATGTCACCAATGCCAAGTGCATGGGGTGGTTTTACACTTGCCTCCGAATGTGCTACACCAAACTGTTGCCTCGTGGCCTTTTGAGTGTTGGGGCACGGACATAATAGGTCCGATAGACCCTCCATCTTCCAAATGATAGATGTTTATACTTGTCGTTACATATTACTTCTCCAAATGGGCAGAGTCAGTACTGTTGTGTGAGGTTACGACACAGGACGTCATTCAATTCTTCAAAAGCCAAATTGTCTACCGTTTTGGAGTACTGCGAAGAATAAATTCCGATAATGTGATAGCTTTCAAAAGCACCAAAATCAATAATTTCATCAAAAGACACAGGATATCTTGGAGATACTCTACGATTTACTATCCTAGAGCAAATGGTCTGGCTGAAGCCTTCAATAAAACACTAATACAGATTTTGAAGAAAATACTGGATAAAAACAAAATGGATTGGCACAACAAACTATTAGAAGCCTTGTGGGCCTATCAGATGACTTTCATGACTCCCACTCAGTGTACACCCTTTATGCTCGTGTACGGTTCCGAGGCGAGGCTACCGCTAGAAATCCAGACACCGTCTCTTAGTGTTGTTGTTGCCAACCAACTCACAATAGGAGAAAGTACAAAACTCACACTTGAAGAACTGGAAAGTCTTGAGGGAAAATGACTAGAAGTGCAACAACACTTGGAGCTTTACCAAGGAAAGATGGTACAAGCCCATGACCAATTGGTCCGCCCAAGGACATTCAAAGTTGGTGACCTCGTACTTGTGCTCAAAAGGCCTATTCTTGCTACTGCAAAATAGGTAGAAAATTCGAGCCAACTTGGGAGGGACCATTTGTCGTTGAGAAGGTCTATTCGCAAAATAGGTGAAAAATTTGAGACAACTTGTGAGGGACCATTTATCGTTGAAAAGGTCTACACAAGAGGAGCCTACCAGTTAGTGGACTTCTAGGGTGAAAGACTCATGTTACCAATAAATGAACGATACATGAAAACCTATTACACAACCTAATGTCGCTTGCTTTCAAACTTTGAAACTTTGATTGTTTTGGGGCTATATATGTGGCCAAATGTCTATAACCAGGTCCAAATTTTGTAATTAACCTCAATATAATGAAAATTTTAAGAAAAAATTTAAACTTCAAAGTTTCTTCTTTCTACTTTTGAACTTATATTCCACTAAATTAAACAAAATTCATACATAAAATAAACAATTCTCTTCACCAAAATAAACTAAAATTTACTTTAATAAATACTTTATTTTGTTCTCCTTCATGTCAAGTTTCGACCCAATGATATTTTCCCTGTCGTCTGCAGAAAAATGTCTGGACAAAGACTTATCTTTGCATTTAAAGATGGCTGGAGCCTTATACAAAATGAGGAAATGGCACTGCAGAGTGGCACCATAGACTTCAACATGGACTTTAACCAAGTCGATATGGACTACAAAGGTCCTCTGATGAATGTAGTCAGCTGCTGAGAAAAGGAGGGATTGCCTTCACTGTTGAGGGTAGCCGCCAAACACAATACATCACATAAAGGAAAGAACGTGATGATAGATTAGGACCCGAGGGAGGGGCCCAGCCGTCTGCCATCTATGATAGCTACACCAGCAGGAGGCCTGGTAGCCGCCAACAATAAACAACTGTCAGACTCTTCGTTTCGCAGGACTCAGTGCAGAAATACCAGCCCAGAAAATAGAGGGCTTTTCTACGGGAAGAACGTAGACGTCAAAAGGAAGAAAATAACTTATTCACCCCTATTCCTGAGGGGAATATCTATGATCCAGACATGAAAGAGACTTCTTCCAGCCTACCTGCCACAGATGAAGAACTGGGGTTCATCGCAGAGCCAGAGACACCTTCAGCATCAGATGCCTTATGCACGGGTTGCCCGTCGTGCAACGCCGAGATACCTATAGGGACATTAGTCAAAGGGGAATTTGTAAAATGCTTGGACTGCTATGTCCTAAATCTACAACACTACAGCACATTGGAGGAGTATACCTCCACCAACGGATCTCAGACTGCATATTTTCTGATGGATGAGACATATGCCCCACTGGGGACAGACAAGTACATACCATGCAGTCCAGAGTCGTACATCCCTTTAGATCTTGAATCACATGTTCCAGATGAGCCAGCGCCAGTTTGGGTTCCTGCTGATATCTAGATGAAGGAATGTCTGTGATAGTTGCCGAATCTTAGCACGATGAAGTACTATAAAATAAGTAAGGTGAATAAAAGAGAATTTGAATTCTATGAGGAAGTCTAAGGAAGATTCATCAACATATTGGAAGGCCTGGAGCTGTAAACCAGGGTCTTCTCCGAAAGTGACGAAGAAGCATTCTTGATTGCATCTTTAACTTGAGGGATAGAGGCCGAGCAGGCCTTCTCATGGAAAGAACATACTCTGAGCGGAAGAAATGAATGAGAGGAAAAGGAAGAATCACCATTAAGTGTGAGTGCTATTATAATTTTACAAATGACAGAAAAGGAAATTAGTCAGGGATCTGTTGACCTCATTTTTTGTTGAGGTTTAGTTTTTTCCCTTTTAGTAGCCTAAGGTCTAGCCATATGATTTTTACTATTGGATATTCTTAGAAAACTAGACATGGAACCCTCACCATTATAAATTGTACTCTCTTTTTTACTCAACTTGAAGTGCCACATGTTGGTCTCAACCTCTAGCATTTAGTAGTTGGGGTCACTATGGGGAAAACTCAAGATGAGTCACCCTTAGGACTGTTGAACCTTAAGGTTAACCCTGGGTGTTGGTCTGGAGCTAAGGCTCTCACTACACTCATCTAAACTCATATACACCCACATTCACTCACAACCCTAAACTCAAATTTCTAGAATAGATCCCTTGATCTTTTGGGATACTCATGTAGATGGTCCCCTAAACCTACTAGCTCTAGGGATATGGTTTTGCTAAAACCACTATGTAGAGGACCCAAAATGGGATTTCCATTGGTCCATGGCTTAGAACTTCTAAGCCTAGTTCCCTTGATCTTTTGGGATACTCATGTAGATGGTCCCCTAAACCTACTAGCCCTAGGGCTATGTTTGGCTAAGACCACTATGTAGAGAAAAATGGAGTTTCCATTGATCCATGGCTTGTTGGTAATGATTGGTACCTCAACTCTACCAAAATACCCATTTTGGCCTTTTACCCCTAAAACACCCCCAAATTACCAAAATACCCCTCTTGGACCCAAAATTCAAAAATTTCAAAAAATCCCACAAAATCCCAATAAATCCCAAATATTAGCAATTTCATTTCTCTCAACTACTACATGACCCAATTTGGACAATTTGATCATATTTAACCAAAACCCCCAAATTTGCCTTTAAAGACCCAAATTCCCTAAATTCAATTCAAATGTCCATCAATTTGACCTCAATTGACCTTAATTTCAATCCTATACTCAAACTCACTTTTGATATGATCAAGTTAAACTAAATCCAAGCTCAATTGATCCATGATTTGAACCCAATTTTGAGTTAGGTTAAAGCCCCAATTTTGACCATATGACCTAATCTCACCAAATTGAACCCATAACCTAGTCAATTGGCCCCAATTAATGTTGCAAAATTTTGATAACATTCCTATACATCAAAATATTGGTAAAGCCTCATATCCATTTGATTGGGGCCTAAATCCAAATCTCCCAAATTTAGCCCCAAATTAGCTAAGTCCCCAAATTTCACCCAATTGATTGCCTTAACCTCCAAATTGGCTTCCAATTCATGTTCAAAACTCTTCATGATGTCCCTATTGACCATTTACAATAATCAATTTGGACTTAGCCCAAGGCTAACCCAAGCTAGACCCAAGCCTAGCCCAACATGACCAAATTGATTAAAGTTTAAAATTCCTTCAAATTGACCTTTCAATTGAACTCAAAACAATTTCCATCCTTCACCAAAGTTTTTCCTTATGATCATCTACACCAAATGCAACAATAAATTGAACCAATTGACATGGATAACCAAACCCAAACCCAAGTTTTGGTCATTTGCACCCACTTGGACCCATACACTAAATGTGACCTAACCACCTTAAANTGTTTTGTTCATTTGCACCCACTTGGACACATACACTAAATGTGACCTAACCACCTTAGAACTACCAAATTAACTCCACCACAGCCATTAATTGGACTTAGNGCCTTATGATCAGCTACACCAAATACAATGTTTATTTAGGCCAATTTACAGAGCTAACCTTGCCCAAACCCAAGTTTTGGTCATTTGAACTCACTTGGACCCATGAACTAAATGTGACATAACCACCATAAAGTCACCAAATTAACTTCACCCCAGCCATTAATTGGACTTAGTGACCAGTCCAAACACCATGAAATCACCTAAATCAAGCCATGCGTTCCCATAAATTAAGGGATCTTATTTCCAAAAATGCACATGCTTAAGATATCTTTGCCAAATCCTCCCCCACAGCCATTATTTGGACCTAGTGACCAGTCCAAACACCATGAAACCACCTAAATCAAGCCATGGACCAAAGGTTCCAAAATTAAGGGATCTTATTTCCAAAAATGCACATGCTTAAGATATCTTTGCCAAATCAAGCACATTTGCATTAAATCAAAAGTAAGGGATATTATTTATAAAAATGCACATGCTTAAGATATCTTTGCCAAATCAAAGCACATTCCATTAGTTGGACTTAGTTACCAGTCCAAACACCATGAAATCACCTAAATCAAGCCATGGACCAAAGGTCCCCCAAATTAACCAAAAATGCGGATCTTTGCCAAATCAAAGCACATTTGCATTAAATTGTTGTGATGGATTCCTCTGGGTTCCCACTTTGCCAAATCAAATCACAATTACATTAAATTGTTGTGATGGATTCCTCTGGATTCCCTGAGCTCCTATCCACCTCCCCCTGGCTGGTCGGCCAGCCTAGTGGCCGAAAAACCTCAAAACCAAGAGCCACCCCCATGGCACCTCACCCAAATCAATCCTAGAGGCCAGCTCATCCAAATTAAATTGAAAAGCTCCTCTGCCCTCCACCTAAGCACCACAAGCCAAACTTGTGCCCTGAGAGCCACCCCATGACCTTTTTTATCAAAACTCACCCCACGGCCATGGGAGGTGTGCTGAAATTTTCTTAGAGAGGCCTCTCCAAACTTTTCACAGAGCTTCCCTAAGATCCCCTCAGTGCATTCCAACTATTTTTCCCCATCAATTCCCACAGCCGGAGCTCAATTTTGAGCTTGAAACCTTGCCGGAAAACAGGACAAAACCCAATACACCTCCACAGTCCACCAAACTTAAATTAACTTCACCCACACCTTCACAATAGTGAAAGAAGCTAAAGCGCCATCAAATTACCCTCTAAAATAGCCTCCACCAGAGCTCTAGACCAACACCTGAAATTGAGCTTGGTTGAATTCATACCTAGGCCTTACATCAAGACCAGGGACTCAATCCCTAGCCTCCTTGGACCCTAACGAACGTGCCGAGCCCCTCTGATTGAAGCTTCACTTCTCATAGCAAAGGCATAAAATTTCTCCTCCTCTCGAGCTCATTTTTATCCTCCATTTACTTAGGCTTGATTTCATGGTACATTAATCGTATGGATGTGTTCGTCTCACTTAAACGAGTCAATAGGATCAAACACAAAGTGATTTGGTTGAGTCTAGGCTAAGATCTTAGGGTTTTAGTGTGGACGGTCACAGGATCATTCTATTGGGGATGATGACGGGGAACCGTTTGATCAAGCGTGTATCAAATGGACGGAGGAGATTGAGCCGAACAATGGTTCGAGACATAAATAGCGGGCCGAGTCAGCAAGCTACCTAGACGGCGGCGTCCAACTAAAGCGCGCCACGCATGCCTTCGGAGCCGTCGTAGGTTGAGGTGGCACGTGCGGTTTAAATAGATAAATATGGCTTTTTCTATTTATTTAAATACCCCCAAACTTAAAAAAATCGATAACTTTGTGTAGAAAAATCACAAAAATAAAATAAAAATATCCACTTTTTCAGTGAATAGAGGAGAAAAATGTGGAATAAATTTCAAGACCATTTTATGCATATTTTATTTTTAATTAATTAAACACTGTTTTGAATCATNAGCTCGCTTAAACAAGTCCATAGGATCAAACCCGAAGTGATTTGGTTGAGTGTAGGCCGAGATCTTAAGGTTTTAGTCTGGACGGGCACGGGATCATTCTATGGGGGACGATGACGGGGAGCCGTTCGATCAAGCATGTATCAAACGGACGGGGGAGATCGAGCCGGACGGCGCTTCCAGACATGAATAGCAGGCCGAGTCAGCAAGCTACGTGGACGGCGGCGTCCAACTAGAGCACGCCACGCATGCTTTCAGAGCCGTTGTAGGTTGAGGTGGCACGTGCGGTTTAAATAGAAAAGTAGGGGTATTTTCTTATTTATTTAATCCCCAAAACTTCAAAAATCCATAACTTTGTATAAAAAAATCACAAAAATAAAATAAAAATACCCACTTGCTCAGTGAACAGAGGAAAATAATGTGGAATAATTTTCAAGCCCATTTGATGCATAAAATCTTTTTAATTAATTAAATACTATTTGGAATCATTTGATTCTCCATGCATATTGTCACATCACCTTGGCTTGGAATTTTGACATATTGTAGCCTCTGTAAGGGGGGACATTCTCTGATTTTTCCAAAGTTAGATGAGGTTCCTATACAGAGATCCATATTTTTCAAGTTATTTCACATCATTTCCTTAAAATAATCATGGAAATTAGCATATTAGTTATTAAATCCCAAGAAAATTTTGGAAAGTCCAACATGACTAGAAAAAATTTTGGAAATAATTTCATAGGTCAAGTCATTTAAAACATCCTTAAATTTTCCAAATACTAAATCACTAAGATGATTAATTTTGAAAAATATAAACATTTGCTCCACTGTGACTTATGATCCAGAGAACTCATCAGAAAAGTTTCAAAATATTTTGAGTTCATTTAATAACTTAAATTGATTTTTAAAGATAAATATCACTCTTAACANTAACTAATCCCCTTGCACACCTCTATGTGCGATTTCGTTGAAGAGTCCTACCCTTTGAAATTCCTTAAAGATANCTCCTCTGAGTTCTTTAACCTTAGGGAGATTTTTTAAAAACATAAAACTTAATTTTCACCACCTAAAATATTTTATTTTTATTAAATAGCCCAGAAATTAAAATAATTCTAATAAATCACAAAGAATTCAAAAAATTATGAAATTTTATCCAAAGGCTTCTCTGGTTTAGGTATACCTCCAGCAAAAATTTCAAGGGATTATAATTTACCTTGGCCAAGTTAGGAATTTTCTTTGAAAGATCTTATTTTTGCATTAAAATAATTATATAAATTAAATTAAATTTTAAAAAGTCACATTCTCTCCTCTGATGTCTCAATTGACCCATGAATGAGGTAGGATAAAAATTTCAAAGTCATTTGAATTTAATTTGACAAATTATGAAGTGTTAGAGCCTTAGGGGCAAATGTGTAATTTTGGAAACCTTGCCTTAATTAACATTTAGGCCTAATTC
>JXCR01147960.1:195343-245811 GCA_002079205.1 Phalaenopsis hybrid cultivar
ACTTAGACTTTTTCCTTTTTCACTGAGGGATAGGGCTAAGATGTGGTTAAATTTGTTAGCACCAGGATCTATTAGAACTTGGGGAGAACTTTCACAGAAATTTCTATCCAAATATTTTCCTCCATCCAAAACTGCTAAACTTAGAAATGACATAATATCATTCTGTCAGATTGATGGAGAGTCAATATATGAAGCATGGGAGAGATTTAAAGATCTTCTTAGGAAGTGCCCTCATCATTCGTTACCAGATTGGTTGATAATTCAAACTTTTTATAATGAATTAGTGGGATCTCATAGATCAATTATAGATGCTGCAGCTGGTGGTTCTTTAATGTCAAAACCTTTTGATGAGACTTATTCATTAATAGAAGAGATGGCTACCAACAATTTTTAATGGCCCTCTAAACGGGTATATCCTAAAAGAGTAGCTAGTATCCATGATTTTGATGCAATATCTATGTTAGCTTTGTAGATTGCTGCAATATCAAAGAAATTAGATTATTATGGGATGAATTATTCTCCAACACCTCCTATGATGGAAAAGAATTCATTTGGGAAAGTTGTGGATGTTCAACCTTCATATGAGACTTTAAAAGCTATTAATAGACCCAACAACCCTTATTCAAACTATTATAATCCAGGTTGGAAGAATCACCCAAATTTTAACTGGAATAACAATTCTTTTACAAATCAACAATGGGCAAACTACCCAGTGAATCCATTAGGAAATTCATCAAACTAAGGAAATGTTAACTATAGACCTTCTTATCCTCCAGGATTTAACAGTAACACTCAAATTAAGCAGAACAAGTTGTCTATGGAACAACTGATATTAAACATGGGTCAACAATTGCAGAATCAAGGAAATCAATTACAAATTCAAGGAATTCAATTACAAAATCAAGGAATTGCTATTAAGAATATTGAAAACCAATTGAGACATATCGCTACTGCGCTTAGTAACCAAACATTAGGAACTTTTCCTAGTACTGTGGAACCAAATCCTAAAGATCAAGGAAAAGAAAAAATCAAAGCAATACAATTATAAAGTGGAAAAGATTTGGAAACAAGGCTTCAAAAAGAAACAGAAACTGAAAAAGAGAAAATGAATACTGAAAAAGAGAAAGATCATGAATACCCAGATTTAGAGTATCCATTTACACCAATGAAAATTACTGTGGAAAAACCCCACCGCCGTTTCCTCAAAGATTGAAGCAACATAAACAGAATAAACAATTTTCAAAATTTTTAGAAACGCCATTTTTCAAAGACTGAAGCAACATAAACAGAATAAAAAATTTTCAAAATTTTTAGAAATTCTTAAGAAGTTAACGGTGAATAAGCACAATAAAGAGAATAAACAATTTTCAAAATTTTTAGAAATTATTAAGAAGTTAACGGTGAATATTCCCTTCGTAGAAGCTTAAACAGAATAAAAAATTTTCCAAATTTTTAGAAATTCTTAAGAAGTTAACGGTGCATATTCCCTTTGTAGAAGCTTTAGAGAAAATGCCCAATTATGTGAAATTTATGAAAGATATTGAAAAAGTTAATGAATAATGAAACTGTTGTACTTAGCAAAGAGTGTAGTGTAATTATTCAGAAAAAGGTTCCTCAAAAATTAAAAGATTTTGGCAGTTTCACTATACCATGTGCTATTGGTGAAAAACTTTATGGAAGAGCTTTATGTGATTTGGGAGCCAACATTNGACCATTTTTAGCTACTGGAAAAGCTATGATAGATGTTCAAAAAGGAGAATTAACTATAAAGACCATTTTTAGCTACTGGAAAAGCTATGATAGATGTTCAAAAAGGAGAATTAACTATGAACACCATTTTTAGCTACTGGAAAAGCTATGATAGATGTTCAAAAAGGAGAGTTAACTATGAGAGGGAGATCATTTTTAGCTACTGGAAAAGCTATGATAGATGTTTAAAAAGGAGAATTAACTATGAGAGTTAATGATCATGGAAAAGCTATGATAGATGTTCAAAAAGGAGAATTAACTATGAGAGTTAACGATCAAGAATTGGAAAAGCTATGATAGATGTTCAAAAAGGAGAATTAACTATGAGAGTTAATGATCAAGAAGCCGGAAAAGCTATGATAGATGTTCAAAAAGGAGAATTAACTATGAGAGTTAATGATCAAGAAGTACTCGAAAAGCTATGATAGATGTTCAAAAAGGAGAATTAACTATGAGAGTTAATGATCAAGAAGTGGCTTTTAACATTGCAAAATCTATGAAATACCCTGCTGTTGAAAGAGATATTGAATGTTTTCGCATGAAAATTATTGAACATCTACTGAAGTAGATGTTCAAAAAGGAGAATTAACTATGAGAGTTAATGATCAAGAAGTGACTTTTAACATTTGAAATCTACAAAATACCCTGCTTCTGAAAGAGATAATGAATGTTTTCGCATGAAAATTATTGAACATCTACTGAAGAAACATTTTAAAGAACATTTTGAAGATAAAAAACATTTTGAAAAAGAAGAGCATTTTAAATAACATTTCAAAGAGAAAGAACAATTTGAAGAGAGTGACGAAATTATTCTGGATGAATTAAAAAATGAAGAATTAGATTATGTTCAGAAAAGATTTGAGATGTTGGATATTACGGAAAATGCCGATAAAAATCCATTTCCGTTAATTATAAAACCACCTAAACGTGAGTTAAAAATACTGCCTAGCTACTTGAAGTATGTATTTTTATGAGACTCATCTACATTACCTATTATTATATCTTCAGAATAAAATGATTTACAAAAACAAAGACAGTTAGATACATTGAAAAGATATAAGAAAGCTTTTGGTTGGACCGTAGCTGATATTAAGGGAATCAGTCCTTCAATCTGTATGCACCAAATTATATTAGATGAACAAGCCAAGAGTTGATCCACAAAGGAGATTAAATCCAATGATGAAAGAAGTAGTTAAGAAGGCAATTTTGTTAAGGGAATTAGTCCTTCAATCTGTATGCACAAAATTATATTAGATGAACAATATAAACCATGGATATTAAAGGAATCAGTCCTTCAATTTGTATGCACAAAATTATATTAGATGAACAATATAAACCAAGAGTAATCCACAAAAGAGATTAAAGCCGATGATGAAAGAAGTAATTAAGAAGGAAATTTTGAAATGGTTAGACACTAGAATTATATACAGTCATTCGATCTGTATGCACAAAATTATATTAGATGAACAATATAAACCAAGAGTTGATCCACAAAGGAGATTAAATTTGATGATGAAAAAAGTAGTTAAGAAGGAAATTTTGAAACGATTAGACACTGGAATTATATATCTTATTTCAGATAGTGCGTGGGAAAGTTCAATTCATTGTGTTCCTAAGAAAGGAGGAGTTACTGTTGAAACAAAAGAACATAATGAATTAATACATCTTAGACAAGTTACTGGGTGGCTTATTTGCATTGATTATAGAAAATTAAACACTGCCACCAGGAAAGATCACTTCCCTTTACCCTTTTTAGCAAATAGTAGATAACTTGCTGGGCACAAATATTTTTGTTTTTTAGATGGATATACCGGTTTTCATCAAATTTCTATTGCTCCTGAGGATCAAGAAAAGACAACATTTACTCGTCCTTTTGAAACTTTTGATTTTCGAAGAATGCCTTTCGGATTATGTAATGCCCCTACAACATTCCAAAGATGTATGATGTCTATATTTAGAAAGTTAATTGATGATGGATTGGAAGTATTTATGGATGATTTCTCTGTATTTGGAACATCATTAACGCATGCTTAAATTATCTTGAAAAAGTGTTGGAGTTATGCGAAAGAACTAATTTAGTTCTATCATGCTTAAATTATCTTGAAAAAGTTTTGGAGTTATACAAAAGAACTAATTTAGTTCTAAATTATGCTTAAATTACCTTGAAAAAGTTTTAGAGTTATGCGAAAGAGCTAATTTGGTTCTGAATTGGGAGAAATGTCAATTTATGATTGCAGGAGGAATTGAGTTAGAGCAAAAAATTTTGGAAGATGGTATGGAAGCAGACCCTGTAGAAATTCAAGTTATATCTAAACTAACACCTCCTACTAATGTAAGAGAGGTTAGGAGTTTTCTTGATTCAAGTTATATCTAAACTAACACCTCCTACTAATGTAAGAGAAGTTAGGAGTTTTCTTGGATTCAAGTTATATCTAAACTAACACCTCCTACTAATGTAAGAGAAGTTAGAAGTTTTCTTCGACAGACCCTGCAAAAATTCAAGTTATATCTAAACTAACACCTCCTACTAATGTAAGAGACGTTAGGAGTTTTCTTGGACATGTGGATTTTACAGGCGTTTTATTAAAGATATTTCAAAAATTACCAAACCTCTATGCCAACTTTTAGAAAAGGAACTGTGGAATGTAAGAGAGGTTAGGAGTTTTCTTGGACATGTTGGATTTTACATGCGTTTTATTAAAGAATATTCAAAAATTACCAAACCTCTATGCCAACTTTTAGAAAAAGACAAGAAATTTGAATTTACTAAAAACTGTTTAAACGCCTTTGAGTTATTAATAGAAAAATTAATCGCAGCCCCTATTAAAGTTTCACCTAACTGGGAGAAACCATTTGAATTGATGTGTGATGCTAGTGATTATGCTATTGGAGCTGTTCTTAGACAAATGTATGAAAAGATTTTTAAAGTTATATATTACGCTAGTAAAACTCTTAATGATGCACAAATTTACTTTATTGTTACTGAAAAAGAGTTACTAGCCATTGTGTATGCTTTAGATAAATTCAGATCTTATTTAATTGGAGCTAAATGTGAGGTGCATACCGATGACTCTGCTATTAAATATCTGATGCAAAAGAAGGATGCTAAACCAAGGTTGATTAGATGGATACTGATGAAAGAATTTGATCTTGTGGTTATTGATAGAAAGGGAACTGATAATTAAATTCCTGGTCATTTGTCAAGATTAGAAAACCAAGATCCATCTAACACTGACAATGAAATTACACCCAGTTTCCCTGATGAACAACTTTATAATATTAATGAGTGGACAATACCGTGGTATGCTTATATGGTTAATTATATTGTAAGTGATATTTTGCCACCTATGCTGACACTGCAACAATAAAAAAAATTTATTCATGATGCAAAGCATATTTTTGGGATGAGCCTTATTTATATAAACAATGTAAAGATCTAATTAAGAGGAGGTGTGGGCCTTATGAAGAAACTTAGCTGATTATTCAGAAATGTCATGATTCTGAATTTGGAGGACATTTTGGGATGGATAAAACTGCTTATAAAATTTTACAAGCTGGATTTTATTGGCTTACTATCTTTAGAGATGTTTGATAAAACTGCTTATAAAATTTTACAAGCTGGATTTTATTGGCCTACTATCTTTATGTTCATAAAAACTTGTGATCATGTCAACGAGTAGGCAATATATCTAGAAGAAATGAAATGCCTTTGAATTTCATGTTAGAAGACTCTTTGATGTTTGGGGATTAGATTTTATGGGACCATTTATTCCTTCATTTGAGAACTTATAATCTTTAACGTTTAGGGATTAGATTTTATGGGACCATTTATTCCTTCATTTGGAAACTTACATATATATTAATTGCAGTAGACTACGTTTCTAAGGGATTAGATTTTATGTGACCATTTATTCCTTCATTTGAAAATTTATATATATTAATTGCAGTGGACTACGTTTCTAAGCGGATTGAAGCAGAAGCTTTACCTCGTTGTGATGTTAAAAGTGTTTCAAGATTCTTAATGAAAAATATTTTCACTAGATACAGAATACCTAGAATGGTTATCACTGACGGAGGATCTCATTTTAGGGATAAATACATTTAGAGATTGACAGAAAAATTTAATATTATTCATAGAATCTCTACTGCCTATCATCCTCAAACCAGTGGGTTAGCTGAAGTTTCTAATAGAGAGATTAAACAAATACTTGAAAAGACTGTAAACCCGAGTAGAATAGATTGGTCCACTAGATTGGATACAACATCATGGGCTTACAGAACTGCTTATAAAACTCCTTTTGGAATGACCCCTTACAGACTGATTTTTGGAAAGACTTGTCACTTACTAGTAGAATTGGTGCATAAAGCATATTAGGCGATTAAAAAATTCAATTATAATTTGAAAGATGCTGGTAAGAAGAGATTGTTACAATTAATGAGTTAGAAGAATTAAGAAATGAATCTTATGATAACGACAGAATTTATAAGGTGAAACTAAAGTTATGGATTAAAGATTTCAATTATAATTTGAAAGATGCTGGTAAGAAGAGATTGTTACAATTAAATGAATTGGAAGAGGAAATGAATCTTATGATAACGATAGAATTTATAAGGAGAAACTAAAGTTATGGCATGATGAATGAGTCTTATGATAATGACAAAATTTATAAGGAAAAATTAAAGTTATGACATGATTGGAAGATTAACCAAAAGCACTTTGAACCAGGGCAAGAAGTTTTACTCTACAACATTAGGCTGGAGTTATTTCCTGGGAAATTGAAGTCTCATTGGTTAGGACCCTTTACTGTGACTCAAGTTTATAATTATAGAGCTGTTGAAATTGAAGATTAGAAGATGAGAAATAGATTTAAAGTAAATGGACACAGATTAAAACCATATTANCTTTAGGAATAAATATATTCAGAGATTGACAAAAAAATTTAATATTATTCATAGAATCTCTACTGCCTATCATCCTCAACCAGTGGGTTACCTGAAGTTTCTTGAGAGATGAAACAAATACTTGAAAAGACTGTAAACCTTAGTAGAATAGATTGGTCCACCAAACTGGATACCACATTATAGGCTTACAGAACAACTTATAAAACTCTTATTGGAATGACTCCTTATAGACTGATTTTTGGAAAGACTTGTCACTTAGAGTAGAATTGGAGCATAAAGCATGTTGGGCAATTAAAGAATTCAATTATAATTTGAAAGATGCTTGAGCATAAAGCATATTGAGCGATTAAAGAATTCAATTATAATTTGAAAGACGCTGGTAAGAAGACTTATAAAACTCATATTGGAATGACTCCTTACAGACTAATTTTTGGAAAGACTTGTCACTTACCAGTAGAATTGGTTATTGGATTGACTCCTTACAGACTAATTTTTGGAAAGACTTGTCACTTACCAGTAGAATTGGAGCATAAAACATATTGGGCGATTAAAGAATTCAATTATAATTTGAAAAATGCTGGTAAGAAGAGATTGTTACAATTTGGTGATTAAAGAATTCAATTATAATTTTAAAGATGCTGGTAAGAAGAGATTGTTACTACTAAATGAATTGGAAGAATTAAGAAATGAGTCTTATGATAACGACAAAATTTATAAGGAGAAATTAAAGTTATGGAAAGATCAAAAGATTAACCAGAATAACTTTGAACCAGGACAAGAAGTTTTACTTTACAACACTAAGATGAAGTTATTTCCTTGGAAATTGAAGTCTTGTTGGTTAGGACCCTTTACTGTGACTCAAGTTTATACTTACGGAGCTGTTGAAATTGAAGATCAGAAGACTGGAAACAGATTTAAAGTAAATGGACACAAATTAAAACCATGTTATGAGGGTAAAAGACCAAATTTTAAAGAGGTTTTAATGATCAGTCAACCTGAATGACACCTGAATAAGTATGGATGACGACATTAAATCAAGCGCTTTATGGGAGGCAACCCATATTTATCTTTACTTTTATTGTGATTATAATAGTTTTTATTTGAAATTATCATTAGTTTGTGGGAGTATTAAGCTCTACTACTTTTATTTACCCTTGAAACATCATAAAAATTGGATCCATGAAGAAAAATTGGAACGCATTCGGACCAGAGCGAANAACCAAGCTTTCATGGAAGGTAACCCATATTTATCTTTACTTTTATCAAGATTATAGTAGTTTTTATTTGAAATTATCATTAGTTTGTGGTAGTATTAAGCTCCACTACTCATAAATTGGATCCAAGAAGAAAAATTGGAACGCATTCGGACCAGAGCGAAACTGTGCAAATTTTGCCTTGGGCGCCGATGACAGTTTNTGGTGCCCTTGATGCCACCGACGGTGGGTTTTTCCTGAGAGTCCAGAAAAAAATTAATACAAAGGTGCACCGACGGTGCCATCGACCTGACGGCAAGACCGGCGATATGGCAGTTACTTGGGGCGTCTAATTCCCCTGATAATACCAGAATGCGAGTTTTTAATCGGCAAAAGTTTGTTAGTGCGGAAGCGCAACGAATTTTCAACAAGTTGCTGACAAAGAAAAGATTGATCAAGGAACGAGGATTTGTAAATCACGGATTGAATAATCCCATGACGGATATTGAAGAAACGATAGTGCGGCAAAGATGGGAAGTGTTGTGCTACACTACCACCGCCGTGGTGGTTTCAGTGGTAAAAGAATTCTATGCAAATTTACATGGAATCAACCAATGAGTTGTTTATATGCGAGGAAGATGGATTACTTTCACTCCTGCGTAGATCAACGAATTATATATGATAGAGAAAGTTCTTGTCTGCCACTATTCCAATTTCATCCTAACGAGAAACTAGATGAATTAAATTTACCAATATTTAACGGACGAAACTGACGACTGGGAAACGAGAGAAAACGGGTATATTAGTTTTTCTGCGACACTCCTAAATCCCATTTTGAAACATTGACACTTTTTCATTTCTGCGAAATAATTACCGACAATGAAGGTCGGTAAAGTTTCTAAAGAAAATGCCATTTTGAATTACTACATCCAAAGGGGACTGCCGATCGACATTGGATCAATAGTTGTGAAGTCCGTTTTAGGCATGATCGCTCATTGATCAACTTATGGGCTTGGACACCCCTCCACAATTTTCTCACTTTACAGTCAGTTCCAAGTGTCCTATAAAAATTGAAAAAAGGTACTGCTACCTTGGAAGCCTTTGGATCCAACTAAGAGATTCTCAGTTTTTGAAGATAAAAATGACATGGCCATCATAGTAGATCAATCATCTCTGAATTCACTGCAAGTTCAACCCTTAGTCCCTGATAAGTCTTTGGTGATCCCGCGCCGAATCAAGAAATTGGAAAATGAGGTATAAAATTTCATGAATGCGATTAATAATATCTCCGATTTCTTCGATCATCTAGACTAGAGGATGAAGGAACATTTTGAGCACTCTGGACATTTAGAAGATAACTTANAAAACTCCACCAATTTCATTCCTATGGCTTCCAATTCCCCTGATAATTCCCAGAATGCAAGTTTTCAATCGACGAAAGTTTATTAGTGCGGAAGCGCAGAGAATCTTCAACAAGTTACTGACAAAGAAAAGATTGATCAAGGAACAAGGATTCATAAATCGCAGATTAAATAATCCTACAACGAATATTGAAGAAATGATAGTGCGGCGAAGATGGGAAGTGCTGTGCTACACTACTGCCACCGTGGTTGTTCCAATGGTGAAAGAATTTTATGCAAATTTACATGGAATCAACCAAGGAGTTGTTTATGTGCGAGGAAGATGAAACACTTTCACTCCTGCACGGATCAAAAAATTATATATGATAGAGAATATTCCTGTCTGGAACTATTCCAATTTTGTCCCAATATGAAACTAGATGAATGAGATTTACCAATATTTGACGGATGAAACTGACGACTGGGAAACAAGAGAAAACAGGTATGTTAGTTTTTTAGCGACACTCCTTAATCCCATTTCGAAACATTGGCGCTTTTTCATTTCTGTGAAACTGTTACCGGCAATGAACATCGGTGAAGTTTCTAAAGAAAGTGCCATTTTGAATTATGGCATCCAAAGGGGACTGCCGATCGACATTGGATCAATAATTTTGAAGTTGATTTTGAGCTTGATCATTCATGGATCAACTTTTGGGCTTGGACACCCCTCCACAATTTTCTCACTTTACAGTCAGTTCCAAGTGCCCTATGAAAATTGGGAAAAGGTACTGCTACCTTGGAAGCCTTTGGACCCAACTGAGAGATTCTCAATTTTTTAAGATAAAAATGACATGTCCATTATAGTAGATCAAGCATCTCAGAATTCACTGCCAGTTCAACCCTTAGTCCCTGATAAGACTTTGGTGATCCTGCGTCGAATAAAGAAACTGGAAAAGGAGGTACAAAATTTCATGAATGTGATTAATAATCTCTCTGATTTCTTCGATTATCTAGACTGGAGAATGAAGGAACATTTTGAGCACTCTGGACATTTAGAAGATAGCTTAATATGACTGATGAGGAGGATTAAATTAATAGAAGAGCATTCCACTGAAGAATTTCCATTCTGACCCATTTAGAACCTCTTGTTTCATGTGCAATCAATGGGTGATCTCAGAGGAGAATCGAGTACCGAGTCTGAGGACTAGTAGATTTATATTACTACCTATGTATCTATGTATTTTGAATTGAACTTTACATTTGCTTTGCTTTAGAATTATGCTTGTAGATGTCTGTATAGTTGAGACTAAGCATAGGATGTTTTTTCTTCAACATTTTGAGTGTTGTGGCTTGGATTACGACGTTGAATTAATGTATTGAGGTTGAGAAAATACCAAACTTAGGTGTGTTATGTAATGTATATTGTACCCCTTGGAATTTATGAAAATGTGATGTTTTGTTTTGTGAAAGTTTATATGTGCTAAGTACATCATTTAGTCACTTAAAATTATGTGTATGATGATTAAAAAGATTTCTTTAAGGCTTGAGATTAATCAAAATCGCAAAAATCTGAAATTTGGACAAAAACAATAGAGCCCGCCGACGAAGCCCTCGACGCCGCCGACGGCTGATTTTTCCCGAGACTTAGGATTTAATTCCAATAGAGTACGCCGATGGCGCCATCAACCCCGCCGACAGTGAGCTCACAAAAAAACACCTTTAATCACGATTTTGACCAGTCAACCACCACTATTCATCATCCCCTTCCTCCTAAAAATGTCATTTTCGACCTAGGGCTTGAAAGATCTTGATTTCAAGGCTTTTTGACACTGGATTTTATCATCTCTAGGTAAGAGCTTCACTCCAAGCTAAAAATATTTGAGTTTCACCATGGATTTCTTCCACATTGAGGATATCCAAAAAATTTGAGAATGTGAAAAAAATTTTAGGAAGAACTTCATGGATCTTAATGTTGAACTCTTTGAATTACCATTAGAAGCCATGATTTGTATATTTAAAGTAATTTTTGGAATTTTTCTATAATTTGATTAGATTGAAATGGCTCCACGTCAAAAGAGAAGAGTTGAGTTTGACGAGTCTCGCTTTGTCAATGCGATGATTCAAACAAAATTTACTTCCATTTTTAAAGGAAAGAAGTGTATACAAGATCAAGTTTTTAAAAGTCTGGGAGGAGAAATTGAACTAGTTATTGCAGAGAGGAGGTGGGAAAACTTTTGTTACACCACTAATAAAGCTGATGCAAATGTTGTGAAGGAGTTCTATGCCACCGTAATCTATTATGATGACGGAATCGTTCATGTGCGTGGATTTTTAGTTGAGTTTACTGCCGCTCGCATCAACACTTTTTACGAAGTCCCAGACTCTTATAGCTACCACTATGAATCCTTTAGTATGATGGAAGGCCCCCTGAATGATGTAATCAACTTTCTCACTGATGGGAAAGGAACGTGGAAGATTAAACAACGAGAACGGGTAAATTTTTCTGCTTCCTTGATGGGAAAGGAACATGGAAGATAAAACAGCGAGAACGGGTAAATTTTTCTGCTTCCATGCCTGAATGCAGCCTCTAAGGCGTGGCACTATTTCATTTCCTCTACTCTGTTACCTACCTATCACTGTAGTTTGGTAACTAAAGATAGAGCTATTCTGAATTTTTTTTTTCAAAATAATAGAACTATAAATTTGGGGAGAATTATTCTTAAGAATATATTGACTAAGGCGAGGAGTGAGACTAGTGGAGGTCTAGGACATCCTGGACTTATTTATACAATTTGCAAACCGGCAAGGAGTGAGACTAGTGGAGGTCTAGGACATCCTGGACTTATTTATACAATTTGCAAACTTGAGGAGTGAGACTAGTGGAGGTCTAGGACATCCTGGACTTATTTATACAATTTGCAAACTTTCACGAGTAGAATTTGGAGATGAAGAATGGTTTACCCTATGAAGCCCATTAGTAAAGCTAATTTGAAGACTTATGAATCCCATGAGAAATGGAGAACTGAGAGTAGAAGTCAAGAACCTTCTACTTGTAGAGATGTTCCTTCTAGAAGTTATGACCTTCCACCTTCTAGTTCCCCTACCCTCTCTGATTTGATGAATGAGTTGACCTCGCAGCGGAAGAGCATAGAATTGATAAATGAAAGGATTGGAGGTTTAGAATGTCGATTACGATAGTGAGTACCTTCAGAGGCATTCAAATTTTGAGATAGCCTATTATGAAGCTCAGGCCCGACACTAAGTGCCCCCGGTATACTCAGTATAAACCCGAGACATAGCTTGGGATTTTGATATTTGAATGTAATTGATGTACTTATATTTGTATTTTTATTTCTGTGATTTTGTTTGTAATAGAAATGGATGTTTGTGCATTTGGACTTTCATTTTTATTATTTCATTATACTTGGATGATTTTTAATTTTTGTTATAAAGTTAGTGTGGTAGTTAAATTTGCATGTGTAGTTTAATAGATGTTGAGTAGTATTTTGTAGATTGTAATGTAATGTGATTTTTATTTTTGTATTTTAATTGTAATTTTTTTGTTTAGTTTTGTGTTTGTATTAGGAAATATTGTGCTTGTTTAATGTTTCAGTTTTATACTTATTTCAAGATTTCATTACCCAGAAATTCCTCTAATAATTTATATGTGTAGAAAGCTCCTAATATTACAGACTAGGTGAAGTAGAAATGTTGGGAAGGCCTGCAAAAATTTCAGAATGATGAAAATTCCTACAATATTGAGGTATGATTTATATTTATAGTTTTTCTTTCCGCCTGTATTATTTCATATTTAAAAATTTAAGTTTGGGGGAGGGAAGAAAAAAAATTAACTATTAGATGTCCTCTTATTAAATATTATCAAAAATTATTTATATGATTTCATGTAGTGAATTTAATTCAGGTAACTATATTTTTGTAGCCATTTAAATATTATGATAGATTTAAAGAAATATTTTTTTAATGAAAATTAATTTTGTAACTTAAGATATTTAGTATAAGAGAATAAAATTATAGTTGACTATTTAAAGTAAGGGAAACTATATTTTAAAGTATTAAGAATCTGGAAATTTATTTTGCGAAGAAAAGATTGGGGCTCAATGATGTAAAAACTATGAAATATTTATAAGGTAAAGGAATGCTTTGAGTTTCAAATTTAGGGAAAGAAAAGTAATATTCAAAAATCATTAAAGGCTATCCAGATACAGTAATCCTTACTTGAAAAAGGAAAAAGAAAGGATTGAAAATAATCCCTGAAAAGAAAAGAAAAATATATAGACAATCCAAATGAAAAAAAAAAAGAAAGAAAAATGAAAGTGAGGAGAAGCTTGAGGATATGCCTTAGATATAGTAATCTTCACTTGAAAAAGAAAAAGAAAGGATTGACAATAATCCCTGAAAAGAAAAGAAAAATATATAGGATTGAAAGCAAGAAAAAGAAAAGATTGACAACAATCCCTGAAAAGAAAAGAAAAATATATAGGATTGAAAGCAAAAAAATAAATGATTGAAAACAATCCCTGAAAAGAAAAGAAAAATATATAGGATTGAAAGCAATCCAAAGGAAAAAGAGAAAAGAAAGAAAAAAATATGAAAGTGAGGAGAAGCTTGAGGATATGCCTAATCGGCTTCACTGGGACCCACGTTAAAGGGAAAACCTAATACATTCCTAAACTTATATTTATGGATTAGATATTTTACTAGTAGTGATCCCATGAAGTTCCTATCATTTGAATATTCTAAGTGACTTAATATTATAACATATAGTCATTATTGAAATGAATAAAAGACTAGAACTCTTGAACTTAATAACTAGATAATCTTGTGGCTACAGAGTTACTTCAATTACTTGAATTCTTGCTGAAAATCTCACTATGATATTTATTTAAATCGAACTTTTATTATTTCTGAATTAAGACTTTACTGCGGTAGATCTTAACTTTTATATAGTACAAAAATTACTTGAGGACAAGAAAGTTAAGTTTGGGGGATTTTGACCCAAGGAAAATATGTTAAAATTTTCATACCTATTTTATACTATTTTTAATGATATTACACTTTAAAGAAAGGTATTTTTGATTTTTGTTGCATGAATGATGAATTAGGGTCATTGGAGCAAAAAAATGCAAAAAGGAGCGAATTTGGAGCAAAAATGACAAAAATGTGGAGATTTGAATTAGGACGCCGATGACGCCCTCGACCCCGCCAACGGTGAGCTTTTCTCAAGGCTATAGGACAAAATTCTTCAGAAGTCTGCCGACGGCGCCCTCGGGGCCGCCGATGGCGAGGTCGGCGGTTATGCCTACTCAAGCTTTGGATAAGGCCAAATTTTGAAGGGATGCTTAGGCAACTCTTAGGAAAGCTCATTCACAACTTTAATAGACTATTTTGGCTAAAAATTAAAGAGGGGGGGGAGAATCTAGAGAGTAAAGGAAGTGCTAGAGAGAGTTCCTAGAGATTAGAAAGGTTCTAATATTGTGAGGAATTCTTTGAGAGATTGTAAGAGTAGAGGGAAAGTGACAGATTTCTTCCTCCTTGCTGCTTTGAAAAGGAATTTTGTGTGCTGTAAAAAAAGGAAGACATTCAGAGGAACTTCGAGGAGTGTTCTTGGGGAGAAATTAGAGATAAGTTATTTACTTGTTGTTAAGAGGAACTTCGAGGAGTGTTCTTGGGGAGAATTTAGAGATAAGTTATTTACTTGTTGTAGTCAGGAACTTCGAGGAGTGTTCTTGGGGAGAAATTAGAGATAAGTTATTTACTTGTTGTAGTTTTGTGTGTTGTAAAGAAAGGAAGAGATTCAGAGGAACTTTAAGGAGTGTTCTTGGGGAGAAATTAGAGATAAGTTTATTTATTGTTGTAGTTTTTATGGCTTTGATTTCATTTATGAATTCCAAGTTGTGTTGTGCTTTCCCCATGAGTGCTGAGTAGTTTTTCTGAGTAGTTTTTCTATATTCTCCTTGTCTTTAGTTTTGTTGTGTTTTTCCCATGAGATCTGAGTAGTTTTCTCTGTCTTTCTCCTTGTGTCGAGATTTGTGAAATGGTGATTGGATAAGTTATTTACTTGTTGTAGTTTGTATGACTTTGATTTTATATATGAATTTCAAGTTTTCATGAGATCTGAGTAGTTTTCTTTATCTTTCTCCTTGTCTCAAGATTTGTGAAATTGTGTTTTCCTCATGAGATCTGAGTAGTTTTCTCTGTCTTTCTCCTTTTCTTGAGATTTGTGGGGGAGAAATTTAGAGATAAGTTATTTATTTGTTATAGTTTGTATGACTTTGATTTTATATATGAATTCCGAGTTTTGTTGTGCTTTCCCCATGAGATCTCAGTAGTTTTCTCTATTTTTCTCCTTATCTCGAGATTTGTGAAATGATGATTTGAATTGGTGAAGGAAGAAAATGTTTAAGAAATTGTGATGATCTTTTCACTTCGATCTTAATTTACCTTCAATCTGGCCAATTGATTTGTTAAAATATGTTTTTTACAACTAAAGTGAAGATTACATCCAAGATTCAAGAAGGTCAAAGCCCTTGGAAATTGGGTGCAAATAAATAAGGAAATAATATTATCGGGCATAGAATTAGAGATTCTAGAGTGACAGACTAAAATCCCTAATTTGGTCCTATCGTTTGGGTGCTGAAGTGTAGATGTTAGCCCTCAGGTGAGGCGAAAGTGGGAGCTCTGAAGTGAGAGCTGATATCTTCCCAGCCTAGCTGCAGATTCAGTAAACAAGCTTATGATTAATCAATGTTCTTTATGCCTAGACCAAAGGGTAAAAAATAGGTATGCTCCTATTTGGCACAATATAAATTGAACTAATTCACTTTATCTATTCAATATAATTTCTTGGCAAGGAGAAGGATGCTTTCTTATATATTGAATATCACAATTAAACCCTCATTAGTATCATTATATTTAGATATATTGAATATCACATTAAAAACCTCATTAGTATAATTAGTTATTTAAGAGTTATTAAAATTTACATGCTTATTTCAATTGCCTATTAGTGACAGATAAGCAAATTGAACTATGTTGTTGTGATTAAAGTATTACTTTTCTAAAATCTGAGTTCGCAGTTCTAAACCACTCACTGTGGAATCGATATCTAGGACTCCATTAGAGCCTCATATTACTTGAGTGATACGTATACTTGCGTTGATAAGTGTGACTTTACAATTATTGAATATTATATACATCCATCTTTATCGAATCCATAACTGTAATTAAGTTTTGGTACAGTTGCTGAGGAATTAAATCTTTTAGCAGCAGTATTAAATCTGTCCATATTTATCTTATATTTTAAGCATATATAAAGTCGCTGTGAAGTTTTTGGCGCCGTTTCATCCATATTTATCTTATATTTTAAGCATATAAAAAGTCACTGTCAAGTTTTTGGCGCCGTTGTCAGGGAGTGATTGAGTGAGATCCATACTATACGTATACTTGCGTTGATAAGTGTGACTTTACAATTATTGAATATTTATTACGTCCATATCCCTTATATTTTAAGCATATAAAAAGTCACTATCACATGCAAAGGGAAATCTTGTCCTGGAGCATGACTTAGAAGGTCTGCTCGATCAGAAACTCATCATACCTGATACAGATGTTCAGAGTGTTCACTTTTTTTTACAGCAACATGATATGTATCAAACATACTCAGCCTACGATGTATACATGGCATGAGATGTTTTGGATGTACTTTGATATGGACTATATATTGTGCATTTTTGAGGCGTTAGCCTATGTTTGATCTGTGACATCTTTATTGGAGCAGATTAATGAAAATTTCTCTGAGAAATGTGCCTTTTTTTCAATTGCCTTTTCTGTGTGATGGATGGAAGTCACAAACTATGCGTTGGTTCAGAATTTCAATGAACGAAGAATGAAACAACGAACCTTTAAGAATAAAATACAACTCAAATAAAAATAATCAAAAGTGAACAAACAATAAAACAAATTTCTTTTAAAAATCAACCAACTAAAATTAAAATTTTAAAGACATATTTTGAAAAATTAAATGTGATAAAAATAACAAGAAAAGAAAATGAATTTGTTGAGTGGATTCTCTCGATTTCAGAGTTTCTTACTCTTTGTGCGCGCAATACAACCATATTTATCTGCATTAACTCTCTTCACATCCCCATGAAATTTCACATTCTACACAAAGCCCCACAAAACTCTACAAACCTTCTTCAACAAAATCGACCATTTCACATAACACATTTTGTGCAAATTCAACACGATAAACTCATTTTTGGAATTAACGATATATTTCAATTCTCACATATTCGAATCAGTCCTATGTTTCTGATTTGCTATATTCGAGGTCGGTCCCTAACTTCTGACTCTCTTTTCAAGATTAATACCTAAATTTCAATTCTCATTTTCGAATCAGTACCTAAATTCCGATTTCTTCACATATTTTTTATATTCTAGTCACATATTCACCACGAATTTACATATTTGAATCTGCATATTTTCTATATAGGGAGATAATTTTTTCGTCACCTATTAGGTTGGATGTGAGTCCCAATGCTTTCCTTCCTAACGTGATTGATATATTTTCCTGCTACCACTTGAGTTGGATGTGAGTCCAAGTGCTTTCCTCCTCAATGTAGCAGATATTTTCTTCGTCACCTCTTAGGTTGGATGTGAGTCCCAGTGCTTTCCTTCCTAACGTGATCGATATATTTTCCCGCTACCATTTGAGTTGGATGTGAGACCCAGTGCTTTTCTCCTAAATGTAGCAGATATTTTCTTCGTCACCTCTTAGGTTGGATGTGAGTCCCAATGCTTTTCTTCCTAATGTGATCGATATATTTTCCTGCTACCACTTGAGTTGGATGTGAGTCCCATCGCTTTCCTCCTCAATGTAGCATATATTTTCTTTGTCACCTCTTAGGTTGGATGCGAGTCCCAGTGCTTTCCTTCCTAACGTAATCAATATATTTTCTCACTACCACTTGAGTTGAATGTGAGCCCCAGTGCTTTCCTCCTCAATGTAGCAGATCTTTTCTTCGTCATCTCTTAAGTTGGATGTGAGTCTGAGTGCTTTCCTTCCTAACGTGATCGATATATTTTCCCGCTACCACTTGAGTTGGATGTGAGTCCCAACGCTTTCCTGCTCAATGTAGCAAATATTTTCTTTGTCGCCTCTTAGGTTGGATGTGAGTCCCAATGCTTTCCTTCCTAACGTGATCGATATATTTTCCCGCTACCACTTGAGTTAGATGTGAGTCCCAATGCTTTCCTCCTCAATATAGAAGATATTTTCTTCATCACCTCTTAGGTTGGATGTGAGTCCCAGTGCTTTCCTTCCTAACTTGATTGATATATTTTCACGCTACCACTTGAGTTGGATGTGAGTTCCAGCGCTTTCCTCCTCATTGTAGTAGATATTTTCTTCGTCACCTCTTAGGTTGGATGTGAGTCCCAGTGCTTTCCTTCCTAACGTGATCGATATATTTTCCCGCTACCACTTGAGTTGGATGTGAGTCCCAACACTTTCCTCCTCAAGGTAGCAGATATTTTATTCGTCACCTCTTAGGTTAGATGTGAGTCCCAATGCTTTCTTTCCTAACGTGATCGATATATTTTTTCGTTACCTCTTGAGTTGGATTTGAGTCCCGGTTCTTTCCTCCTCAATGTAGCAGATATTTTCTTCGTCACCTCTTGGGTTGGATTGGAGCCCCAGTGCTTTCCTTCCTAACGTGACATATATATTCTCCCTGTCACATGTCAGTTCAAATATAACTCCCCAGTGATAACTCGAACTGGTAAAGTCCTTTCTTTCTGGCGTAATATCATTAATGGTTGCCATCTTCTACACTGTTGTTACCTTTTTAAGTCGGATGTGAGCCTCTATGTTTTCCATCTCGATTCGGTCATCCCACACAATTTTATTCTTTGAAATTATCAATGTTAAAATCAAAATTAAACACTCAATTTGGAATCAAGTCCCCGCCTCAATCATCAGTTTTCCCGACGGTCATTTGCGGAGTCTTCTTGAGTTTCCCCAGTGAAAACAAATAATACACCCAACCCTACACATACTTTCAGGTATGTTGACTTATGAATTTATATTGGTTTTGTGGATCTTGTCGGTCAACACCAATACGCGCGGTGTGCTTGCCTAGCACCCCACACCTATTGGGGGTCCGTTTGTTGACCTTACATTTGGTTGAGGTTTAGTTTTTCCTCTTTAGTAGCCTAAGGTCTAGCCATAGGACTTTCTTATGGTCTAGTTCTTCCTCTTTAGTAGCCTAGGGTCTAGCCATAGGACTTTCCTGTTGACTATTCCTAGCACATGGAACCCTCACCATTAGAAATTCTACACTCTTCTCTACTCAACTTGGAATTCCACATAAGGAACCCTCACCATTAGAAATTCTACACTCCTCTTTACTCAACTTGAAGTTCAACATATTAGCACCCTCACCACTAGAAATTCTACCATCTTCTTTACTTAACTTGAAGTTCCACATATTGATCAAACCCTAACCACTAGAAATTCCAAACTCTTCTCTACTCAAATTGAAGTTCCACATGTTGGTCGCTCACAATTAGAAATTCTACTCCTCTTTACTCAACTTGAAGTTCCACATATTGGTCATAATCTCTAGCACTTAGTAGGTGGGGTTGTTATGGGGGAACTCAAGATGAGTCACCCTTAGGACTGCTGGACTTTAGGGTTGACCCTCGGTGTTGGTCTAGGGCTTAAGGTACATATTCACGCTCACAATCACTCACAATCCTAAACTTAAACTTCTAGGCTTTGGTCCCTTCATACTATTGGGAGACTCATGTAGGTGGTCCCCTAAACCCACTAGCCCTAGGCTAGGGATTAGCTAAGACCACTACATACAGGATCTAAAATGGGGTTTTCATTGGTCCATGGCTAATTGATGGTGGTTGGCACTCCAACTCTACCAAGATACCCAACCTAGCCTTTTGCCCCTAAACTCCCCCAAATTACCAGGATACCCATAGGACCCCAAATTTGACAAAAATTCTCAAATTTACCCAAAATACCCAAATTAGTTCAAAAATCATTTCAAAGACCTTGAAAACACCCAAACTACCCAAAATCACCAAAATTGGCCAAATTACCAAAATACCCCTCTTTAGCCAAAAACTCCAAATATTCTAAAAAATCCCAAAAATTCCCAAAACCTCCCAAATATTCCCAATTTAATTTTCCTCAACAACCACATGACCCAATTTAGCCAATTTGACTATATTTGACCAAAACCCCCAACTTGCCTTTTAAAGACCCATTTTTCCCCAAATCTACCTCAAATGCTCATCAATTTGATCCCAATCTCCTTAAATTTAAACCTAAACTCAAATTCACCTTCAATGTGACCAAAATAAACCAAACCCAAGCCGAATTGGTCCATTATTTGAGCCCAATTTTGATTTAGATCAAAACCCCAATTTTTTGCACATAACTTAATCTCAACAAATTGAACCCATAGCCCACTCAATTGGCCACAATTTGTGTTGAAGAAACCTTCATAATATTCCCATACATCAAAATTGAATTTCAATTGGCCTTAGTGAGGCCTAAATTTCATTTGATTTCAACCTAAGTCCAAAAAGCCCCAAATTTGCCCCAAATTGGCCATCACTCAAAATCTCACCAAATTGATGGCCTTAGCCCCAAAACTTCCACTCTATTACTCCATGAAAAATCTTCAAAACATCACCCTTCATAATTTGGATCATTTAATTTGGACTTAGCCTAAGGCTAGCTCAACCTAGACCCATGTCAAACCCAACATTCTCAAATTGACCATATTTCAAAAATCCCTCAAATTGACCTACCAATTGAACTCAAAATCACTTCAAACCTTCACAAAAAAATTTATAACAATCATCTACATAATGTTAATCAATCAATTATGCCAATTAACATGGCTATCCTAGCCTAAAACCAAGATTTGATCACTTGAACCCACTTTGAACCCATGCACCAAATATGGCCTAACTACCCCAAAATCACCAAATTAATGACTCCACAGCCATTAGTTGGACCCTAGTGGCCAACCTAAACATATTAAAACCACTTAAACTAAGACATGGACCAAAGGTCCCCTAAATTAATGGATTTCATTCCATATTTTCTTAAGCTTAGGATATTTTTGCCAAAACAAAGCCTAAACACGTTAAATTGCTGTGACATATTCCCCTGGGTTCCCTGAGCTCCTACCCACCTCCCCCTGGCTGGCCAGCCGGCTTAGTGGCTGGAAAATGGCCAAAATGAGAGACACCCCCATGGGATTAAACCCAATTCAAACCTAGAGGCCACCTCATCCAAATTAAATGTTGGAGCCTCTCTGCCCTTCACCTATGCAGCACATTTCACCCCCCAATTGGCCATGGCAGCAAGCCTTAAGCCATTTTTTATAAAATCTCCACTCCACGGCCATGGAGGTAGAGCTAAACTTTCCTCTGAGAGACTTCCCCAAATTAATCCCAAAGCCTCTTTGAGACCTCCTTAGTGTAATCCAACCACCACATTACCCTGAATCCCCTTGTCGGAGCCCAATTTTGAGCTTAAATCTCTGCCTAAGACCAGGGCAGAGCTCATTACACTCCTACTCTCCATAAAAATCAAATTAAACTCACCCACACCTTCAACACACTGGGAAAAGGAAAAGCCCCATCAAATTCCCCTTCCACAAAGCCCCTAGCATAACTCTATGCCAACACCTGAAATCGGGCTTGGTCGAATTCCATTTTTAGCCTTTAAAAAATTATTTTAGACTTTAAAATTCAATATCTTTACTTAGAAAAAAAAAAAAAAAACTATTCCAATTGTTCTTAAGTGCTTAGGAAACAACTTAGAACATTTCCATGAATTTTATTATTTTTGTGATTTTTATCATTTTTAATTATCTAAAATATTTAATAATAGGCTAAAAAATGAAGTTTTTATTTTAAACACCATTTTATTTTTAGAAAATCCCTCTGATCACAGAGAACTCCAAAAAATCATTTTTATATTTTTTAAGTTATGTTTTGATTATTAAAAATCATTTTAGTGTCAAAAATGCCATTTAACTTAGAAAATCAATTTAAGCTCCAAATGTTTTGAAATTTTTATGGGGAGTTCTCTGAAATTTGAATCTTAGTGGAGATTAAAAATCAAGTCATTTAGATTTTTGTGTTACCCAGAATTAGATTTATTTGTGTTTTAGAGTTGGTGGAAATTAGGTGCATTCTTGATGACTTAATCCATGAAATATTTTCCAAAGGGTTCTCTGGTCATAGCAAACCTTCCAAAATTTTCTTGGAATTTTCTAAGAAAAATGCTAATTATTATGATTAATTTATGCAAATAATAAACATAAACTTGAAAAATATGTAGCTCTATCTATATATCTCTTCTGACTTTGGAAAAATCAGGGAATGTTCCCTAAGACAGAGGCAACAACAAGCTAAAATTTCAAGTCATGGAAAAATGTCTTCATTCATGGAGAATAAAAAGACTCAAAATAGTATTTAATTAATTAAAAATAAAATATGCATCAAATAAACTTCAAACCATTTCCATGTTGTTCTCTTATGTTCACTAAGCACTAAGGTATTTTAATTTTATTTTTATGATTTTTCTACATCAAGATATGGATTTTTGAAGTTAGGGAGCATTTTCTAAATTATTTAAATCCCTATTTATCTATTTAAGTGCGCGGCGCCATGTCATTCTATGGAGGCTTCAAAGCTCTATGCGGCGCGCTTCTATTTGATACTGACATCCACCTCAGCGGTGACTAGGCCTGCAGTTTGCATAAGGAAGTGCTGTCCAACTTGCTCTCATCCTTTGACGTGATAAGTGTGCGATCGGATGGCTCTCCGTCATCATCCCCAATGGTCTAGCCCGAGAACCATCCATCTTCAAGGCTTGATATCTCCCTCATTTCTTAACCAAATTGAATGAATTTTTTTTTAAATTCTAGTCTAGACCATAGGAACATATCTATATGGTTAAGATGCCATGAAATTAAGCCTAAGAAAATGGAGAATTGAAATAGGCTCAGGAAGAGAGGGAGTTTAATACCTTTGCTTTGAGAAGGGAAACTTCAATCAGAGGTGCTTAACACGTTTGTTGGGGTCCAAAGATCCTAGGGATTGAGCCTCTTGTTGTGGTGAAAGGTCTACCTATGAATTCAACCAAGCTCGATTTCGAGTGTTGGTCTAGAGCTATGTTAGGGTCTTTGTGGAAGGGGAATTTGATGGGCTTCTCCTTATTTCACTGTGGTGAAGGTGTGGGTAAGTTTGATTTGAGTTTGGTGGACTGTGGAGGTGTATTGAGCTCTATCATGGTTTTAGGAAAAAGTTTGAGCTCAAAATTGAGCTTCCACAATGGGAATCAGTGGAGGAAAGTGGTTGGCTTGAACTGAGGAGGTCTCAAAGAGTCTCTGTGAGAAATTTGGAGGGCTCTCTACAAGAAAATTTCAACTCTCCCTCCATGGCTGTGGAGGGGAAGTTTTATAAAAAATGGCTTAAAGGTGACTGTCATGGCCAATTAAGGGGAGAAAAGTGATGCTTAGGTGGAGGGCAGATAGGCTCTATCATTTGATTTGGATGAGGTGGCCTCTAAGTTTGAAATGGGTTTGATTTGGAGGAGGTGGCTCAAGGTTTTGGTGTTTTTCGACCACTAAGCCGACCAAACAGGTCAGGAGTGGTGGCTAGGTGGTCAAGTGAGCCAGGGGAATATGTCATAGCAATTAAATGAGTTGAGGTTTAGTTTTGACAAAAATATCCAAGGCTTAAGCAAATATGGATTCAAAATCCCATGATTTAGGGGACCTTTGGTCCATGGCTTAGCTTATGTGGTTTTATGGGGTTTATCTTGGTCACTAGGGCCCAACTAATGGCTCTGGAGTCATTAATTTGGTGACTTTGGCGTAGTTAGGCTAATTTTAGTGCATGGGTCCAATGTGAGTTCAAATTAACAAAACTTGGGTTTGGGCTAGGCTAGCCATGTCAATTGACCCAATTTATTGATGCATTTGATTTAGGAGATTGTAATGAACAATTTTGGTGAAGGATTAAAAAAATTTTGAGTTCAATTTGGAGGATTTTTGAAATTTGGTCAATTTGGCCATGTTGGGCTAGACTTGGGTATAGATTGGGCTAGCCTTGGGCAAATTCCAAATTGATTGTTGAGAATGGTCAATAGGAATTCCATGAAGAGTTTTCAAAATGAATTGGGTGCCAATTTTGGGGCTAAATCATTCAATTTAGTGAAATTTGGAAGCATAGCCAATTTGGGGCAAAATTTGAGGCTTTTGACGTAGGTTGAAATTAAATGAATTTGAGGCTTCACTAAGGCCAATTGAATGTCAATTTTGATTTTTAGGAATGTTATAAAGAGTTTAGTGTCTAAATTGAGACCAATGGAGTAGTCCATGGGGTTCAATTTGGTAGAACCAAGACATATGGCCACAATTGGGGTTTCAAGGGTACTTGGGTAAATTTGGGAATTTTGGCCCAAATTTGATCACTAGGGCTCAAATCATGGGCTGATTGAGCTCGGATTTGGTTTAGATTGGTCATATGAAAGGTGAATTGGAGTTTAGAACTGAAATTGGGGGAAATTGGGGCCAATTTGATGGACATTTAAGGTGGATTTGGGGAGATTGGGTCTTTAAAGGCAATTTTAGAGGTTTTGGTCAAAATGGTTAAAATGGCTAAATTGGGTCATGTGGTAGTTGAAAAAAGTGAAATTGGGAATATTTTGGAATATTTTAGGATTTTTTGGAATTTTGGGCCAAGGAGGGGTATTTTGGTAATTTGACGCTTTCTGGTGATTTTGGGTAATTTGGATGTTTTCAAAAGGTTTGTAATGATTTTTGAACAAATTTGGGTATTTTGGATAAATTTGGGAATTTTGGCCAAATTTAGGGTTTCAAGGGTACTTGGGTAATCTGGGTGAGTTTAGAGGCAAAAGGCTAAGTCGGGCATTTTGGTAGAGTTGGGGTGCCAACCACCATAAATAAGCCATGAATTAATGGAAACCCCATTTGGGTCCTTTATGTAGTGGTCTTAGCTAAAACCCTAGCCTAGGGCTAGTGGGTTTAGGGGACCATCTACATGAGTATCCCAAAGGATCAAGGGATCAAGGTTAATGAATTTTGGGTTTGTATTTGTGATTGGTTATGAGTGAGGAGATTGTTGGTGAGTGCCTTAGCCTTAGACCAACACCCAGGGTCACCCATAAGGTCCAACAGTCCTATGAGAACTCTTCTTAAGCTCCATCATAATGACCCTACCTAGTAAGTTCTAGAGGATAGGACCAATATGTAGAGCTTGAAGTTGAGTAAAAAGGAGTTTATAATTTCTAATGGTGATGGTTTCTTTTCTAGTTTTCTAGGATTACTCAACATGAAGTCCTATGGCTAGACCTTAGGCTACTAAAGAGAAAAACTAAACCTCAACAAAAAATAAGGACAAAAAATGAGGTCAATAAATAGACCCCTAATAGGTGTGGTGTGCTGGGTAAAGCACAACACGTGTATTGGCGTTGACCAGTGAGATCAACAAAACCAATACAAACTTCTAAGTCGAGAGACATAGAAGCAGTGTAGGATTGTGAGTGCTATTTTGCTTCCACTGGGGAATATGGCAGGTGAATATTTGATCAAAGTAAAAAAGTAGGGACTCTTGTTGGGGATTGGAGAGTGGGTTTTGAGTTATCAGATTTCAGGAATTTGTAGAGGATGGGAGGCAGTGTGTAAGTGCTATCCCCGGGGTGGGATTTAAAATTCAAGTATTAATTTTAGAAGAGGGTCGGTAGTTAAGGACCAATCATGAAAAGAGAGGAATCAGAAGTTAGGGACTGATTCCAGAATAAGGATTGAAAGTTAAGGATCAACCGCAAGAGAGAATGTCGGAAGGTAGGGATTGACCTCAAAGAGTGAAACAGAGTTTAACGACTAATTCTAACATGAGAATTGAAAGTTAATTCTCAGAAGAGAGCGTCGAAAGGTAGGGACCGACCTCGAAAGTGTGAATTAGAAATTAGGGACTGATTCAAAAATGAGAATTGAAAGGTAATGATCAATCTCAAAAGAGAGTGTAGGAAGGTAAGGACCGACCTCCAAAGTGTGAATCAGTAATTAGGGATTGATTCAAAAATGAAAATTGAAAGGTAAGGATCAATCTCAAAAGAGAGCGTCAGAAGGTAAGGAACGACCTCAAAAGTGTGAATTAGAAATTAGGGACTGATTTGAAAATGAGAATTAAAAGGTAGTGATCAATCTCAAAAGAGAGCGTCAGAAGGTAAGGACTGACCTAAAAAGTGTGAATCAAAAATTAGGGACTGATTCAAAAATGAGAATTGAATGGTAGAGATTAATCTCAAAAGAGAGCGTTAGAAAGTAAGCACCGACCTCAAAAGGGTGAATTTGAAATTAAGGACTGATTCGAAAATGAGAATTGAAAGGTAAGGATCATTCTCAAAAGAGAGCATCGGTAGGTAAGGACCGACCTCAAAAGTAGTGAATCAGACATTAGGGGCTGATTCAAAAATTAGAATTGAAAAGTAAGGATCAATCTCAAAAGAGAGCGTCGGAAGGTAGGGACCGACTTCTAAAAGGTGAATTAAGGACTGATTCAAATTGAAAGGTAGTGATAAATCTCAAAAGAGAGCGTCAGAAGGTAAGGACCAACCTCAAAAGTGTGAATCAAAAATTAAGGACTAATTCAAAAATGAGACTTGAAAGGTAAGGATTAATCTCAAAAAAGAGCATCGGAAGGTAGGGACCGAGCTCAAAAAGGTGAATCAGAAGTTAAGGACTGATTCGAAAATGAGAATTGAAAGGTAGTGATCAATCTCAAAAGAGAGTTTCGGAAGGTAAGGTGTGACCTCAAAAGTGTGAATCAGAAATTAGGGATTGATTCAAAAATGAGAATTGAAAGGTAAGGATCAATCTCAAAAAAGAGCATCAGAAGGAAGGGACCGACTTCAAAAAGGTGAATCAGAAGTTAAGGACTGATTCAAAAATGAGAATTGAAAGGTAGTGATCAAGCTCAAAAGAGAGCATCGGAAGGTAAGGGCCCACCTCGAAAGTGTGAATAAAAAATTAGGGACTGATTCAAAATTGAGAATTGAAAGGTAAGGATCAATCTCAAAAGAGAGCGTCTGAAGGTAAGGACCAACCTCGAATGTGTGAATAAAAAATTTGGGACTGATTCAAAAATGAGAATTCTACAGAGTTTGTAGTGTTTAATTTAAGGACATGTGTTGTATGCAAAGGTTGACATTGTTGAAGGGGATTTGTGAAAATTTGCGTGTTTTTGCGCAGAATGTAAAATTCCACGGGGATGTGAAGAGAATTAGTGTAGACAAAGATAGTTGTGATGTGCGAGCAAAGAGTAAGAAACTCCGAAATTGAGAGAATCCACTCAACATGTTTATTTTCTTTTCTTATTGTTTTTATCACATTTAATTTTTCAAAATTTGATTTTACTTGGTTGATTTTTCAAAAGAGAGTTGTTTTGTTGTTTATTTTTTTGTTTAAATTTTATCATCGTTAAAATTTTTTGTGTTTGTTGTTTTTTTCTTTGTTCGTTGTAATTTTGAACCAACGTGTGGTTCATGGCTTCCATCCATCGCATAAAAGGCAATTGACAAAAAGACACATTTTTGAAAGAAACTTCATTAATCTGCTCCAACAAAATGTTACAGATCAAGTGTAGGCTAACGCCTTAAAAGGTACAACATGAAAAATGCATCAAAGTACATCCAAAATATCTAATGCCAAGTACACACCATAGGCTGAGCATCTCTGGTACATATCAAATTACTATAATGTAGTAAAGGAGAAAGGGATCCTCTGACTATCTGTTCCTGCTGTGACGAGCTCCTGATCTAGCTAACCTTCTAAGCCACGTTTCAGGACAAGAGTTCCCTCTGCATGAGCTCAGAGGTGCAACCCTCTCATAGCTCGTAAGGTAGTAGTTACTCCAGTTCTAGATCTGACTAAAATCCATGCGGCATCTTGTTGTCATCCATCCGTTGGAAGTTTATGGACACCCTGCGTTATCACACTCCTGGAATGCAATACTTGGCAATGTCTGCACCGTTGCCTTAAGAACAAGCACTGAGCCAACTGGTATGGGAATATCCACAGAGCCTCTGAAATCACCAAGGCCGATGACATCAATTTCTTTCCCAAATAAGATGTTGCTTTTACTCATGAATGAGATCGTACAAAAAGGTCTCATGAAGTCATGGTGGAATATATGTGGAAGAATGCAATCACCCTTGTCGTAGATGTTGATAAAATAACTATTTGGAATGCAGGTAGTAGGCATAATACTCAATCTGACCATTCTTTTGATCATCCACTTTATCATTGGCGGTAGTGGATCTACTTGATCGTGTCTAAGGATCCCAGGAGGATTACTCTGTCTGTCATTTGTGAAGTTGTAGTAACAACCACACTGGATAGTAATCCTCCATTTTCCTTGCATCCATTTCCTCGGCTCATAATAGGTCCTTTCCATAAGTAAACCTGTTCGACCTTTATCCCTTAGGTAAAAAATGCAGTCAAGAGTACTTTATTCGTTAGTCTCTGAGAAGACTCTGGTATACAGTTCTAATCCCTCCAGTATGTTGATGAATTTTCCATATACTTCTTCATAGAACTCGAAGTCTCTTTTATTTACTTTGCTCATTTTATAATATTCCATCATACATGGGGTCAACATTTGTCATGGGTATTCCCTCATTTGAACACCAGCGGGAACCCAAGCTGGTGTTGTCTCTAGCTCTAACGAAATGTATGATTCTGCGTCTGATAGGACGTTTGGCTCTGTATCCCGCGGTACATACGACTCTGTATCCATTAGGACATATGGCTCTGCCTCTATAAGGTAATCAGGGGTCTGAGATCCATCATCGGTAGATGCATATTCCTCTAATGTGTTGTAGTGCTTTAGATGTAGGACATTGCAGTCCAGACACTCCATAAATGCCCTTATAGCTGACGCTCGCGCAGGTATTTCGGCATTGCAGGTAACGCAACCCATATACAGAACATCTGAAATTGGTAGTATCTTTGGCTTTGTAACAAACTCGGGCTCCTCATCCGTAGTGGGCTAGCTGGAGGAGGTCTCTTTCATGCCCAGATCATAAATGTGTCCCTCCAGAATAGGAGTGAGCAAGTTGTCTGCCTCTTTCTAGCATCTCTTCTCTTCTATTAAGAAAGCACTCTATTTGCGTCGGCTGGTGTTTCTTCGCTGTCCTCTTCGCAGCAACTAGGCCTTCAGTAGGCGTAGCTATCATGGATGGTAAATGGCTGGGTCCCTCCATCGGGTCCTGTTGTATCATCACGTTCCTTCCTTTCAGTGACGCACTGTCTTTGGTGGCCATCCTTAGTAGTGAGGGCAGCCCTTCCTTTTCCCGTTGACTGACGAAATTCATAAAAGGCCCCTCGTAGTCCATGCCGACTTGGTTAAATTCCATGTCAAAATCTATAGTGTCGCATAGCGGTGCCATTTCTTCATTTAGTGCTAGATTCCAGCCATCTTTGAAGGCAAAGATCAGCCTCTGACCTAACCTTTCTCTATAGATGACAGGAAAAATATCAGTGGGTTGAAACTTAATGTAAACAAGAACAAAATAAAGTATTTATTAAAGGAAATTTTAGTTTATTTTGGTGAGAAAGTTGTTTATTTATGTGTGCATTTTGTTTAATTTAGTAGAATATTAAGTTTAAAGGCAGAAAGGAGAAAATTTGAAGTGTAATTCTTTTCCAAAATTTTTTTAATTTATCGAGGTTAATTTTGTTACAAAAATTTTGGACCCGGTCACAGACTTTTGGCCACATAGATAACCCCAAAACAGTCAAAATTTCAAAATTTCAAATCAAGTGGTGTTAAACAACGTTAGGTTGCGTAGTATGTCTTCAAGTATCGTCCGTTGGTTGGTAGCATGGGTCTTTCACCACATAAACAGATTAACTGATAGGCTCCTCCTGCATAGACCTTTTCAACGACAAATGGTCCCTCCTAAGTTGTCTCAAATTTTCCACCTATCTTACGCCGTGCAAGAATAGACCTTTTGAGCATGAGGACGAGGTCACCAACTTTGAATGTCCTTGGGCAGACCAATTTGTCATGAGCTTGTACCATCTTTGCCTGGTAAAGTTCCAAATATTTTTGTGCTTCAAGTCATTTTCCTTCAAGACTCTCTAGTTCTTCAAGCCTGAGCTTTGCACTTTCTTATGCTGTGAGTTGGTTGGCAACGACGACTCTGAGAGACGACATTTGAACTTCTAATGGTAGCACGACCTTGGACCCGTACGTGAGCATGTAGGGTGTACATTGAGTGGGAGTTTTGAAAGTCGTCCGGTTGGCCCAAAAAGGCTTCTAGCAATTTTTTGTGCCAATCTCTTTTGTTTTCTTCCAATGTTTTTTTTAAAATCTGTACCAGTGTCTTGTTGAAGACTTCAGCCAATCCATTTGCTCTGGGATAGTAAATTGTAGAGTATCACCAATCTATCCCGTGTCATTTGACAAAGTTGTTGATTTTTGTACTTTTAAAAGCTATCTCATTGTTGGAAATTATTCTTCGAGGTACTCCAAAATAGTAGACAATTTGACTTTTGAAGAATTGAAGAACGTGCTATGTCGTAACCTCTCGTAATGACACTGCCTCAGCCTATTTGAAGAAGTAATCTATAGCAATATGTATAAACCTATTTACTTTAGAGGATGGAGGGTCTATTGGACCGATTATGTCCGCGCCCCAATACTCGAATGGCCACGAAGCACGGTTGGGTGTAGCACATTCAAAGGTTGGTGCAAGACCACCCCATGCACTTAGCACTGGTGACATTTTCTAGCTGTAACCATGCAGTCGGATATCATTGCTGGCCAATAATATTCGAATCTCTTGATCTTAAGTTTCATTTTTGGTCCCGACTAGTGAGTGCCACACGATCTGACATGTACTTCTTTGACAATTTTTTAGGCTTTGGCTTTGCTTAGGCATCGTAGCCACATCTGGTCAAACGATCTTCTGTAGAGGACATCACCCACTAGAGTGTACGACATAACCCTCTTTGTAATGTGATGTGCTTCAGACTTATCTTTTGATAGCTTTCCAGTATGCAAATATTATATTAATGGCTTATGCCAATCTTCGTTAATATCCGTAATGACAATCATTGTTTCTTCTTTTTTGAGCTTGTGTAGAGTTTTGTGGTCAATTTAAGATAGAACTTGTCTTCCTTATACTTTGATTTCAATGAAATCCTCTAGCGGACACACCAATTCTTCGGGGAGTTTTTCTAGAGCATCGACATGGGCATTATCTCCCCTAAGAATTTGATAGAAAGTCACATAAGGGATTTGCTCTAGTAACTTCATCGTGTATCGACAGTATAATGCTAGTCTTGGTTTCAGAATTTTGTATTGTCCGGTGACTTGCTGGATGACGGGTTGAGAGTCACTATAAATGGAAATGTTTGTTTTATCATTGAGATTGCCAACTCCAATCCGTTGATTAAAGCTTCATATTCTGCTTCATTGTTGGTGCATTTCTCTGTTAGGTAGTATGAGACCTCAACTTACCCTTATCTGGCGTGATAAAGATCAAACTAATTTCTGCTTTTCCTGGTATGACTGTGCCTGATCCTTTGTCTTTTCTGGCTGATGAAGCACCATTAAAGTACATCTCCCAGCGTTGTGCACTGAAGAATTCTATTTGTAACACTTGCTCATCTGGTAGTTTGTTTTCGAGAGGGGACCCAGCTGACAGTGGGTGTGCAGTGAGAAAGTCTGCTAGAATCTGTGCCTTGATAGAATGGAGGGGAAAAAAAGTTATATCAAATTGAAATAAGATCATCGACCATCTCGCTATATGTCCGAAGAGTATTGGTTGGGTCATCAAATATTACAATGGGTTAACTTTTGAAATTAGGGTAATCATATGAGAGAGCATGTAATGTCTAAGCTTTTGGGCGGTGAAAATTACTGCCAGACAATGCTTCTCAATAGGTGGATACTTTAATTCTATCGGTATCAGACGACGACTTAAGTATTAGAGTGCATTTTCTTTATCCTCATCACTGACTTAGGCTAAGAGGGCTCCAAGAGAGTCATCTAGAGTCGCGATATAAAGTATCAAAGTTTTCCCTAGGATAGGGGCTGCTAAAACAGAAGGTGTCATTAAATACTGTTTAACATCCTCAAAGGCTCATTAACATTTCTCTTCTTAAATGAATTTGATGTCCTTTTTAATTAATGGAGACAAGGGCTGACACCAACTTGAGAGATTAGAAATAAAGCATCTTATATATGCCAACTTCCCTGGAAGGAACGTAGTTAGTTTAAGGTTTTATGAGAAGGCATTTCCAAGATAGCTTTAATATTATCTGGGTCGTTCTCGATTCCCCGATTACGGAGAAAGAATCCTAGAAACTTCCCAGAGGTAACGTAAAAGGCACACTTTAAGGGATTTATTTTAAGGTCATATCGTCGTAACCGTTTGAACACGATCCTCAAATCGCATAAATGGTATATTTTTTGTTTTTTTTTTATGACCAAATCATTCAAGTAGCATTCCACTTGATTATGGATGAGGTCGTAAAAAATCTTCTTCATCGCTCATTGATATGTTGCTCCGACGTTCTTTAACCCAAACAACATCACTGTGTAGCAGAAAATTCCGATCGGCGTCCTGAAGGTTGTAAGTGCTGCATCCTTGGGAGCCATCTTGATTTGGTTGTATCGCGATGATCCGTCCATGAAAGTGAAGATTTCATGTGTATAAGCGATATCCACCATCATTTCTAGTATTGGTAGTGAAAACTCGTCTTTCGGACATGCTTTGTTCAAATTCCTCAAAATTTACACAAACATGGATTTGTCCATTTTTTTTCTTGACAGGTACAATGTTAGCAAACCATGTGGGGATTGCTCTTCTTGCACAAAGTTTGCGTCTATTAATTTCTTTACTTCGGCATGACTTATTGCTCTATTTTGAGGCGTATTGTTCTTGGAGCTTATTTTGTTAGGGTTATATTCTTGTCCACCCCGAGTTTATGAACCGCAACCTCTGCTGATAGTCCTGACATTTCATCATAACTCCGTGCAAAGCAATCTTTGAATTCTATTAACAATTTGATCAACCGTAAAGATTCTTGATCATTGAGTAGAGAACTTATAAATATAGGTCGGGGTTGTTCTTCAGTCCCGAGGTTAATTTTCTTCAATTCATCAGCCATTGATTTAATTTCCTCCTCAAATTCTGGCAAAACATCTTCTATCAGTTGATCAGTAGAGTCATCCTCTATATTGAGGCAATCTTCTCTTGATTCACTAGTAAGAACCATACAAAATTTTGAATTATCGACTGGTCTGATTGTACTAAATCCAAGACCCTCTTTTGAGTTAGGAGTTTAACTTTTAACACTCCATAATTTTTCAAAAAGTTGTAATTTATCTTTTAGCATTTATTTTGGCAAATATCCCTCAAAAGCACGATAAAACTTGACCGGCTTTGAACCAGTGCTACGGTCTTCCTTGACTTCTAAAATCTTGACCTTTTGAGGGAGAATCAGTGTAAGGGCCATGGTGTTCACATAGTCATTTATCTGATCATACATTGTCTCATATTCACTTTTCTCCATATCTTCTAAAGAAATCTCGTACTGAGGTTTCTTCTGTTTTGACATGATTATTTCATCTTCAGAACTGTCTTCATCACCAAGGTTGATGGTCGACCTTGTACGTTCAACAATTAAGTTGGTTCTTCCTCGTCCATGTCCCTGGCCTCGATCTTGGGTGTGCGAACTAAAAGAACCCCAACCAACTTGTTGCAAGAGAGTGGTGGAAAATTACTGAAGAGGAGTTGAATGGCTTCCTTTTTGTGATTCTTCTTAATCTTCTCCTTTATTTGTCATAATTTCATGAGAGAAAATAATTTTCTTCGGAGGCGCGTAGTAGGCTGCATCTTCATGAATGTCAACTTCATTCACTAAAAACAATTATAGATCTATCTTGATGCAATGTTCTTGTCCCTCTTTATAGTACTTGATGCATTGGTGTAGAGATGACAGAACCATATTGTGTTCATGAATCCACGGTTAACCAAGTAGAGCATTGAAAGATGTCTCAGCGTTGATGATATATAATTTAGCGATTGTTACAAGTTCACCAAATTTCATAAGTAATGTAATTGATCCAAGGGCTCTCTCTTGAAGATATAGAGTGGACAATTATGGTCGGTGGTACCGAGCAGCAAGTCTTCATCTGTGAAGGTTACCCCAAACTATTCTTTCAACGAGCTAACTTCATATGAGGATGTACTGACCAAGTGGGCTAAGCAAATCTCTGGGTCAAGCAAAGCTGTAACAAGAGATTCTCTCATCTCTTTTGATAGGATTAAAGCAACAAGATGCTTAATCTGTCTGGCAACTTCTTAAGATTATGTAGCACATTGTAATCCACTTTGTATGACCCTCCAATTTTCTCTTGGTTATGTGGTTCTTCTGCTGGCGGAGGTGGATGTAACTCCTTTTGAGTTACTATTTGCTTTCCTTTATCCATTGGAGCTGCTCTCAGGGGTAATACTCTCCTGCTCCTTAAATTTACTTATGTAATTTCTTCTTCTTGAGATATCATTGTTGAATCTTCTGATGTTTCATCTTTGTCAAAAAGATCTAATTTGATGGTAAGTGGTGCACCGTGGTACTCAAGGATTGGTTCCTCACTCCCGGTGCTGTCATAAGCAGTATTTTTGTCGGACTCAAGTATGATTTGAGGATCATTTTGGGAAGCAAGATTGAAGCTATATTGGTCATAGACGATTATGTTATCACCAAAAACAACTAAAACGTAGCCGAAATCACAATCATTATATTCATAAGACCTCAAAGGGGTAAAAAGATAATCATACAAGGTCAGAGGCTTGAGGATTTTCTTTCCCAAATCTGAGACAACTAATCTATCAGAGGCAACCCCTATCCTACCCCCCGTGCTATCAATCTTCATGGTGATATTCTTCTTCTTCTTTGTCTTTGACGATGACGGATCTCCTAGTTAAATCTTCATCTCAGGCTTGGTAGGCTGAAGACTCTGAACGGAGGCTTGCCTTGATGCATCCTTGATTTGGTTCAGTATCCTCTTGAGCTAGTTCCAAGTTGTGCTTCATCCATCTTTTCCAGTATATGGGTCAATCGGAGAGATTGGCTCAACCAAAATCATATTTATAGAACCTTTTTTTGGTTCTTTTAAATATTCTTTTGAGATCGTTATATTCTCTTCCTTGAGATTTTTCTCAAGCCAATCCTTGAAGACAAAGCACTCCTGTTTAGTGTGTACCAGCAATCTGTGATACGGGCAATAATTTGGTTGATCTTTCTTGTCAACCTCTTCAGGTTTCTTTGGATCTGGTAGTCTGAACTCAGGCTTCTTCATCAGACTTCTGAACATTTTGGGTACGACTGTCTTTGAAGGAATACACCACCTTCCTACGTTCTGCAATGGTCATTTTCTTATTCTCTATTCGGTATGATCCTCATTGAGAAGGTTGCTGGCTAAATTGTCCATACTATTGTGATTATTGTTGAGTGTGCTGTGATGGCGAATAACAAGGATTTTCTACATGTATCTTCATTTGTTGTTTTCCTTTATCAACCATTTCCACAATTCTGGACTTCTTTTCAAATACTCTGGTTGCCTTGGATTTCTCATGAGAATCCATATTTTTGATTTCTTCTTGAAGACTGCTGGCTTTGTTGAGTAGCTTCTCAAAGGATTTAATGTTGAGTCCCTTGAGCATGAAAGCTACTAGCCCATGAATGCTCTTGAGTAAAATCTCAATCGGGTGATGTTCCTGTAGCTGAGGTTCACATTTCATGCTAATATTTCTCCATCTCAAAATATAGTCCACTAAAAACACATAGTGCTTTTATTTTTCATCATGAGATCTCCAATAGACACATGATGTTGCACTTCGACAAATCTTTTCAGAAATAATTGTTCAAATTTAGTGAATGTCTTAACTGGTCCATTGGGAAAGTCGATATAACAATCAAAAGCAATTCCGGACAGGATGCTGACAAACGGTCGAAAGATTAAAGCTTCGTTACCTCCGGTATTGCCACAACAGGCTTGGAAATGTGCTATGTGTTTCTTGAGATTTTCAATCCCACCAAATATCGTAAAGTTTAGCGACACAAAACCATTAGGATAGGGTATGATATCGAACTCCTCCGGGTAAGGTCTATCATTTAAAATCAATGCACCACCCTTAGATTAGGTTAAGACCTCCTGAACTTGTTCGACCATTTGCTTAAATTCCTTTTCTGGCAAGGAGCTTGATGGAGAATCCTTCTTTTGTTTCTCATCCCTATTTGCTGAGGCAACTTCTCTCTTTTCATCTATGATATGTATAATCTTCGGTTGATTGACATCTGGAGAGGCAAACTGTGGCAGTTGAGACTGTCCCTAAACTGTGGCCATGACGGTCATGGTTGCGGCCCTCTCTTCCATCCTTTCTTCTAGTTAGCTGACTTGCTCATCCCTTAAGAAGATATCCCTACGTAGCTCATCTACAATGTTCTCTTTGATGAGAGGTTGAGCGTTGCCCGCAGATGCAAGACTCTGGTTTCAATGACATGGATATCCATGAATTCCTCTTTGAGGAAATCATTAAAGTCAAAATCTTCATCATCATCATCAATGAAAACTCCATGTTCTCGAGATAATTCAGAAATCTCAACCCTAAGATTTTTGACGTTTTCTTCAATTATCATCTCTCGGATTGCCTTAAGATCTGGAGGACCCGGTTGGACCTCCTCCACTTGTTCCTCCATCTCGCTGGCAGTTACTGCGACAATGTCAGATACTTCAGACCCTGGCTTCATTCCATGATCTTGCTCTGCAGGCTTATTGGACTGTATCGGTATAGCGACCTTGGGTATCCACACCATTTTCTTTGACGGTGATGTCTTGAGATGGAGTGTCTTAGCAGAGACATCGACATGTCGAGGAGAAGTATGCTCCCCATGGCACATACCAAATACAGTACTGGGTAGTCTCTTCATGTTTTCCTTTGGAACTTTAGGAACATCTTTATAGCGAGTGATTGGTAGAATTTTTTGAACTTAACTGGTTGGCGGCCTGCGGGTCTAGTGACAGTAGAATCGATAGTAACGGTGGCGGTATCAACTCTGCTTCCAAGCGGAACCAGACAAGAATGTGAGTAGGTAAAGCTTCAATTAACTTCTATGAGCATGTGACAGATATGATGTCCTTTAGAATTTTTTTCTTCATGCGAGGGGATACTGCATGTCCCACTCATTTGAGTAACCCACCAACAGAACAACCTTCCTTGGCAGCTAGTCTCTGAAAAATTGAGCTGACTCGGGTGATTGGAGCAGACTTCTTCCTCTCCTGACTATGTCCATAAAGTAACGTTAAAGTAGCGGTGATCTTTTGGATACTTTTGTACCCATTGGTATCCATTAAGAGATGGAACCTACTCCCTCACAGAAGTGGATAGGTCTCCGACAATCTTGACTCGTCCTGGTGAGAATCTTCAACAACAGGTACTTCTTTAGCATTCCGGGCTTTAGTAGCCCTCTGAACCTTCCTGTTGCGGTTTCTCCTTTGGATTTGGGTTAACGAAACAGTCCTCAAACTTGATCCAATTTCAAATAAAGAGGGCAGAACAACTAACCCTTCAGTCGGGTCTTCAATGATCATAACTTCCTTTCCCTTAGCAGAAGTGAGAAGAACAAACTTGGTAGGTGTCGAGGCAATAGTAGTCTTGACCTTATTACAAGAAGGAAAATCCTGAAGGAAGTTCAAGTTAAACTTGACAAACGTCTCTTGAACCTCTAGAGCAGAGACTTTGATTACAATGAATGGGGCTTTCCCAAGAGCAACCTTGAGATCTTTAAATTGACTCCGAACTTGATGGTGGGAGGGACATTGTGGGTGTTGCGGCTTGTCGGTAGGTTGTAAGGAAAAGTGAGCATTGGGCACGCCATTGCAACACTTCAAAAGATAAAGCTATGGGTTTACCTATTTGGCCAATACCTCGTAATCCTAATGCCAGCACTAAAATTAGTAGAGGCTAATCTGTAGACTGAGTAAGTCGATATTTAATTTGTGAAGATTTTAAACCTTTAGTGAAAATGGTTTGAAAGTAGAAATATTTAATTAATATAGGAAGAATTAAAGTGCACGTGCATCATGACACAATTTTATTTAATGTGAAAATCATTAAATCAAACTCAAAAGAGAGATGTGAAGTGTTTAGCACCCAGTGCGGGCCCAACTTTACAACGCACAATGCCCAGGTGGAACTAATCCACCAAAACACATATTGGGGATCCGACCCCACATAAAGATTAAGAAGTCCTTAATGGCCTCATGAACCTCTCTGTTCAAAGGTGATTAAATAGACGATCCTGAAGTCCAAAGACTTGACCGTACTTTCCCAAAATAGAAATGGGTAAAGCGTGTCAACGGAAGAAGGGTAATTTAGTCCATAAGGGACATGAACACATTACCGATGTATGAAGATAATATTTTCAGATCTAAATGGAGAGAAAAGCTTATCCCCAGTGGAGTGGCCAGGAGCTATCAACACAATTTTGGTTAAGGAGTTGCCCGTTGGAAGCTGCCGGCCACCGGAATCAAAATCGTGTCGCCCACTTTGGAAGGACGTTTAATTTACATATCTATATATAGTTTTGAAAAATATGAAATCAAACTGATCCCATATTTTTCATAGTTTAAATGAAAGAGCACTATACCTAAACCTTGTATCTATCCTGAAAGATAAACACAAGACTTGAGGGTGAGGCTCAATCAAATAAACTACAAAATATATGACATCTGTTTGGTCTGCGAAACCATTTTATTTGCCGTCAAGTTGCCCTATTCAATATGAAGAATTAAATAGGGTTTATTTTAAGCTAGGTTCAGACAAGCTTCCTATAACGAAAAACCCCTATAGTTAAATACATCTTAAATGACTGGAGTCACTTAAGAAAACTCTTGATAAAAATCAAGAAATATTGTCTTCAAAGAGGTCAGAAGGATAGAACTTTTGAACGAGATCAGACGTAGATGTGTGAAAGGGGAATGGTTCAAATTTTTAACATTTTGTTGTAGAGTCCAAAGGAGGAAGAACTAGAGGATGTCACAGATCCGGGGGAGGACCTCGGGGACTTCCCAGGCTATCCTATGATTTGGCTTCAATTTTGAGGATAAACTTTTTAAGTGTTTCATCCTGCCAATTTTATTAATTTAGGGCTTAAATTTGTGTGAAATAATCACATAAATAGCCTGGAAGATGTGAGGATTTAAGTCGTGATGAACGACAACCTCAGAATCCTAAGACGAGTTAAGGCTTAGATTCTACAATAGAGCTATACAAAGGCCTAAAGATGAGGTGAGGATTTATGTTGCGTAAGAAAACTAGCTGGAAGTTCTAGAGGGCAGACGACTGGGCCCTTCCATCGGATCATGCTCTGTTATCACATTCTTGCTTTTATGTGATACATTATCTTTAGCGCTCACTCTCAATAGTGAAAGCAATCCCTCTTTCTCTTTGCAGCTAACTACATCCATGAAAGGACCTTTGTAGTCCATGTCAACCTGGTTAAAATCCATGTTGAAGTCTAACGTACCGCCCTGCGGCGCTATTTCCTCATTTAGTGCGAGGCTCCAGTCATCCTGGAAAGCAAAGATCAGCCTCTGTCCTGACATTTTTCTGCAGACGACAGGAAAAACGTCTGTGGACTGAAACTTGTCATGAACAAGAACAAAACAAAGTATTTATTAAAGTAAATTTTAGTTTGTTTTGGGGTAAATGAATTGTTTATTTTAGGTATGAGTTTTGTTTAATTTAGTGGAACATTATAATCAAAAGTGGAAAGAAGAAAATTTGAAGTTTAAAATTTCTTTCTCAAAATTTTCATTATATTGAGGTTAATTACAAAATTTAGACGTGGTCATAGACATTTGGCCACATAGATAATCCTAAAATAATCAAAGTTTTAAAGTTTCAAAGTAAGAGAAGGTAAGCGGCATCAGATTGTGTAATAAGTTTTTAGATGTTGTCTGTTTATTAGTAACATGGGTCTTTCGCCCTGGGAGTCCACTAACTGGTAGGCTCTTCCTGTATAAACCTTTCCAATGAAAAATGGTCCCTCCCATGTTGGCTCAAATTTTCCACCTATTTTGCAGCATGCAAGAATATGCCTTTTGAGCACAAGTACGAGGTCACCAACTTTGAATGTCCTTGGGCGGACCAATTTTTCATGGGCTTGTACCATCTTTGCATAGTAAAACTCCAAATGTTGTTGTGCTTCTAGTCATTTTCCCTCAAGATTCTCCAGTTCTTCAAGTCTGAGTTTTGCGCTTTCTTCCATTGTGAGTTGGTTGGCAATGATGACTCTGAGAGATGGTGTTTGGTTTTCTAGCGGTAGCATCTCCTCAGACCAATACATGAGCATATAAGGTGTACACTGAGTGGGAATTCTGAAAGTCATTCGGTGGGCCCACAAGGCTTCTAATAGTTTCTTGTGCCAATCCCTTTAGTTTTCATCCAGTGTTTTCTTCAAAATCTGTACCAGTATTTTGTTGAAAGCCTCAGCCTGACTATTTGCTTTGGGATAGTAAATCGTAGATTATCTCCAATCTATGTCATGTCTTTTGACAAAATTGTTGATCTTTGTACTTTTGGAAGCTGTCCCATTATCAGAAATTATTCTTCGCGATACTCTGAAACGGTAGACGATTTGGCTTTTAAAAAATTGAAGGACGTGCTGTGTCGTAACCTAACGTAATGGTACTTCCTCTGCCCATTAGGAGAACTAATCTGTAGTGGCAAGTATAAACCCGTGTCCTCTGAAAGATGGAGGGTCTATCGGACCTATTATTTCCTTGCCCCAACGCTCAAATGGCCTCGAGGCAACAGTTGGGTGTAGCACATTCGGAGGCTAGTGTAAGACCACCCCATGCACTTGGCATTGGTAACATATTCTGGTTGTATCCATGCATTCGGACATCATTGGTGACCAATAATACCCTAGTATTTTGATCTTCATCTTCATTTTCGGCCCTGATTGGTGAGCGCCACACAATCCAGCATGTACCTGTTTGATAATATTTTATGCTTCGGCTCTACTCAAACACTATAGCCACATCTGGTCGAATGATCTTCTGTAGAGAATATTTCCCATCATGGCGTAAGACATAGCCCTTCTTGTGATGTGGTGCACCTCAGACTTGTCTTCTGACAGCTTTCTAGTATTCAAATATTCTATTAATGGTCTGCGCCAATCTTTGTTGATGTTTGCAACTATATTCATTGTTTCTTCTTTTCCAAGCTTGTGTAGAGTTTCGAACTCGATCAGAGTCAAGACTCGTCTTCCTTACACTGTGACTTCAATGGAATCCTCCAAGGCACACAAAATTTCCTTAGCAGGTTTTGCTAAAGCGTCGATATAGGCATTGTCTCCCCTAGAAATCTGGTAAAAAGTTACATCAGGAATCTACTCCAGGAGCTTCATCGCATATTGATGGTATGCTGCTAATCTTGATTTCAAAATTCTTTATTGTCCGGCGACTTGCTGGATGATGAGTTGGGAGTTGCCATAAATGACAATGTTTGTTATATCCATTGAGATTGCCATTTCCAACCCCATGATTAAAGCTTCATATTCTGCTTCGTTGTTGGTGCACAGCTCTGTCAAGTGGTATGAGAACTTCATCATACTCTTATCTGGTGTGATAAAGATCAAACCAATTCCTGTTTTGCCTGATATAACTGTGTCTGATCATTTTTCTTTTATGGCTGACAAATCGCCATCGAAGTACATCTCCCAGCATTGCACACTAGATAATTCTATTTGTAATATTTGCTCATCTGATAACTCGTCGTTAAGAGAGGACCCAGCTGACAGTGGGTGTGCAGCGAGAAAGTTTGCTAGTACATGTTCCTTGATAGCACAGAGGGGAACAAAATTTATATTAAATTGCAATAAGATCATTGACCATCTTGCTAGACGTCTAGAGAGTGTTGGTTGGGTCATCAAATATTGCAATGGATTAACTTTCAAGATCAGGGTAATCTTATGAGAAAGCATGTAATGTTTAAGATTTTGGGCGGCAAAAATTAATGCCAGTCAATGCTTCTCAATAGGTGGATACCTTATCTCCGTCAGTATTAGGCGACGACTCAAGTAGTAGAGCGCATTTTCTTACCCTCATCATTAACATGGGCTAAGAGGGACCCGAGAGAGTCATCTAAAGCCGCGATATAAAGTATCAATGGTTTCCCGGGGTTAGGGGTTGCCAAGACAGGAGGTGTAATTAAATATTTTTTAACGTCCTCAAAGGCCCGCTAACATTTCTCTTCCCAAATAAATTTGGCATCCTTTTTAATTAATGTCAAGAAAGGATGACACTTTTCGTGGAAGCAACGTAGTTGTTTCAAGGTTTTAAGGGGAGGCATTTCTAAGATAGCTTTAATTTTATCTAGGTCAATCTCGATTCCCTGATGACGGACAACGAATCCCAAAAATTTCCCGGAGGTAATGCCAAAGGCGCACTTTAAGGGATTCATTTTAAGGTCATATCCTCGTAATCATTTAAACACAATCCTCAAATTGTACAAATGGTCTACTTTTGTTTACTTTTGATGAACAAATTATTCACGTAGTATTCTAATTAGTTGCAAATGAGGTCATCAAAAATCTTCGATATGTTGCACTAGCGTCCTTTAGGCTGAACGACATCACCGTGTAGGAGAAAATTCCAATCGGTGTTCTGAAGGCTGTAAATGCTGCATTCTCGGGAGCCATCTTGATTTGGTTGTATCCCGATGATCCATCCATGAAGGAGAAAATTTCATTTGTTAAGGCGGTATCCACCATCATGTCTGGTATAGGTAGTGAAAATTTGTCTTTCGGATATGCCTTGTTGAAATCTCTAAAGTCAACACAAACACAGATCTGTTCATTTTTCTTCTTTACAGGTACAATATTAGCCATCCATATGGGGTACTGCTCCTCTTTAACAAATTTTGCGTCTATCAATTTATTCACCTCGGCGATGACTTGTTGTTCTATTTCAAGGCGCATTCTCCAGAGAGCTTGTTTTACTGGGGTTATATTCTTATCCACCCCAAGTTTATGGACTGCAACCTCTGCTGACAGTCCTGACATTTCATCGTAGCTCCATGCAAAGCAATCTTTGAACACTGTTAATAGTTTGATAAATTTTGCAGATTCTTCTTCATTAAGTAGAGAACTTAAAAATTTAGTTCAGGGTCGTTCTTTAGTCCCGAGGTTAATCTCTTTCAATTTATCATTATCTCATCTTCAGAACTGCCTTCATCACCAATGTTTATAGTTGGCCTACTCCGTTCAATAATTTAATTGATCCTTCCTCGTCCATGTCCCCGACCTCGACCTCGGGTGCGCGAACTAAAAGACCTTTCACCATCTCATTGTAAGGGAGTGGTGGAGGATCGCTGAAGCGGAGTTGAATGGCCTCCTCTTGATGATTCTTTTGAATCTTCATCTTTGTTTGTGATAACTTCATGAGAGAAGACAGTCTTCTTTGGATGCGCATAGTAGGCAACATCTTCATGGATACCGACTTCATGCACTAAAAATGGTTGTAGGTCTCCCTTGATGCAATTTTCTTGACCATCTTTGCGATATTTGATGCACTGATGTAGAGATGATGGAGCCATATTGTGCTCATGAATCCACGGTCAACCCAATAGAGTGTTAAAAGAGGTCTCGACGTGGATGATATGAAATTTAAGTTATGGGGTATTTATTAAACCTACCTCTTTTGGTAAGTGTCCCTGTTGAATTAACTTTTTAACACAAGGTGAGAAGTAACGAAAAGGCAATTCCATTAATTCATTAGAATCATCATCCAAATTTACATGTTTTTAAAGCTCAGTAGAGGTAGAAGCATGGTAAAATTTGATCGGTTTTGAACCAACACTATGGACTTCCTTGATCTCTAAACTCTCAACCTTTTAAGGGAGAATTAGAGTGAGGGTCATAGCATTCACATAGTGGTTTATCCGATCATATATTGTTTCATATTCATTTTATTCTGTATCTTCTAAGGATATCTTGTACTGAGGTTTCTTCCGTTTTGTCATCATTATCTCATCTTCAGAACTGTCTTCATCACCAATGTTGATAGTTGGCCTAGTCCATTCAACAATTAAATTGATCCTTCCTCGTCCACGTCCCCGGCCTCGACCTCGGGTGCGCGAAAAAAAAGACCTTTCAACATCTCATTGTAAGGGAGTGGTGTAAGATCGCTGAAGCGAAGTTGAATGGCCTCCTCTTTATGATTCTTCTGAATCTTCATGTTCATTTATGATAACTTCACGAGAGAAGACAGTCTTCTTTGGAGGTGGGTAGTAGGCAGCTCTTCATGGATGCCAACTTCATGCACTGAAAATGGTTGTAGGTCTCTCTTGATGCAATTTTCTTGACCATCTTTGTGATATTTGATACACTGATGTAGAGATGATGAAACCATATTGTGCTCATGAATCCACGGTCGACCCAATAGAGCGTTAAAAAAGGTTTAAGCATCGATGATATGAAATTTAGCGGTTGTCACGGGTTCTCCAACCTTCATAAGTAATGTAATTTATCCAAGGGCTCTTTCTCCCTCTTGGTTGAATCCTCTTAACATCATCTTATCGGCCGCAAGATCTTAATCTTCAATATCTAAATAGGCCAATGTCGGTAGGCTCATCAAGTTAAGAGATGCTCCAGGATCCACTAAAACTCTGGATAACACAAATATGCCGATGTTGACGGAGAAGTAGAGTGGACAGTTGTGGTCAGCGGTACCGAGCAGGAAGTCTTCATCTGTGAAGATTATCCCTGACTGTTCTTTCAACGAGCAAACTTCATCTGAGGATGTGCTGGCCAACAGAGCTAAGCAAATTTCTAGGTCAAGCAAAGCTGTAACCAAAGACTCTCTCATCGGGTCGGCAACTTCCTAAGATGAGCTAGCACGTTGTAGTCTACTTTGTGTAATCCTCCAATTTTATCTTGGTCACATTGTTCTTCCACTGGTAGAGGTGGGGGTGTCTCTTCTCTAGTCATTATGTGTTTTTCTTTGTGTGTTGGAGTTGTTTTTGGTGGTACTATTTTTCCGCTCCTTAAGTTAACTTATGTGATTTCTTCTTCTTGAGATGTCATTAATGAATCTTCTGGTGTCTTTTCCTCTTTGTCGAAAAGAGCTAAGTTGATGGCAAGTGGTGTACCATGATGCTCGAGAATTGGCTCCTCGTTATCGGTGCTGCCATAAGCGATATTATTGATGACTTCTTTGGACTTGACAACGAGTTCATCAGACTCGAGTAAAATTTGAGGATCATTTTGGGGATTGAGATTGAAGCTAGATCGGTCATGATCTGTTACGTTATCATAAAAAAGAGTTAAAATGTAGTCGAAATCACAATACTTATATTCATAAGATCCTAGAGGGATAAAAAGATAATCATACAAAGTCAAGGGTTCGAGGATTTTCTTCTCCGAATCCGAGACAACCAATCTAGTAGAGGCAGCCCCTATCCTACCCCCTATGCTATCAATCTTTGTAGTGATGATTTTCTTCTTCTTCTTTGTCCTTGACGATGACGGCTCTCCTGACGAAACCTTCATCCCGGGCTTGGTATGTTGTGGACTCTGAATGGAGGCTTGTTTTGATGTAGACTGAATCTTCTTCAGTATTTTCTTGGATGATCTGCTCCAGACCTCATTCCATCCTTCTTCAGTATTCATTGAAGCTTGTTTTGATGAATCCTGAATTTGATTAAGGACCCTTTTGAGTTCATCTCAAGTTGTACTCCATCGACCTATTCCAACATACAAATCAATTGGGGAGATTGGCTCAGCTGAAATCATGTTTATGGAACCTTTTATAGGTTATTTTAAATATTCTTTTGGGATTGCTATGTTCTTTTCCTTGAGGTTTCTCTCAAGCCAGTCTTTAAAGCCAAAACATTTTTTTATAGTGTGCCCAAGCAACCTGTGATATGGGCAATAATTCAGTTCATTCTTTTTATCCACCTCTTCGGGCTTCTTTAGATCTGGTAGTTTGAATCATGGCTTCTTCATCAGACTCTTGAATATTCTAGGTATAGCTTCATCCTTGAAAGAATACACAATTTTCTGTCGCTCTGACAAGGATATTCTTTTATCCCCTGTTCGAGGTGATCCCTCTTGAGGCAGCCGTTGGTTAGATTGACTATTCTATTTCTGAGAGTACTGTGATGAAGACTAGCGATGCTCTTCTGCATATATCTTTATCGACTGCTTTCCTTTGTCGATGATTGCTCTACTACTCTTGATTACTTTTCAAACACTCTGGTCACCTTAGCCTTTTCATATGGCTCCATGTGTTTTATTTCTTCTTGAAGACTGCTATCTTTACTGATTAAGTTCTCGAAGGACTTGATGGTGAGCCCCTTAAGCATGAAAGCTACTGACCCATGAATGCTCTTGAGTAGAATTTCAATCGCATGATGCGTTCACATTTCATGCTAAGGTTTCTCCTCCTCAAAATATGGTCTACCAAGTTTTCGCTAGGCTTTTGCTTTTCCATCATGAGCTCTCCAATAGACACATGGTGTTGTGCCCCGGAAAATGTTTTCTCAAATAACTATTCTAATTCACAAAATGTTTTAACTGACCCGTTTGGTAAGTCATCATACCAGTTGAAAGCAATTTCTGACAAGCTGGTGACAAATTTCTGATAGAGTAGAGCTTCATTATTTCTCGTGTTTTCACAATTGGCTCGAAAATGTACTATATGCTGTCTGGGATTTCCAGTTTCATCAAATATCTTGAAGTTTGGGGCCACAAAACCCTTGGGGAAAGCCACGACATCGAACTCCTCCAGGTAAGGTCTACCCTTCAAAATTGATGCACCGCCCTTTGATTGGGCTAAGGCATTCCGCACTTGTTCAACCATTTGCTTGAACTCCTTTTCTAGCATGGCACTTGATGGAGAATCTTCCTTTGGTTGCTCATCTTTGTTTACTGAAGTAGCCTCTCTTGTTTCATCTATAATGTGTATGATTTCTGGCTGATTAATCTCTGGAGGAGCTAATTGCGGTGCTTGTGATTGCCCCTGAATGGTGGCCACGGTGGTCATAGCTGCAGTCATCTCTTCTATTCTTTTCTCCAGTAGACAAACTTGCTCATCCCTTAGGAGGATAACCCTACGCAGCTCATCTACGATGTTATCTTTAGTGTGAGGTTGAGCCTCATGCACAAATGTGGTGGCTCTAGTTTTGATCACATGGACATCCATGTAATCCTCCTCTAAGTAATCATTGTAATCAAAACTTTCCTCATTGCTATCGGCGAAAACTCTGTGTTCTCGAGCTAATTCAAAAATCTCGATCTTGAGTTTCTCAACTTTCTCCTAAATTATCGATTCCTTGATTGCTTTAAGATCTAGAGGACCCTGATGGATAACCTCTACTTGTTCCTCCATCTCGCTGGCTATTGTTGCGACGATGTCAGATATTACAGATATTGGTTTCACTTCTTGTCCCGCGGGCTCACTGAACTCTATCGGTGCAGTGACCTTGGGTACCCCTACCTTTTCCTTTTTTGACGATGATGTCTCAGGACGGAGCTTCTTAGTAGAAACATTGGTATGTCGAGGGAAAGTATGCTCCCCGTGGTGTAGACTGACTACAGTGCCAAGTAATTGTCTTATCTTTGTCTTTGAGATTGTAGGAATGTCTCCATGATGGGCGAGGGGTAAGATTTTTGGACCCGGTCTTGACTTAACCGGTCGATGGTCCGCTGTCTTGGTGGCAGTATAATCAGTTGTGATCACTACAATATCAACTCTATTCCCTAAACGAAACCAAACGAGGTTGCGAGTAGGTGGCACCCCAGTTGTCTTGTGGGACTGTCTGGCGGATTTGACGCCATTCAAAATTTCCTGCTTCATGCGAGGAGAAATTACATCTCCCACTCATTTAAATAACTCGATAACCGAACATCCTTCTTTGGTAGCAAGCCTTTTGAAAAGTGCACTAACTCGAGTGATAGAAGTGAATTTCTTTCTCTCCTCACCGTGTCCATGAAGTGATGGTAATGCGACAACGATTCTCCGGATACTCTTGTATCCATCGGTATCTGTTAGAGGATGGAATCTACTTCCTCGCAGGAGTGGATAAATTTTTTATAACACTTCTTCAACTTGATGAAGCTCCTCCTCAACGGGTGTCTCCTTGGGAGTCTGGACTTTAGTGGCCCTCCGAACTTTTCCGTTACGGTTCCTTCTTTGAGTTTGGGTCAGCGGTAAAGTCCTCAAACTTGATTCAATTTCAAACACGAGTGGTATAGTTAATCCCTCATCCGGATCCTCAATAATCATCACTTCTTTCCTTTTAGCAGCAGCGGGGCTAGTAGGTTTTGGCGGGTGCCGCGACGGCAGTAGTTTTAGACTTCTTGCAAGTTTGAGGGTTATATTATATAAAAAGGCTTTACAAAGGCCTAAAGATAAGGTGAGGATTTACGTTGCATAAGCAAGCAACCTTGAAGTCCTATGAGTTAGGGCTTATATTGTATAGCAGGGCTACACAAAGGCCTAAAGATAAGGTGAGGATTTATGTTGCATAAGCAAGCAACCTTGAAGTCCTATGTATTTATTGTTTAAGTCTAAGGAAGGAAGATTGGTTTAGCTGGGGAAGACAGGTTTTTCTATTGAAGAACTGTTTAAGTCTAAGGAAGGAAGATTGGTTTAGCTGGGGAAGAAAGGTTTTGCTGTTGAAGATATTTAAGGAAGGAAGATTGGTTTAGTTGAGGAAGACAGGTTTTGCTGTTAAAGGTGGCTGTGCTGCCTACCATGCTAGCTCTAAGCTCCTCGCCACGACGAGTTTGAGTTTTCTAGTGTGTCAAGTTATAATGTTAAATCAGATGGCCCTATGGTTGAAGTCCTTTAAATTTTATGAGGGCATGTTAAAGTTGATTAAAGCGACATCGGTCAGGATCCTACGGTTCCCTCGTTCCGGCACCACTATTTTCCATTGAATTCCTTTAGTCCAAATGAACTTATTAAACTCAAATTAATGAGTTCCATAATTTTATTTTCACCGTGGGAAGCCTCGTTAGCAACCATAGGTTACCTCCTCTAAGGAATTCCCGATCATCCGATAGAGACATCTCAATTTAGTTGTAATTGTAGTTTTGTGTGATGTTTGTGATTAAATTTTGAGTCGTTTTATATTTTGAATGTTGTGGCTGTGAATTTTATGTTGGTTGATTTTAGTTTTGATTTTGGTTTTGGTTTTGGTTTTGTGGCTATCCTGATAATTTTAGTTTTCCATGCAAATTTGTATAAGCGCAAAAGTATAACATAAAAGTACAAGAAAGACAACGTTGAAAACTGTAAAAAGCTTACCTGGCGAGTCTTTCCTTCCACCGCCTGAAACTTAAAATGCATGTCAGAGTATTTTATATAGAGGCAAAAAGTAAGGTTTTAGTAGTTTTCCTAACCCTATGTCATATTTTGATGGGTCCTTTAGAGATTAATTAAAGATAATTTTGTCAAGCAAAACATATTAAGTTTAGTAGATCTTCAAGATATCCAACAGATCTAGAGAGAAGCAGCAGGTTCGTGCTACTCTCTCGCTGCCTGGTGGAAAATCCTGAGTTCTTTAAAACTTATTATGTTGCTTAATAATTCATCCTATAAAACACTCTAATGCTCAATGAACATTGATGTATTGATTATCCCTAAGAGTAAGATAAACATCATCTATAATTTAATTTTAAAAATTATGTGGGTGAAGACCCTTAAAGAGGCAAGTTGGTGTTATTGGAACACTTAACCNCTTAAAGAAATCATGCTTAATTAAACTTTTAAGGACTCACCATAATATGACATAGGGTTAGGAAAATTTTACCTTTCTTGCTCTTCATAAACTGTCTTAACATGTATTTTAAGTTTAAGGTGGTGGAACGAGAAGACTCGCCAGGTACACTTTTACAATTTTTTCAGCGTTGTTTTTCTTGTACTTTCATACTATACTTTTATACCTGCAAATTTGCATGCTAAACAACGATCTCACCCTGCATGAAAACTAAAACCATCAGGATAGCCACATACCCAAAACCAAAACTAAAATCAACCAAGATAAAATTCCCCGCCACAACATTCAAAATATAAAACAACTCAAAATTTAATCACAAACATCATA
>JXCR01147960.1:254104-267293 GCA_002079205.1 Phalaenopsis hybrid cultivar
ATATATATATATATATATATAAACATGTGATCGGTGTCAGAGAGTAGGTAATATTTCAAAAAAAGATGAAATGCCTATAAATTATAATTTGAAAATTGAATTTTTTGATGCATGGGGATTGGATTTTATGGGACCATTTATACCTTCATTCAGAAATACATATATATTGATTGCAGTGGATTATGATTCAAAATGGATTAAATTAATCACTTTACCTCGATGTACTGCTCGGAGTGTTTCAAAATTTTTAATTAAAAAATATATTTACATGATATGCAATTCCTAGAGTAATCATTACCGATGGAGGATCTCAATTTAGAAATGTTACAATTCGAAGGTTGGTCGAAATATATAATATAATGCATAAAATTGTAATTGCTATTCATCCCCAGATAAGTGGTTTAGTAGAAGTGTCTAATCATGAAATTAAGAGAATTTTGGAAAAGAGTGTTAATCTTAGTACGATGAATTGGTCTGTTAGATTAGATACTGCATTATAGGCATACAAGACTGCTTATAAGACACCGACAGGTCTTTCCCCTTATATATTATTTTTTGTGAAGACCTTTCACTTGCTAGTAGAATTTGAGCATAAAGCTTATTAGGCTATTAAGGAATTCAATTTCAATTTGAAAGACGCTGGTGAGAAAATATTTTTGCAATTGAATGAGCTTAAAGAAATTAGGAATGAATCTTATGATAATGTTAGGATTTATAAGGAAAGAACAAAAGAATGACATGATAAAAAAATAATAAAAAAGGAATTTGAATTTGGATAGGAAGTGTTACTATAAAATACAAGATTAAAATTATTTCCTGGAAAACTGAAGCCTAGGTGGAAATGGTCATTCAAAGTTGTAAAATTCTATCCCTATGGAGCTGTTAATATTGAAGATCCTAAGATTGGAAGGATATTTAAAGTAAATAAGCACAGATTGAAACCATATTTTGATGGTCAATGACTAGTTTTTAAAGAAACTATAATGTTGGGTCACTCATAATGAAGTCTGGGAATGTCAGGCTGACGACATTAAACCAATCGCAACCCATACTTATCTTTGTTTATTTTGCTTTTTAAGTTTTTATTCGGAATATTTTACATATATTTATATTTGTGTTTTCATAGAGTACGTGTATTTGAGAAAATAATTAAAAAAAAACATCTTTATTTACCTAATTTTATGGAAGAATTGAAAATTTTTGATCGAAATCGAAAATGCAAATTTTTTGGAACTAGTACATGATGCGCTTGATTGGCGCATGATGCGCTGAATTCCAGAGAACTGGCACATTATGTGGCGCGGTGACAAAAATGACTTAAATCATTTATAAATGTGGTTTTTGGCAGGTTCTTCTCTTTAAAACTCCCAAAAACTTATTCCAAAGTCAATTTTAGGGGGAAAACAAGAGAGGAGTGATTAGATTTCAATTCCAATGGCGTCCCACTCTAAAAATTCCGCTAGATTTGGGATTTTCAACTAGAGAAATTTCATCAGTTTCAATGCGCAGAAGTTGCATGATCGTGTTCTAGTGAAGAAGAGGTTAATCAAAGAATTGGGGTTTGTGAATTAAGGATTCAATACACCGAATACTCGAGTTGAAGAGATTATTGTACATAGACATTGGGAAGTGCTTTGTTACACTACTACCATCGTAGTCATCCCTGTGGTGAAAGAGTTTTGTACAATCTACATGGAATCAACCAAGGAATTGTCTATGTGTGAGGCAGGTTTGTGCAATTCACTCCTTCAAGAATAAACGAGATGTTTATGATTGAAAATATGTCTATTTGTCATTATGCAAATTTTACCCCTACGAGAGATAAAATGAACAAAAACTATCGGTACCTTACGAATGAATAAGCAAATTGGAAGGCCAGAGATGATAGGAATGTAAGTTTTTCATCATCATTGTTAAATGCTGTCTCTAAGGCATGACACTTCTATATTGCATCGAAATTCCTGCCTACTATGAAAATTAGTAAGGTAACTAAGGAGAGTGCTATTTTAAATTACTGTATTCAAACTAGAAAACCTATTAATATTGGATCAATCATTGTGAAATTGATTTTGGGTTTGTTTGTGAATGGGTCTACAACCGGACATGGACAACCACCCACTATTTTCTTGCTATGTAGTCAATCACAAGTACTTTACGAGAGTTGGGAAAAAGTGTTTCTTCCTTGAAAGTCGATGGATCTAGAAGTTTATTGCAACTGCATTTAAACTATATTAGAATGGGAGATAAAAATCATATGAATCTACTGATAGATCAGAGATCCCAAAATGCATCACCTATTCAACATTACTTCAGTTCTAATGCACTTTTGAAAAGGGTCAAGAAGTTAAAAAAAGAGGTCCAGAATCCTATGCATGCAATGAGGAATATTTCTGAAATGTTGGATCACTTGGATGAGATACTTAAAGAACATTTTGAGCATACTGGTCATATTTAAGATGGCTTTGTATGCATGTTCAAGAAACATACTTGGATTAGGGAATATTTGACTGACGAGTTTTCTTATCGGCCATTCTACAACCTATATGTTCACTACCAATCTATGGGAGATATCTAGGAGGACAAGAGTAAAGAAGATGTTTGAAGTTAATCTATGTACATAATGTTTTATTTAGTACTATTTATTTTAGTTGTTTATTGTGTTGGATTGCATTTAATTTTATTGTTAAACTATATCGATGTTTGTGTTTGAAATTTTGATGTTTAGATTTCAGTGTTAGGATATTTTGGTTTACTTTAAATACCGAATTAGATGTTTGTTGGCCTGATAAAGGTTAGTTTTTAATAGTGCAGATTTTATATATAAGAGTGAGTTTTGTGTTTTTTGTGAAAGAATGATGTTAGAGTAATGTTTAATCATGCTTATATGGGTTCATTTGAGTTAATTAGAGGTAGACGTAGAGCGGTACAGAGCATATTTCTATAGAAAATGAAATCTAAAAAAATTAAGGCGTTCACGCATGATGTGCTAGTTTGGCGCATGATGCATCAAGTTATAGAGAGTTGGCGCATGATACATCAAATTGTCAAAGAATGCCAGATTGCCTATAAAACCATGAAAGTGCACAGTAAACTCCATTTTTATTGCTTGGGTCGTCTCCTACGTCTAAACTTTGACCTAGGACTTCACAATGGGCACGATAGAGAAGGGTATTTTTCTTGTTTTTGTTGCAGGTGTATCAATTTTAGGCATTTGGAGCAAAAGTAGAAAAAATGATGAAATTTTGAGCCAAAATAGTGAAGTTTCAAATTCTTGCGCATGATGTGCTATATTGGCGCTAGATGCACTGAAATAGCATCAGATCCACCGAAGCCTAGAACAGCATGATCTTCAGCAAACTTGCACATGATGTACCATATTGGCGCCAGATATGCCATTTGACAGAGAGTTGGTGCATTATGCACCATATTTGACGCCAGATGCGCCAGGGATGACTTTTTGAGAATTAAGGCGGTTTGAGACAAATTTTGAATGAGTTTTCAATAGGACACTTGTTCTAAACACCCCTTGAAGTAATTCAACACCTATAGATACTTTAAAAGGTTCTTCTTCAAAGGGATATGTCTCTTGGATCAAGGACATGTCATTTGAATTCAAAAGAGTTGACTTTTGGACAAAATTTTTTAGGGGAAATTTTCACTTCTTTTGGAAGGAGGCAGTTTTTGATAAAAGAGAGAGAAGTCTAGGGATGGACAGTTTGGTGGAGGTGAGTAGAGGTGTGTGGCGTGAGATAGAGAGAGAGAGAGAGAAAGTCAAGGGCTTGGATATTTTCTTCAAGGATTGTAAGAGGAGAGGGAAGGTGAGAGATTTCTTCTTCATTACACTTCTAATTTTCTTCAATGATTGTAAGAGGAGAGGGAAGGTGAGAGATTTCTTCTTCATTACACTTCTAAGAGAGAATTGGTTATAAGAGGAGAGGGAAGGTGAGAGATTTCTTCTTCATTACACTTCTAAGAGAGAATTGAGAGTGAGGTGAGAGATTTCTTCTTCATTACACTTCTAAGAGAGAATTGAGAGTGCTTGTAAAGAGAGGAAAGCCTTGGAGAAAAATTATAGGAGTTTGCTTGCAAAGGATAGTGAGATAAGTTGTGTCTTTTATCTCTTTTATTTTGTAAACTTATTCTTATTAATGATATCTGTGTTTTGTCGTATCCTTTTCATGAATTTGGAGTAGTCTTCTTTATCCTTGTCCCTACTTTGAGATATGGTTTTGTGAAGAATTGATATTGTTTTATATGGTTTTAAATGTAAATAATTTGTGATGATTTGAACTCCGGTCTTCATTTGGTTTTTGATCTGGCCAATTGAAATATTAAAATCTATTAAGAAGCATATGTTCTGAAAGGGTTATGATTTCTACAACATGGGGAGAATCACATGTAATTTCTTTGGAGAGTATTTCATCTATGGAATTGATGGAAAATAAATAAGAAAATATAATTTGTTGGATGCAGAATTGGAGATTTTAAGGTGATAAAATAAAATCCCCAATTTGTTCCAGTTGATTGGAAACTGATGCGAGATTGTTAGCCTTCAGAGGAGGGAGTAGTGGGAATCTGGAGTGGTAGCGAGTATCCTCCCAACCTAACCATGGAATTAGGGACCAAACTCTGGATTAGTCAATGTTCTTTATGCACTCAAAAGAGGGTAAATAATAGGATTTCTCCTATTTGGCACAAAATAATTTTTATATATGTTTTCAAATGATTTTAATTTCTTCACAACCCATATACTCATTCTAAAAGGGGAAGGATGCTTTCTTAAAATTGAAATTTCCATCACAACATCTTAGATTTAATTTTTGAAAATTTACTTTTGAAATTTTGGGATTTAGTTTAGTTAACTTTGTCTTTCAACTGCATTTTATTTAACATTCACCTGTTACTTAATATTCAAACTTTGCACTTTAATTTTTGTAGTTTTAAAATAGTACTTTACATTATAATTTGAGGAACTTATTTACAGGCATTTCCAACTTCCCTGTGAGATCAGTATCTAGGACTCCATTAGAACCCTTTATTACTTGAGCGATACATATACTTGTGTTATTTTTAAAGGGGATTTGGCAGTTTAAAGATTTTTAAAAGATATAATGATTTTAATTAAAGTTATTTTATTGGCATTAATTTACATAATTACTATTATAACTGATGTGTGTATTATGTAATATTGAAAAATATTTGTAACATTAAAACACTAAATCCACCCACATCACCTTCAGAGAGGGTAATTCCTAAGAAAGTAGCCAATATTCATGAATCTAATGCTTTTGTAATATTAGCAAATCAAGTTGCTACAATTTCAAGGAAGTTAGAACAATTTGGAATGAATTTTTCTCACAATTGTAATGATTGAAGAGAATTCATTAGGCCAAATGACAGATTCTCAAGTATTATTAGAAACTTTGAATGCCATAAACAATAAGCAGAATAACCAATATTTAAACTATTATAACCCATGTTGGAAGAACCATCCTAACTTTAACTGGAATAACACTTCGGGTGGTAATCATCAACAATGGGGGAACAACTATGTAAACCCATTGGAAAACTAAAACAACTAAGGGAATAGTAATTATTGACATAATTATCCTCCAGGTTTTAATAATAATCCACAATTTAAGGAGAAATGTTATCTATAGAATAAGTGGTGTTACAAATGGGACATCAGTCAAAGTCGAGGAGCTACAATTAGAAATATTGAGAATCAATTAGGATAAATAACAAATTCATTAAGTAATAGATCCCAAGGAACACTTCCTAGTAATATAGAAGTAAATCCAAAAGACAAGAATAAATAGCAAGTAAAAGCCATTCAACTTAGAAGTAGATGATAATTGGAAGGTAGAGTTCAAAAAGAGATTAAAGTAGAGAGAAAAAAAATTGAAGTGCCTGAAGAGGATGTTCCGAAAGGTTTAGAGAGACCTATTTCTCCACTTAAAATTGATTTGAAAAAACTACCACCTCCATTTCCTCAGAGTCTTTATTAATAAAAGTTGGATAAACAATTTTCAAAATTTATGGAAATCTTTAAGAAGCTTACAATTAATATTTCATTTGCTCAAGCCTTAGAACAAATGCAAAGTTATGTGAAGTTTATGAAGGATATTCTTAAAAAGAAAGGGAAGTTCAAAGATAACGAGATTGTTGCACTTAGTGAGGAGTGCAGTGCTATCATTCATAAAAAGCTTACCGAAAGCTTAAGGATCATGGTAGCGTCACAATTCCATGTGCAATAGAAGACATATTTTATAGGAAAGCTTTATGTGATTTAGGGGCAAGCATTAACCTTATGCCAGTATCAATATTTAAGAGATTGAGATTAGGAGAAATATCTCATACCACTGTACTCTGCAGTTAGCAGATCACTCAATTACATATCCTAAAGGAGTTATAAAAGTTGTTTTAGTGAAAGTGGATTAATTTATCATTCCTGTTGATTTCATCATGTTAGATATGGAGGAAGATAAAGAGTTACCTATCATTTGGTGAGATCTTTCCTAGCTACAGGAAGATCAATGATTGATGTGCAGAAAGGGGAGTTATCTATGCACGTCAATGATCATACAATTACGTTTAATATTTCCACATCAATTAAAAACCATGCAAAAGGTAAAGATGATGAATGTTACAGAAGGAATGTGATATGATATTTGAGTGAATGTTATTTTAAAATAACTTATGAAGTGAAATCTAAAATTAAAGTGTTGAAACATGAGTAAAAGGAGGAATTAGATCAATTTGAAGATTTTTATAAGGAAAATTTGAATTTTGTTCAAGAAAGTCTTGAAGTTTTGGACATCACAAAAACAAATAAATATTTTTGTCCATCGATTGAGAAACCTCCTGAACTTGAATTGAAGTTTATTTATAGACATTTAAAGTATGTCTTTTTAGGTGATTCCTCAACATTAGCCGTTATAATTTCCTCAAAATTAACTACAAAAGAAGAAATGAATTTAATAAAAACTTTAAAGAATTACAAGAAAGCCTTTAGATGGATAATTGCTCATATTAAAGGAATGAGTCCTTAAATTTGTATGCATAGAATTCATATGGGAGAGAACTGCAAACCCAGGGTTGTTCCTCAAAGGAGATTAAATCCTGTTATGAAAGAAGTTGTTAAGAAAGAAATTTTAAAGTGGTTAGATGCTGGAATTATCTACCCATATTTCAGATAGTGCATGGGTTAGTCTGGTTCACTACTTTCTTAAGAAAGGAGGAGTGACTATGATTATGAATGATCATAATGAGTTAATATTAACAAGATAAGTCGCAGAGTGGTGACTATGCATTGATTAAAGAAAATTAAATCTCACCACTAGGAAAGATCATTTTCCACTACTCTTTCTAGATCAAATGTTGGATAGACTAGTTATGCATAAATACTTTTGTTTTCTAGATGAATATACTAGTCATCACCAAATATAAATAGCTCACGAGGATCAAGAGAAAACAACTTTTATCGGTCCTTATAGTACATTTGCTTTTAGAAAAATGCTCTTCGGTTTATGTAATGCCCTTGCTACATGTCAAAGAAACACGATGGCTATTTTCTGTGATTTAATTGAAAAGACAATTGAAGTTTTTATGAATGTTTTTTATTTTTTTGGAACTTCATTTGAATTATGTTCAGAACATTTATTGAAAGTTTTTAAGTATTATGAAGAAACAAATTTTGTCCTTAACTGAGAAAAATGACAATTTATGGTAGCAGGTGGAATTGTTTTAGGACATCAGATATCAGAAAATAGAATGGAAGTAGACCCTGCAAAAATTCAAGTGATCACTAATTTACCTTACTCAACAAGTGTGAGGGAAATTAGGAGTTTTTAAGGACATGCTAGATTCTACAGTCAATATATTAAAAACTTTTCAAAAATTGCTAAGCCTTTATGCCATTTAATTGAAAGAGATGTAATTTTTAATTTTGATAATGAGTTCTTAAAAGATTTTGAGCTACTAAAAGAAAAATTAGCCACTGCACCAATTATTATTTCATCAGATTGGGAAAAACCTTTTGAATTAATGCGCGATGCAAGTGATTATGCTATTGGATTTATTTTAGGACAAAAGCATGATAGGACAAAAGCATGATAAGATTTTTAAGGTAATCTACTATGCTAGTAGAACTCTTAATGAAAATCAAATTAATTATACCACAAATGAGAAAGAGTTATTAGCAATAGTATATGCTTTTGATTAATTCAGATCATACTTAATTGGAACTAAGTGTGTTGTGCAAACTGTTCATTATAGTATTAATTATTTAATGGAAAAGAAGATGCAAAACCAAGACTGATAAGAGGGATTCTTCTTTGCAAGAATTTGAATTTGAGATACTAGACAAGAAGGGAGATGAGAATCAAATTGCTAATCATCTGTCTAGGCTTGAATTAGAAAAATCACTCTATTTTGAAAAAAAATTAATGAACATTTTCCAAATGAAGTTGTTCAGTATTAATGAGTGGTGTGTTCCATTGTATGCCAACATTGTAAACTTTATTGTTAGTGATATTATACCCTATAGAATGACATACCAATAGAAGAGGAAATTCTTATCTGAAGCTAAGACTCATTTTTAGGATGACCCATTTCTGTATAAACAAGGAAAGAATCCAATTATTCGAAGAAATGTGCCTTCAGAAGAAACTTAAGAAATTATCCAAAAATATCATAATTCTGATTTTAGGGGATATTTTGGTGTTGATAAAACAACATACAAAATTTTAAAATCTGGATTTTATTGGCCCACAATCTTTAGAGATGTTAATGCTTATATCAAAACCTGAGATTGATGTCAACGAGTAAGCAATATTTCTAGGAGACTATATATCCAAATGGATAGAAATTGTTGCTTTACCTTGATGTGATGCTCAAAGTGTTGCAAAGTTTTTAGAACAAACATATTTTGTAGATTTGGGATGCCGAGAGTGAGCATAACTGACGAAAGAAGTCATTTCAGAAATGTAATGATGGAGAAATTATTAAAGAAATATCATATAAACCATTGAAGTGTTACTGTTTATCATCCTCAGGTAAGTGGTTTGACTGAATTATTCAATCATGAAATTGAAAGAATATTGAAAAAATCTGTGAATCCAACAAAAAGGGTTGGTCAATCAAACTTGACTATGTTTTGTGGGCTTATATGACTACATATAGAACTCTTATAGGAATGTCCCCATACATGATAATGTTTGGGAAAACTTGTCATTTACCAGTTAAACTTGAGCATAAAGAATATTGGACTATTAAAGAATTTAATTACAATTTAAAGGATGTTGTTGGGAAAATACTATTGCAATTAAGTGAGCTTGAAGAGATAAGGAATGAATCTTATGAAAGTGCAAAAATTTATAAAGAAGAGATGAAGATGTGGCATGATCTAACAATTCTAACTAAAAATTTTGCGCCAGGACAACAAGCTTTCTTATATAATGCAAAGTTAAGATTATTTCCAAGCAAACTTAATTCCAGGTGGATGGGCCCATCTGTTGAGATAAAAGTTTATGCTTAACGATCTATGGATATCAAAGATCCTAAAACTGAGAAAATATTCAAAGTGAATGGTCATAGGAAAAACCCTACTTTTTAGGAGATCAACTTAAATTAAATGATCTTATGATGTTGGGTCAACCAGAAAAAAACATTGGTTACGTCGGGTTGATGATGTTAAACCAAGCACTTTATGGGGCAACCCATAGTTATCTGTGTGTTTTTATTTTGAATGTTATGTTGTTGTGTTTGATTTAGAAAATTTTAGTAGTATTTTGAATATATAATGATTTATTAATGATTCTAAGACCTTAATAGATAAATTACAAATGTTAGAATGAGTATTTGGATGTTAAGCTGTTCTGTGATTAAGCACCGACGCTTAGCGCCAACATTCGATGCTTAAGTTCGACAGTTTACTGAATGTGCTAGATTATGTTTCTAGAAGTTTTAAAAGTGGTTTAGTGGGTTTTAACGTAGTTTAGTGGTCTAAAAATGTGTTTATAATTTTTTGGCCTGATCTAATGCCTATAAATAGAAGGGAATGAAGAGAATTCTCACCCCACTTCAATTTTAACCCTAAATTGTAATTGAAGAGTGAGAGATCTTTGAAAGATGTCATCTTGGGAGAGTGTATGAAGAAGAAGGAGGAAGCTATGAAGAAGAAGTTCATTAATCAAAGTGCGCAAGAGTTATACAATGGTTTCCTAGCCGTTAGTAAATAAGAAATAGCGGAGAAAGTCACTAAAATTGAGGTTGACGTGGCTTTAATTGCAGCGAAAGTGATGAAAGTCAATGCTTATTTGGAGCATATTGGATGGCAACTTAAGATACAATTTAGCCATACTAGTTTTATAGAAGAAGCGGACAAGGCTTTGTATTTAAAAAATAATTCGATTGAAGAAGACTCAACTCGAGTTCTTCACCACTGTCTATTCTATCAGATTTATATTCTAAATGCCCAAGGAGAGACTAATGATAGGCCAGGACTCGTTCCACCGGAAGGAGAGTGGAATTAAGTTCTTTGTTTAATTTTTGTTTGTGTTAAGTGTTTGTTTGTTAGTGTTAAGTTTATTTTATGTGTTTTTAATGCTAAGTTTATTTAGTGTGGTGCTTAGGAATTATCTCATCCAAGACTCTTTAGATTGAGAGTTTATGTATCGTAAAGACTTGTATTTGTTTGTGAATTAATATAAGTGTTTGTTTGTGTCAAATTTTGGGTTGAATTGAATTAGTTAATAATTGTGAATCTTAGGGAAGAGGAGAGTTGGAGGGGATGAAAATAGTTATTAAAGATTTATATACCATTTAGGGGTGGTTGACTTAGGCTAGAAGTGCAATATACATTAAATAAAAAATATCAAAATTTTTGCACTGGTGCTTATTAAAGATTTATATACCATTTAGGGGTGGTTGACTTAGGCTAGAAGTGCAATATACTTTAAATAAAAAAATATCAAACTTTTTGCATGGGTGCTTAAGCACTAAGACCCCACGCTTAAGCACTCGCTAACATGAAAGGTAGGTGCCTAAGTGCCAAACCAGTCACACTTAAGCGTTGGTTCATGTAAAATGGTTCACAAACGGTTTAAAGTAAAATTTTGAGTTAAAATCCACCATTTTTACCTCAACTTTGTCTCCTACCTTCGGTTTTCACAGTTTTGAGAGCTAGGACACCCTCTAAAGTGTTGATTTCTTGGTGGATTCAAGCCAAATTTGTTAAATTTGATATTCTTGAGGTAAGAACTTCATTTCTATGTAAAAATTTTTTATTTTCAACATGTATTTTGAGCACATTATGGATTTGACCAAAAATCAATATTCATGGTGAAAATTTGAAAAACATCTATGGAAAATACATAGAAATGTTAGTGTAAGCTTTTAGAAGTTGAGTTTGATGATTTAGAGTTGTATTTGGGATTTATTGTGAATTTTATGTCATTTTTAGGAATGGTCCCAAGAATAAAGAGATGTAAAGGGAATGTTCATTTTGATTCAAACCAGTTTGTTAGTTTGAGAACTCAGGACAAATATAACGATGCACTGTAGTCGAGGAAACTGATTCCTGAGAGGTGTTTTAAGAGTCCGGGTGGAGCAGTAGAAGATTTGATTATTCACAGACAGTGGGAGCATTTTTGCTATTTTTATGTTGTGGCTGTGATTTCTGTTGTTCAGGAGTTCTAGACGAATCTCTCTGAAGCTGAATAAGATAGTGCCATGGTTCGAGGAAAACAAGTGCCTTTCTCCCCGAAGGTAATAAATCTATTCTACCAGTTGCCCTCTAGTACATTATGTTTTTATTCAAACTATAGTCCGACTGAGGATGAGTTGGACAAGATTATATCATCATTGACTGAGGGAAGATGAATATGGAAGATCATTAATGAAAGAAAAGTCAACTTCCCCACGTCAAAGTTAGATGCCACATCAAAAGGCATGAAACTATTTTATTTCTGCTCATTTGCTACCAACCAACCACCTCAACAAAGTGACTCAAGATAGAGCAACCTTGAACTATTGCATTCAGTAGTTCAAGCCCATTGACATTGGAGCTTTGATTTACGAGACTATCACCAGTTCTGTTGTCGCTACTACTACTGCAAGTTTAGAATTTGTATCCTTGATCTTTTCATTATGTGAGCAGACAGGTGTTATATTTGATAGTTGGGAAGAGATAATGTAACCTCTGAAGCCTATTACAAGTGTTAATGTGAAGTCATATTCACATCACTCGATCTTTCTCTGGAGAGGTAGATTTTCTAGCAGTTCAGGTGCCTCTACTTCTCGTGCTTCTACCTCATGTGCTTCAACATCACAAGGTCAGACTTTTGGATATGATTTGCAGTCACAATTATTGCAAAGAATGTTAGATAATATTAATTATACTGTGGATAAAGTAATAAATTTAGAAAGTTTTGTAGATCATATGAATGGATATATGAGATGACATAGTGATTATGAGGAGAGGTGACCAAAGTGTAGTATTCCATCCATATCCAAAATATCCATCATATGTGGGCTACTAATTTCTGGCATAGTGATGATAGTAATATTAATGAGGAGGAAGAAGATTAGAATGAGTATTGTAGTTCAATTTTTTTATTATTGTGAACTATTTGTGGTACAATTATATTGTAATGTTATTTTGTTTGGTGTTGTAATTATTGAGACTGCTACTTTTGTTTATGTTTTGCTTTATTAGACACTACTGTGATGTATTTATGTTATTGTGAGTAGTTATATTTTATTTTTGTTGTATTAATTGTTATAAATGTGTTGTTTAGTGTATTTAGTTAATTTATGTTGAACTTAATCCTGAATCTTAGGAAGGTTTAGAATGTTACTAACTTTCACTTAAGAACATCATGTTTAAAGTTTTCAAATTACTGCCAGGTATTTTTTTATGTAGTAGTTGTGAATGTTTGTTAGTGTGTTTGTTTGCTTTTATGTTATCCTTCACTACATAAAAGTCTAATGAATCTCAATATGTTAAAGTTAAAATAAAATTTGATCAATTAAATTTTAGTCCTGTTTTTAATTTTTGTTGTTGTATATTTAGGATGTAAAAATTTATGTAAGCGTGTTATTTTTAGTTTTCATTCCTGCCTATGTATCTATGATGCTAAAATGTTTTATCTTATTAAAAATTTAAGTTTGGGGGGGGGGGGGGGGG
>JXCR01147960.1:267318-304661 GCA_002079205.1 Phalaenopsis hybrid cultivar
GGGGAGGGATGAAAAATTTTCTAAAACTTGAAGTTTATTTTTTCTCAAATGTACTACAAATAAATTTGATTTTGATTTGAAAAAAAATGATTATGTATATGAAGCTATATTAGAGAAGTAAAATTTTGAATATCAAAATGAGTAAGAGAATTTAGTTAAAACCTATAGTAAAGTGTGGAAATGCCAAATATAGTGTAACTATGTTTAGGAGGAGAAATTGTATTTTTGAAAAATTCAAAAGGGTTAGACTTTTATTTTCAATACTTAAATTTCTTTGATTAAAAATAATTTTCAAAACTATTATTATGTTTTTAAGTAAAAGAATTATATCAAAACTTTGCTTCAGGAAAGGAGGAGTAGAATTCAAAATCATTAAAGGCCTTTCTAAATATAGTAATCCTCACAAAAAATAAAGAGAGGAGAAGCTTGTGGATTAGTGCCTAATCAAAAATTGGTTCCACATCTAATCTTTTCAAACTATAAGACTTGAGAAACTCTTAAGCTTAAGGATATAATGTAGTGAGTATATTTATTCTTAATAAAAATTTTAAGTGGAGAAGATAGAAAGCCTAAACTCTATATTTGGAGAATTTACAATATTTTTGAACTAGATAGAAACTCATATTTTCACACTTCTTTACATTAAAAAAATTCTAAACTCTAAGTTGGTCTCATGTGTTAATATTTTTTCTAAATTGGACTACTATATTTCTACATCAAAATTTTAGAATATCTTAAAGAAACTCATTTACATAAACTAACTTTTTTGGTTTTGAAAGATTGAAGTGTCACTTGAGGATAAATAACATTTTAAGTTTGGGGGAATTTGATACACCTAAAATATATAGTCTTTATGTACACATTCTTATTCCTATTTTTGAGATATTGCGCTTTCATGAAAGGTATTTGTGTGTTTATCTTTCTAGTACAATAAAATGGATGAAAAATGGTGAAAGGAGTGAAAAATGATTAAATTTGGAGCAAAAATGAAGGTGTGCAATTGAACTGAGGCACCTAAGCGCCCAAAATTAGCGCTTACACGCCATTAAAACAGACAAGGTTGCGCCTAATCGCCTAGTACATCGCGCTTAAGCACCAGAAGTAGTTACTTGATGATTCAATGAATTTGGACAAATTTTTGAAGGGGTGTTTGAAGCAACCCTTGGAGAAAATGAGAGAAATTGTTAATGGACACGAAAATACATTTAATTGGCTTTTGAAAGGAGACAACACTTGGAAGATTCATTGAATGTAAACACATTTTGAAGAGAAACCAAGGCACCTTTTGGAAAATTATAAAAGAAGACTTGAATTGAAGAATTAGAGACCGTCAACCCCCATTTTAGTCGCCCACACGTCACCGTTGCTGCCCCTTTTTTTATTTTAAGTTATAGTTTGTAATATAAGTGAAGACAGAGATCCAAAGGAACTTCAAGACTTTGGTGGAGAGGATTTTATATAAGTTTTTATCTTAGTGACTACATTTGATTTTAATTTAGACTTCTTATTTGTTTACATGAATTCTATTTTCAAACTTAAGTGTGGTTCTGTTTTTTCCATGAAGTCTGAGTAGTTTTCTTTATCTTTTTTCCTTAAAATTATAAGTGATTAAGTATTGGATGGAAGTTGTGTGAAATATTAATCTTTAATGTTGGAAGAAGTTGTCAAGATTTAAACTTTGTACTTCATTTACTTCTTTATTTGGACAATTAAGATGTTAATACTTGTTGGGAGAACATGTAAGATCTGAGATAGTATTGTCTCAGTCAATAAATGATAAGAAGCACATGAGGTTGTATGAATTAAAATGTAATTCATATGATTGAGTGAAAATAAGCAGGGAAACTTTAAAGTGTGTAGAATTATAGGACTTTAGAGTGACAAGCTAAAGCCCCCAATTTGATTTATAGTTTTAGGTTTTGATATGAGATGTTAGCCCTCAGGTGGAGGGAGAAGAGGGAACTCTAGAGTGAGTATCTTACCTACCTAACCCATCTTTAAGACTACTCAAACTTTAAATTAGCCAATGTTCTTTATAGCATCTCTAGTAAGGGTAAAGAATATTCTATTTGACACAACACAATTTGAATACTTCCACAATAAAATTCCTATACTTGTTACTGATTCATGATAAGAAAAAGTTTATTTTATTTTTATTGCCTTCATCTTACAAATATCTAGTTAAATTTAGTTAGTTGTTTACTTTACTTTCAAGTATCAAAAATTACAAAAAGAATCAAATTTTAATTCCTATTATAACATCTAAAGTTGAGTAAGAATATTAAAAGTTGTTATCTAATTTCTTTTGATTTTAGTTTCATATTGTAGTTGTCCGTGTGGGTTCGATATTTGGGGCTTTATCAAATATTCCTATATTAATTGATAACGATATGTATATTTCCATAGTATCTCAAAATTAAATATAATAATTGTACTCTTATTTGCTTCAAAGTCAAGTTTTTGCCTAACAGTTGCTGGTGATCAATTTTTTGGCGTCCTTGCAAAGTAAAAGTTATAAGTAAGAAAAAATTAGGAATATAATTGCATACATCACATTAAAATATAAAAGTCGGGATCACTAACCCAAGAGAATGGCACTTAGGCACCAACCATTGAGCCCCTTTGTAGGTGTTCATTCATCCCTCAGCAAACAGAGAGCCTGGTGCCAGGAACTGACTAGAGCAATTGTTACAATTCAGGAATCCAGTCCTGTGGATAGTGTAGGAATACTAGGGAGCTTTGGAAGCTACTATAGAGATTCTATTAATAATAGTACATTAGAGACTTAGAGGGGATTTTTGCTAGTGTGGTTTGCTTGCTGTAGATGGCCCTTCTTCTTCTTTCAGTATTGAGGGGAGGGGGAGTTCTACTGGAGGAGCAGCTTAGGAATTCAGGAAGTGTGTTGGTTGATCCAACTTCTGATCATTGTATAGGATAGTAAGCTAAGTTCTTTTTTTATTCTTTCCATTGTATTTCAGTTGTAACAATTTGATATTGTATTTTTCTTATTTCAATGCATCTTTTTAGTGTTTTCATCATGCTTCTTGAGTAGACTTGTTACTCTTCTTTGTGGTTATTAAGTAAGATGGATGAAATGAGAATTGTGTAGTATTTTAATTACTTTAAATGATGATGAGAAACCTTCAAGGCTTAATGTACTTTTTTTTCCGACCAAGTGAATTGTTAAATTTGTTGTGAACAATAAATATTGGAAAAGTCTATGGTTGATTCAACAAGGCTTTTCACATTAACTTATGGGGTATAGGTTGATATGCTTCATAGAGAGATGCAAATGTTAAGGAAATATGCTTTGATGTGTTAATTATGACATTTCTGAAAAAAAAAAGTTATTTCTAATCAAGTTTCTTTATGCACTCAGGAGAGGGTAAAGAAGACTATTACTTATATGTGTCACTAAACACTTTTATTTGTAATTCTCAATTTTATGAAATCTTATTAACTCATTAGAAGGAAGAGCATTAATTATTTGAAATTTTCAGTGTATTTGTGACACCTTAGGATTACTTGATTAAACTATTTCAAAATCGAACTTCTAAGATGGGACTAAAATCATTAGGCTAGAAATTTTCCTAAATAAGATTTCCTTATTCCTTATGGGATCGATATTCTAGAATCTAAAACATGATATTACTGATACACCACATGAACTTGCGTGAAGCCCCTTTCTGTTGTAACACCAGGAGGTAGTATCATGTCTTTGGTGCCATTGTCATGTAGCGATCGTGACTTGACTTAAGAAAATTTTAGTTGAACTTTAACGTCTTAGACTTGAAAACTTGTAGTGTTACCTATTTGTGTTCAATTGTTTTCACGGTTTTTAAAGAAACCAATAAAAACCAAAAAAAAAATTATTTACATGTTTGTGAATCTTTGGATTAGGGGTCTCTAGATCGTATATGCATAGTTCAACACCTACGAGACTTGAACCTTACGATTCTCAACTAGAGAGAAATATTAAGAAAATTTGAAAATAAAAGAGACTTTAGGAAATCATAGGAGAGATGGCGAAAAATCCATAAAATAACTCAGTGATTCATGAGCCAACCCATGAACATCCAACTGCACATTGAACTTTAAGAGATTTTTCTAACCCTACGATAGTTGAAATTCATTTGAGTATTCAAAACCCTACCATAGAAGAGAGCACATTCAAATTGAAGCCTGCTATAATCCAAATGGTGCAGAATAACCAGTTTGGGGGAACCCTGTCTGAAGATCCAAACCTTCACTTAGCAAGTTTCTTAGAACTCTGCTCCACGTTTTGCTATAATGGTGTTTCCAATGACACTATTAGGTTAAGGATTTTCCCTTTCTCATTAAAACTAGATTAATTAGGATGTGGAGTTACTTAGCCCAAAAATTCTTTGCTAAATATTTTCCACTTTAGGAAATGTCTAAACTAAGGAATGACATCACTTAATTTTGCCAGCATGAAGGTGAGTCCATTTATGAAGCTTGGGAATGATTCAAATAACTTTTTAGAAGGTGCCCTCATCATGCACTACTTGATTGGTTGATAACTCAGACTTTTTACAACTAGTTAGCAGGATATTTTAGGTTTATCATTGATGTTGCCACTAGTGGTTTACTTATGTCAAAGCTATTTGATGAGGCTTATTCTCTAATTGAGGAGATGACTACCAAAAATTTTCAATGGCTTTCTGAGAGAGTGAAACCTAGGAAGGTAGCAAGTGTACATGACACAGATGTGCTTTCAATTTTGACTTTTCAAGTATCTGTTATATCTAGAAAGCTAGACCAATTATGGATGAACCAGCCTCAATGACCCTAAGTCATTAAGGAAAAGTCATTCAGACAGATGGTCGATGCTAAAGCTTTGTCTCATGAGGCCCTAAATGTAATCATTAATAGGACTAACAACCATTATTTTAGTTTCTATAACCAAAGTTAGAAGAATCACCCAAACTTTGATTGGAATAACAATCAAGATGCAGGAAACCAATAATGAGGGAGTAATCTACTTAGTCCTTTTGGGAATTGAAAAAATCATTATAGTTCTAACTTGAAACCTTCTTTTCCTCATGGTTTTAACATGAAACAACAATTCAAGGAGAAGTTGTCTTAGGAGGAAGTTTTTATGCCTATGGGCAATCAATCACAAAGCTAAGGTACGACTACTAGGAATATAGAAAAACAATTAATGCAAATTGTGAGCTCACTTAGTAGGTGACCCCATGGAATTCTTCCTAGTAACACTTCCTAGTAACACTGAGATCTAACCTAAGAAAAAGAATAGCAAGTACATGAAGGCAGTCAAGTTAATAAGTTAAAGAGAGTTGAAGGAAGTGGTTTGAAAAGATTCATAAGTGGAGAAAGAGAACTTGGAATTTGAAAAATCAATGGAAGACCATTGTAATGATTTAAGAAAACTAGTCTAACCCATTAGGAATATTTTAGAAAAATCATCACCACCACCAAAATTCCTTCAATGAATCCAAAAATAAACACTAGATCAACAATTTTTTTAGTTTGTGGAAGCATTCAAGAAGCTGTCGATCAACATTTCTTTTGTTGAGGCTTTAAAGTAGATTCCCAACAATGTGAAGTTCATGAAGGATATTTTTAATACAAAGAGGTTGTTTGCAGATTATGAGATGGTATCACTTAGTGAGGAGTGTGGTGTTTACATTCAGAAGAAGCTTCCTTAGAAACTTAACGATAATGGGAGCTTTATAATTCTATGTGGTATTAGTGAGAAGTTTGATGGAAAAGCTCTATGTGAATTAAAAAGCTTGTCCTTATAAAGGTGGATAAATTTATCTTCCTTATTGATTTCATTGTATTAGACATGAAGGAAGATAAATAAATCCCTAGCATACTCGATAGACCTTTCCTAGCCACTCTCAAAGCAATGATTGACGTACACAAAGGAGAACTGACAATGAGAGTGAATGATCGGGAGGTAACATTTGATGCATTAAAATTTATGAAGCTTAATGAAGATGCATGTTATAGGATTGATTTAATTAACTATTTGTGTAGCAAAAAATCTCTAGTGAGTTGTGAAGTTAAATCAGTGGAGCAAGATTTAAGTGAGGATGATTCTACATATAATCTAAACAAATCTGCTCTATCTGTTGAATATTACCCATGAATTGTTAAGGAAAGTTTTGAGATACTTTATAATACTGAAAATATAAACCTCTTGTTCCTTCCATTGAGGAACTTGAACTTGAGATGAATGTGCTTTCCAAATATTTGAAGTATGCTTACTTGGGGAAGTCATCTACATCATCAGTAATCATATCCTCAAAACTTAGTAGCTTTCAAGAGGAAAAGTTGACGAGCATTCTGAGGAACTTCAAGAAAGCTTTTGGTTGAACCTTAGCAGACATAGAGGGGATTAGTCCATCGATATAAACGTATAAGATCTTGATGGAGGAAATTTATAAACCCCGGTTGGATCCTCGAAGGAAATTTAACTCCATTATGAAAGTTGTCTAGAATGAGATTTTGAAGTGGCTTGAGGTAGGTATTATTTATCTTATTTAGATAGTTCTTGAATTACCTTGATCCATTGTGTTCATAAGAAAGGGGGAGTGACTATGTTAGTATTATCTCATTAACCTCAGATAGGGTAATATCTCTTTCAACCAATATTCTAGCTACGAATGGTCTAGACAGATTAAAGGTGAGAACATCCAATTTCAAGGGTCTGCTCAATGCCTTGCCAATGTTTAAGATAATGTTATGATTGAAAATATGCAGTTTAAGCATAGGGAGTTTGATCCAAATTAGAACAATGGGAGGCTCCTTGCTAGAATCAAAGTCTGGTGGCCACTTAAGTAGCTTCTTGGACACAACTTCAATTCGTAAAATCTATTTGGAAAATAGTCTAGCATAGTCCTCATCTCTAGATAGATTAATTAAGATATGTATGCCATCCAACAAACCCACTCTCCAAGCCCCATTCAACTTCAAGTTATTAAATAATTTTCTGATAGCCTCCATTTTTGGGTGACCAAGCTGAAACTTAACAATTAGAGTGAACGTGCAGACTTTAGTAAGGCTTTGAATGTCCTACTTATTGTAAAAAATACCTATTTTACCTCCTTTTTTTGCTCAAAGGATTAATGATAGGTCAACTCCATCATGGTAAGCTTGAGGGAACACCAAGTCTTCATAGTTCTTAATGGTGTCAAAGCCATTACCCACTACATTGGCAAAGGTAGCTTTAGCCCACTGTATGTTCATTGCTAAATAAATAGGAGTAGGTTCAGCCATCAGGGAGAGTAAAGGAGCAGTTCAAACACAAAACACCCCAACTAAAGGCAGTGAAGCAAACCAATGGAACAGTCAAATTTTGAACTGGAATTCGCCCGGCAAGGGGAAAACTCCAAAAACTAAAGCCCACAACAACACTAAAGATTCCAACACCCAAAAACCAAAGACTAGAGGAGTAGAATAAGAAGAGATTGCACCACAACAAAGCTAGGGAGTTGCCATCCCTTGGGAAACCCTAGCAGAGCACTAAGGTGAGCCGCCATTATATATATATGCCATGTGTGTTTGGATTGATGTCCAACTACACGAGAGCTTATTTTTTTTTTGTGTTGTAATTATAACTTAGTGTTCGAATGCATGAAAACACTTAATTTTAGATTTGCCTATTTCTTTGTGTCCAAGTGCGTGAAAAAAAGTCTTTTCACTTGTGCTTCATAAGTTGATGCAAAGCATGTTTGATAGTAAATTTACTTCATGTTGTTCATAAATTGAATCCATGTATGATGCTTGTCATTTTAAATTCTTAATGTGAGAAAAATTTCTTTGGCTTAATTCTTGCATTTATCTAAATGTGGGAAAATCCAATTTTGCATGTATTAAAATGGTTTCCTTTTTAGGAATGGTTGTGTGCTAGTCTCATTGCTTGCAAAGTGTTGTGCTACTTTACAGAACACTTGGATATATTTAGATATTTTCATGTATGTACTTTGGACATCATACTTCGCTTGTGATTAGCATTTGATTAAGAATTTTTGTTATCAACTGGGTGAGGTGTAATTCCCTCAAAGTATCTTGTACCCGATGCAACCAATTTCATCATATTATACTTATCATTTTCGTGATGGTTTGTGCTTGTCATTTTAATTCACATTTGTTTGACATTCAAGTGAGGTGTAATCTCTATAGGGTGTCATGTACCCGACATAACTAGAATTAACATCATCTATTTATGTCATATGAATGTAGCTCCATATGATTTTTCACCTACATGTTGGGAATGTCAACTAGCATATGCAACCATATGAAACCATATGCTAATATTTATTGTTTGCCTAGCATGTTGATAGTACATACTGTTGCTTGAGATCAAATGTAAGTTTTCATATTTTAATCAAGTAGTCACAAAGTGTTCAGCCATTTAGAATACCACATGTAATTGTTCACCCCTCAATGGAATGATCTCGGTATGTTGAATCACTTTAAATTGTTTGTGTGATCATAAATTAATCAGCCTGAATGGGACATCAACTTTCATAGATGAGTATCCCATTGTTGGTCATGAAGCTCTAATGTATATAGCTCACAGGCATATCCCAGTTAGCAATGTGAAATACTACATTGCAATCAACATGCATATGTTTGTGCTAAGGTTTCAAGAGATCTAATGTATTCCATTAAGTCATGCTTTTTTTAGGACCTACTTTAAAAAAATAAAAAAATAATAAATATTTTTTTATTTTTTATTCATCATGTTTTACATTTATTTTTAAATTTAATATCAATAGTTTGAACCATATGTGAGTTCAAGCTTTTCTAAAACAATTATTTTGAAAAAACTTGTCATCACTATCGTGGTACTTTATAATTCTTGGATCTTTAGGATAGGGTCAGGAATGGTGACCCCATTAAACACATACCTTTGTACAAGTTAAACTTTTGCACAAACTTAGTTATATATAATTAAGAAAGCCTTATTTTATATTCTTTCAAGAATAAGGTATAGTTTAGCTTTCACTTGCTTGGTTTTTATTATTATTTGTGGCTAGCTAAGCTTATTTATTTGTACCTTTTGAATTCTTACCGAGTTTAAGGAATTCACCCAAGTATAATAGGGCAATTTTTATGTCTAGAGCCATGTCCAATTGTTGACCTCACTTTTGTTAGAACTCGCCCACCTACTTACACATGACCCTAAATCAGAGTTATGCTTTCTTAGCCCCCACCAGTGTAAGCCCAAGCCCCTAACCCTTGGTTGTGTGGGTTCTACGTTATGGCTATGAGAGGAACCCAAATTGACCACCATAAGTTTGACATGCCCTAAGTTACCCAAATCAACCAAAAATACTAAGTGCCTCTCTATGGACCATAGAAACCATTTTAACCATGAAATCCATTTTGGGAGAAGAGGCTACCTAAATGGATCCTTAGCCTCACCAAAGGCCTCCCTAACCCTAACAAACCCTAAAAATCATCCTAAACCATAATGTACCATTTTAAACCCCAAATTTGATGTTACCTTGGGATGGTCAAAACTAATTAGGCTTAGCCTTAATTTAGTAAAATTTTGACCAATTGACCACCTTGCCCTCCAATTGGGTTTAACACAACATGGTCATGACAAACATCATGTGGTGAGCCCAATTTCCATGGGATCAACTTCCATAATTCATTTAATTAATTAATTAATTAAAATGATATTTAAAATTTCTATGGGCTTAGACTTAGAAAAAAACCCAAACCAAATAGCCTAGGTAAAACCCTAGAGGGAAACCCAATCCATGGCCCATGGCCCATTCTTATTGGGTAACCTAGGATATAATAGCCACGTAGCATGAAACATGGGAGACTATTCAGGCCAACTCAGCTTAACCCGCCTATATTATCCACCTATGGAGCCTCCAATAGATTAGAACCCTCTCCAATGTGTCTGCCAATTTGATGTACATCACCATGGTCAAGAATGTTAAGGTACTATGAAAACTTTGATAATTCCACACCACAACCTAAAAATCCTTTGGAATTTCTTTGAAACACTTTATGGAGGCTCCCAAGCTCTTATAATCACCCCACAACACTTTCATGGCCTCTCATGGATACTTAAGGAAGTAACTCGAGAGCATTGAATCATTATCAAACTCCCTATCTAGCCTCCCAATCCTCTACTTTTTAACAGAGAAAATCTCCCACTTGACCTAGGTAGTAAATCTCCCATGTCTTCAGGACAACAAGACCATTAGAAAACCCTACTTTGTTAGCCACCATCCAAAATAATTTTTGAACTTAACATGAAACCTTTCAAAACTTGAATTTAAACCTTTCAAAAGCTTCTTAGATCCTCCAAGACTCTTTTTCATACAAAATTGAGGCTTTATGAGCTTTCCAAAGCATCCCAACACCAACCTGAGTGGCCATTTGGTCAATCTTATAGCTTGGGCCAATTTTAGCTTAAATTGAAGCAAGGATGAGGTTTGTGACATCAAGGTGAAATCTCTATCAAGCTCAATCGAGGCCACACCTCTTGGAACATGGTATAGATTGAAATCACTAAAACTAGCCTCAGTTTTGGTCTTTTGTGAAAGACATGAGCACATCATGCTAATTGAACCGTATAAATATGTTTTTTCTAGCTTAGAAGAAGCTATAGAAAGAAACCTCGACTAATTTGGATGAGAATTGAGAAAGATCATAAGCCTTGATCAAGAACGGTTCTTGGTTCACTATATCGTGGGGATGATGAACGAATGTCATCTATTTCTTTGTATTAGTAATGGATGGCAAAGATTTAATTAGACCATGAGGCCATGGAGGGAGAATGCTTCGAACCAGTGCCAACTCAGCTGCAAGCATGGAAAGTATGCTCAACTGGAAGATGTCACGGAAGAGTTTGTAGCATACAAGGGATGATGCGACACTATGTGGATATAGGTAAATCTAATTTTTTTGAATTAACAAAATCTTCAAAATTAAATAAACTTCAAAATTTCATAACTTGGTGTAGAAAAATCACAATGATAAAATAAAATACCGCTAAACTTAGTGATGAGAGAGAAAAAAATAATAAAAATAAAGTTAAAAATAAATAAACTATATTTAAATTTTAATTACTTAAATACTTCAGGGAGTATTTTAATTATTAAAAATTAAATTTAAACTAAAAAATATGAAAATTTCAGGGGCGTTTCCCTCTATGTGTGGGAATATTTCTAGATGTATTCAAGGTTAAGGGATCTCTCCAATGCTAAAATGATCAATTTATTACAATATTTATAGTTATTTTAAAAAATAATTATAAAAAGTAAAAAAATTAAAAATTAAAAATGGAAATTAATAGGAAAATTTTGGACAATAAAATCAAGCCACAAATATGATAATTCCCTCCTCTAAAAATCCTAAAATGAAATTAGGAGGCTCATGGTAAAATTATAAAAATAAAAAAGTTGTATTTTGGCCCAAATTGTTCCTCAAACTAAATTCAAATTAATAATCCAAGCTTAGGAGCTTAACGTAGTAGAGTTTTAAGGGTTTGACAACATGGTTAGCCCCTTAACCATGACATTCCCCTAGTGGCTTAGGGTTAACTCAAATTAAGTATTGGCTTGAGATGGTTCTGACTCAATCTAGACCTAAGTGAACCCACTATTAGACCACATCCAACTGAGGTCAAGTCTGAGTTCTAGTCAGATTTTTCATAGCTTAAGCCTAACCTAAAACCCTCTGGGTCTAAGCCAGATTAGACCTAACTCTATCCCTAAGTCTAATCCACCTTAGATATAGCATAATTTTAACCCTACTAGGTCTAACACAAATTAAACTTAGTTTAAACCACCCTAAATCATAGGTCTAATCAACTCAATTCTAACTTCAACCTTAGGTCTAACTAACATTAGACCTAAATCAAAACCTTAGGTCCAACACAAATTGGACCAAACTTAAACCTTAGGTCTAACCAACATTTGACCTAAACTTAAACTCTAGGTCCAACCCAAATTTGACCTAAATTCAACCTTTAGGTCAAGCCAGCATTAGATCTAAACTTAAACGCTAGGTTCAACCCAAATTGGACCAAACCTAAACTTTAAGTATGACTCATCTTAGACCTAACCAAAATCCTAGGTCTAATCCAAATTAGACCTAACCCAACTTTTAGGTCAAACTCATCTTAGAACTAACCCATCTCCTAAGGCTAACTTGCATTAGAACTAACCCAACCCTTTAGGCCTAATCAACTTTAGACCTAACTGTTGGTCTAACCTAAATTGTACCTAGTCGAACCTAGCATATACCCTAGCTTTAACTTAAACTAAACCTACTCGATTCTCATTAGTATAAACGACGTTAGACCCAAATATCAACCAACTCTCTAGAATCTAAGGTACATTAGGCCGAAACATGAACTATTATCAAAGTTCTAACTCATATTAAACCTAAACCTCTGTCTAACCTAATTTAGACCTAGTCCAGGTCCTTTAGTTCTAACTCAAATTGGACCTAACTTCAACCTTTAGGTCAAATTTAACTTAGACTTAATTTCATCTTAAACTCCCTCTATCTAGTTTAACCTAGATATAGCCTAAATCTAACCAAATGTAGACTTACATCAACTCAAACTTTTTCTAGGTCTAGCTCAATCTAAACCTAACTTAAGTCTAACCTAGCTTGGACTTAGTCAAATTCAAGTTCTCTTGAATCTAACTTGACTTAAGCCCAATTAAATTTAATCACTGGGCCAACCTGACCTAAGTCAGGTCAACAAAATTCAACTAAATTAGTGGGTCAACCCGACCTAACTCGGGTTAACCCAATTCAACTAAATCATTATTCCAACCTAACCTAAATTAGGTTAACTCAATTTAAGTAAATCACCGAGGCAACCGGATTTAACTTGAGTTAACCTGAAGCAACTGTTTCACTGGTCAACCCGGCCTAACTCGAGTTAACATAATTCAATTGAGTCAAATCAACCTAACTCAGGTGAACCCATGGGATCTCCTCTTTCTAGGCATGATTCATAACAATTGCATGTAAATTACTTGTGTTAACTCTCTATGTTGTAGCCTGGGTCTTTTCTTAGACTTCTCATAGGTATATATATTAGAGACCTTAAGCATAATTCTGTATCAGAAATAGGTTATGGGCATGGGTTTTTGAGATGTATGACGTGTGGAATCACGTTATAAGGACCAGGACTGGTATGCTTTATATTAAACCTTAATTTTGAACCACTTTAATGTATAAAATTTGGATCAGACATGTTTATGTGGAGCCTGATCATCTTATCTATTTTTAGGATATGTTGTCGACCTAACAACTTTGGTTTGTATATTATTTCTATTCATACAATTTTCTTTACTCTATGCTTAGTGTTGTAATTCTGACTTCCTTTGATTGTAGTTTATCTTGGAAGCTCTGTAAATATAATTTAGGCTCTTTAGAACTATAATATATATTTTTAATAAAATTTCTAAAAAAAAATATTGAGCTTAATCAAAATTTAGGATTAAAATTGAATAAACCATTAACTAAAAAAATCTATTTTATGCATTTACTTTTATGGAAGGCCTTTGGATATGTTTTAAAATGGTTCAACATACATAAGTGACACGCCTAAGAATTACCTACTTTTTCATATACATTTTATATTCATTTTTCATGATATTACACTTTAAAAGAAGGTATTTTGCATGTTTTTAGTTCCAGGTATAAGAGTTAGAGTTTTAGATAAAATGAAGCAAAATTGGTGCAATTTGGAGTCAAATTAAGCAGGGAAGAAAATTCTGATCTGGTGCATTTTGATATGACTTTTATGCTTAATCTCCTTTAGATTTACCACATATTTTGGAATAAAATTACACTTTAAAGAAAGTTTATTTTCATATTTATCTTGTAGGTATAACACTTGGAGCAGTTTAGAGCTGAAACGGGACCTAACGGAAAGAAACAGAGTGCTTTCAAGGGTGCTACATGCAAGGTGGCTCCTAGGCACTAGAAAAGACACCTAGGCGCCAGTCTGGCCCAGAAAACAACGCCTAGGCACCCATTCTGGCCAGGCACCAAAGACAGTTATGGATGGGTTCTAAATGCCCCAAGGAGTTTTTAAGCACCTTTTGGCATTTCAAACTCATGAAACTTCTAAGAACGTCCATAGATCATAGATAGGAGTAAGAGATGTAGATTTCTACCTTTTCCAGAGATATTGGTCAGGGATTTTTAAAGATATTTGAAAGGAATTGTAAGAAATTTAAATGAATCAATAGGACACTGAGAGGGATTTTTATCTTTCTTTTAGAAGAAAAAAACAAGTAATGTGTTCTTCATTATCTTATAATTGTTATAAACAATTTTTAAGTGAATTTTATTAGATTTAAATGAAGTTTTCTGTTGTGTTTTCTCCATGCTTAGTGTGTAGTTTTCCTTACTCTTTCCCCTTATTATGAGATTTAATCATGTGTAAGATTAGAATGGCTTGAAGATTTCTTTATTCAAAATTTTTGATCGTATTTTTACCAATTCTTAATTTAATTTTCAAACTAACCATTTGTGATGTTAAAATACGTTGTGAAACATAATTACCCGAGAGGGCTATGATTTCACCCAACTAGTGAGTACCACAGTAACCTTACAAGGAGGGCGACCACAATCTAAGAAGAGTGCAAATAGATAAGGAGATAATTTTTTTATGGACCTTGAATTAGTGTTTCTATGGTGACAGGCTAGATCCTTTACAAATTTGGTCTAGATTTGGAACCTAAAGTCCCTGGTAGGTTCTATAAAGAGGGCACAGTGGGTAATCTAGAAGTAAGAGGCTATAATCTACCCAACAATACCATATAATAAAGAACTTACTTAGATTAGCCAATGCTCTTTATGCACCCGGGAGAGGGTAAAGAATAAGTATGCTCTTATTTGTCAAAAAACCACATTTTTACATTTAAACATTTAACTTCTGTGTTGATTATGATCTCATTGCAAGGGGAAATGGATTTTAATTATTTATGAACTTTCCAAAATTTAACTAGTATTCTTAGATTTGGTTTTTATTTAATTTAGTTAATTGTAACTTTAGCATAAAGTAGTGAATTTAGGAAAAGCAAAATTTTTGAAAAGTTCAAACTAAGCTCTAAGAGTGATATACTGAATTAAACTAAGGGAATTCTTTTCTCGCTTCTCTGTGGGATCGATATTGGGGTCTTCAAAGAAAAACCCTATATTACTTGAAATGATACATCTCTAGTGTGTAAACTTTTAATTAAAAATTGTAAATTTTATAACATATCGATTTTGCATACTAACCATTAAATATAAATTGAGTCAAGTTTTTGCCATCTTTTGGAAGCTAAAGTAGTGAGTAATTGAGGGTCGAGTCATGTTTTTGGTGCTGTTGTCGGGGAAGCTACGGTAAGAACTTTAGAAAAATTTTAGTTGAACCTATAAGACTTAGATTTAGAAATGGTAGTGTTATTATCTTGTGTGTTTTTATGTGTTTATTTAAAAGAAAATCCAAAACAAAAAATTTTTTTTTTTATTTTTGTCCTATTAGTTAAGTCTTTAGATTTGTATGCATACCATGAATTATACAACTCAAATCTAGAGAGAACTTTTAGAAGGATTATGAATCAGAAAAGACTCCATGAATTTAATGTAAAAATAACAGATCAAAAAAAATAATAAATATTCAGTTATGGATTATAATGCTAGTCGTTTTGATAAAGTAAAACATAAGAGGGTAGCAAATTCTCAAGAAGATATGCTTACTATTTTAACTTCTCAGGTTGCAAATATTGCAAGAAAGTTAAATCAATATATTTGAAGTTATCCTCAAGGCCCCCAGCTGTTAATTCATTTGAACAATTGATTGAAACTAGCTCTTTTGAAACAATCCATGAGATATACAATCTTTATTCTGATTATTACAACCCAAGTTGAGAAAATCATTCGAACTATAACTGGAATAACAATTTTTAAGGAGAAATATAATTGTGGGAAGATAATCAATTTAATCACACATGTAATTGGAATAATCAAGGCTTTTATAAAATTGAACTTTTTTTTTCTCTTAGATTTAACTTTGATCCACAGAATGAGGAAAATGAGTTATTATAAGAGGTTGTTATTCAAATGGGGGAGTCAATTAGAAAATCAAGGAGCTGCATTAAGGAAAATGGAAAACAAATTGAGATAGATTATTAATTTAATTAACATTTATTCTCCAAAGATTTTACGTAGTGACCCTGAGATGGACCTTAATGAGAAGAATGGTGGGCAAGAGAAAGCTACCCAACTAAGAAGTGGAAGAGAATTAGAGGATATGGTTCAAATAAATGTTGAGTTGAGAAAAAGAGTAAAAAGAGATAAAGAGACCAATGGAAGAAATTCTTTAGGAATTAGAGAAAGTTATTTCGTAAAAAAAAATAAATATAGAAAAAAACTCCCTAACATTTCTTCAACCCCAAGGGAAAGAAATAGAAAATAACTTGAGACAGAAGAGTAATCAAGTAGAATTTGATCCAAAAATTGAATCATCTACAGAGAACTCAATCCAAAATTTAGGAGATCCTGAATTATCTTATAGTGATCTATTTCTTATAAATTTTTAGGATGATATTAATATGAAAATTGAGAAAATCATTAGGAAAATATTGGATCTAGAAAGAAACGAGAGAAAAAATAATGTGAATCAATCTTAAAAGAAAAAAATTAAAAGAAAAACCAAACTTCAAGGATTTAGTAGGAATCCCACGATCTAGAAAAGATTGGGCAATTGATCAAGGATTACTTAAATGGAATTTTGATTCAGAAGGAACTCTTTGTCGGGCTGATGACGTTAAATCAAGTGCTTTATGGGAGAAAATCCATATTTATTAGTGTGATTTGATTTAGATTATTTGAGATTAGTTGTGTTTGTCTTAGTTTGGATTGATCAGTTTCATTGATTATGATGGATGTTTAGATTGTTAGTGAATCAATTTGATCTTTGTGTGTCATTGTGGATTGATCATCTTGATTGATATTTGTGGATATTTAGATTATTAGTAGATTGATTTGATTTTTATGTGTCATGAGGGAGGTGATTCCTTAACTTCTTATTTTTTTTAGACTCGTTTATGTTCTCTTGTAGTAGTAGGATTAAAGAATCCACTATGAATTGGGTCTCAAATAGATTTGAGTTTTACCGGAGACATCTTGAGTTTGGACAGTGATAGTTCCATCTCATTTTTTTACTTCGTTTCTCTGACACTATTTTTGTTTGGTAAAAGTCATGAACCTACCCAATGTGCAACATATGGATGACCTTACACTACCCTTATAACAATTATATGTGTGATACACCAAAAATAAATGCATTTTTAGACCCATATTTTATACTCATTTTTTGTGATATTGCACTTTAATGAAAGATATTTTTATTGTTTTCTTGCAGGTTGTTTATTTTTAGCACTTTGAGCAAAAAGAAAGAAAAAAGGATGAAATTTGGAGTCAAAATGGAGAAGTTAGAAATTTGCTCAGCGCCGACGGCGCTGTTTGATAGAGAACAACATAATTAATTGTAAAGCACTGGCGTCGACGACTCCAGTGTCAGTTCATCTCCCATTTCTAGAAGATTCAACGAATCTGGATGCTTTTTGAAGAGATTTTGGATGCACCTATTGGAGAACTGACTCTAGGCTATATTTGGGGCCAAAATTGACCAGAAAAGAGGCTCTTCTTCATTCCTCCTTACTTTCAATCGCCACTCCTCGCCTCCATACACTTTTTCCATCTTCATTACACCACCATTCAGGAGTCCATTAGTTAGTTTTCTTTAAGAGTTTATAGTTTTTGTGGTGAGATTAAGTGTGAATTCTTTTCCAAGATTGTTGGAGAAGGAGAAAAGTGAGAAATATCTTCTTCCTACAATTCCCAGGAGAGGCTACAAAGGATTTACTTTGAGAAAGAGTTTTTAGATAAGTGTTATTTGTTTATTAATGTTGTATGAACTTTCTTTTATATATTAAATTTGTGTTTTCTTGTATTTTTCTCATGAAGTCTAAGTAGTTTTCTTTATCTTTTTCCCTACTCTGAGATATGGTGAAATGAAGTGATAATATGGATGTGTCAATGTTAAAATATAAAATAAATTGTGATCATTTTGTAACTCCGAACTTAATTTACTTTTTGATCTGGCCAATTGGATTGTTAAAATGTGTTGTGAAACATATGATCCAGGAAATGGAGTATGAGTTCTACAATAGAGGAGGATCACATTGGATTCCATGAAGGAGAAATTTTTTCATGGAATTAAGTGCAAATAAATAGGAAAATATACTATGTTGTGTATAGAATTGGAGAATATTTAGGGTGATAGACTAAAATTCCCAATTCAGTCTTAGTGTTTAAAAACTAAAGTGAGAGTTAGATTTCAGGTGAAGGGAAGTGGGAGCTCTGGAGTGGGAGCCAGTATCCTCCTAGACTAGCCACAAATTTAGGGACTAAACCTGGGATTAGCCAATGATTCTATATAACACTGTATCAGGGTAGAGAATTAAATTTGCTCCTATTTGGCACAATACATATTAAACCATTTATCTCATCTCATTTTACCAAAATCTCATTGAAGTGAGAAAGATGCTTTTTCACATAAGAAATTTTCATCACATAAACATAATTAAATAGTTTAGTAGTTACTGTTTTAAACTTTGCATTTCAATTTTACTAATAGTTTAATAATTTAGTTTTGATAATATCTCAACATTCAAAATTAGTGACAATAATTTCGTTTTACTTTTTATGTATTTCTTAGAAAATTTATCATCTCAAATTTAAACCTTCCTCGTGGGATCGATTTTTGGGACTTTGATAGAAAGTCATTTTATTACTTGATAACGATACGTATACTTACGTAGAATCGAAACAATAATTGCTTAAATTTCTTAGTTATATTTAGAGCATCAAGTTTTTGGCACGCTCACATAGCGGAGTCAACTATATATATTTTGCATAACTATACCACACAAAAATATCTGGGATCAAGGTGCATACTTAAAGGGATATAGTGATGTCTGAGGTTAGTGCGCGTGGGCCAATATATCAAGGATAATCATAAATATGGGATTAGACTCTATAAAATCATTTATAAGTACGCAATTTATTAGTGTAGTGATTCCATTAGAAAGTGGAAGTAAGGTAGTGAGATGCGATGAGCTAAAGGATAAATTAACCTCATTAATCAACTGTGTTTGTGTTAGTGTTACAACAATTTAGAGGACTCAGGGAACACTTAAATATATATTCCTATGTTGTTACGTATTATTCTAGATAGATTTTTGTTTAGTAAATTTCATTCTGGAAACTTTAATTTAGATTTACTTTCTACTACACACTTATCTGTTCTAAGTATATTTGCAAATGTTTTGATAGACACCCATGGTAAATTGTTCTTTTAGCATGTTATTTTTCTTCTTGCTAATATTTTCTATACTGAATGTTATACATGTTAAAAATCAAGTTTAGTGAGAGAAAGAAAAATAAATTTCAAAAGTTAATATACTTCCTTTTACTTTAATATTATTGCAAGCATGCTTTAGGCTAGATTTACTTTCTTCTATAGTCTTTCTATCCTGATTATGAATGTCTATGAATTTTATAAGATGTTGTAGTAGTAGATATATTCAACTTTTACTTTTTCTTCCTGCTACATTTTATGGAATTGATTGACAAATATTTAAAAATTCAAGTTTGAGGGGAGGAAGAAAAATAAATTTCAAAGTTAAACTTTATTTGTCTTCAGTAGCCTATATTTAGCTTGATATCACTTTTAAAATGACTTGTGGTATGTGGTGTTATAATTAGGTTATTATAACTTTGATTTTAGGAATGTTAGGAAAAAACTTAGCTGGGATCCTATGTAATGAAACTATTCTAGAAATAGGGTACTTTGTAGGAACATTAGGAAAATGATTTTGTTATTTATGGTAGAAAGGAGTTGAATATTTGAAAAGCTAGGATTCTTAGATTTATATTTTTAAGAATTGAGCCTTTATTTATACCTTTTTTAAACTAATGCTCACACTTTTAGAAAATAAAGGAAAGTTTTGAATTTTTAACTTTAGGAAGAAGAAAGTAAAATTCAAAATTATTAAAGGCATGTCCAGATATAGTAATCCTCACTTTAAAAAAAAAAGAAAAAAGAAAAATTAAGGTTTAAAAAGATCCTGTAGAAAAAAGAAAAAGAAATTAACAAAAGAAAAGAAAAAGAGAAAGTAAAAGGAATAAAAAGCGAGGAGAAGCTTGAGGAGAAGCCTGATCAAAAATTGGTCTCACTTCAATCTTTTTAAAGTAGAAGACTTAGAAACGATCCTAAACTTATTCTTATTTTTAAAAAATATTAGTAAAACTAATATAGATAGGGTGCTTCAATTGTGTTTTTAGACTTTCTAAGAATCTTTAGTTTGACAAGTTCAGTAACTTTTAAGGTAAATAGAAAATCAAGATTCCTAAGTTGAATATAAGATATTCTTGCACCCTACTACTAGGTTGATTTGCTAAAATTTCACCGAAGTTACACTATAACATTTCTGAGACAAAATTATTGGTAACTCTATTGAAACCCACTACCTTACATCAACAAATTTGGTTTTTATAATTATAGTGTTACTTGAGAATAAGTAATATTTAAGCTTGGGAGTATTGACATGCCAAAAAATTATCTACTTTTTCATATACATTTTATGCTTATTTTTTATGATATTGCACTTTAAAGGAAGGTATTTCATATTTTTTTGGTTCCAGGTACAAGAGTTGGAGTTTTAAAGAAAATGAAGCAAAAATGATGCAATTTGGAGTCAAATTGAGCAAGGAAGAAAATTCTGATATGATGCATTTTGATAAGTCGTTCCATGCTTAATATCATTCACATTTATCACATGTTTTTGAATGAAATTACAATTTTAAAAAAGGTTATTTTTATTTTTGTCATGTAGGTATAACAATTGGAGCAGTTTGGAGCGGAACGGGGCGAAACAGAGCGTTTTTGGGGGTACTCCCAGCAAGGTGACGTTTAGGTGACAGAAACAGCGCCTAGGCTCCATTCTCACCCAGAAAATGATGCCTACGCAACCATTCTTGCCCCTAGAAGTCAGAGATAGTTATGGATGGGTTCTAGATGCCCCAAAGAGTATTTAAGCACTTTTTCGCACTTGGAAAGGCACCTTTTGGCATTTTAGACTCTTGAAACTTCCAAGAACATCCATAAGTCGTAGATAGAAATAGGAGATGTAGATTTCTACCTTTTCTGGAGAGATTGTTGAGGGATTTAAAGAGATATTTGAAAGAAATTGTAGAACTTTGCATGAATTAGCAAGGACTTTGTTAGAGGGCTTTTTATCTTTTTTTTTTTTGAGAGAAAAAAAGTTAAATAATGTGTGCTTCATTATCTTATAATTATTGTAAATAATTTTCTAGTGAATTTGCATTAATTTAAACAAGTTTTATGTTGTGTTTTCTCCATGCTTAGTAAGTAGTTTTCCTTACTCTTTCTCCTTGTGATGAGATTTAAACATGTGTAGGATTAGAATAGTTTGAAGATTTCTTTTTTTCCAAATTTACGATGATATTTTCACAGATTCTTAATTTACTTTGCAAACTCGTCATTTGTGATGTTAAAATTCATTGCAAAACATAATGGCCCGAGAGGGCTGCGATTTCACCCAACTAGTGAGTGCCACACTAACCTTACGAGGAGGGCAGCCATAATTTAAGTACAGTGCAAATAGATAGGGAGATAAGTTTTGATGGGCATAGAATTGGTGTTTTTGGACTGACAAACTAGATTCTTTACTAATGTGGTATAGAGTTTAAAACCGAAGTCTCTGGTAGGTCTACGAGAGAGAGCATAGTGGGTAATCTAGAAGTGAGAGGCTAGAATCTACTCAGCAGTACCATACAGTAAGGTACTTACATTAGATTAGTTAATGTTTTTATACACTCGAGAGAGGGTATAGAATGTGCATGCTCCTATTTGTCAAAAAACATCATTTTTACTTTTAAACATTTGATTCCTATACTGATTATGATCTAATTGCACAGGGAAAAGGATTTTAATTATTTAATAACCTTCCAAAATTTAACGAGTCTCCTTAGATTTGGTTTCTATTTAATTTAGTTAATTATAATTTTAGCGCAAATTAATGAATTTAGGAAAACGAAAATTTTTAGATATGTCAAACTAATACTTGATAGTAGTAGATTAGAATTAGGCTAAAGGATTTCTTACCTCACTTCTCTGTGAGAAAGATACTGAGGTCTTTAAAGAAAATTCTATATTACTCGAAATGATACGTATACTTACGTAGTACCCCTAGTGTGTAAGCTATTAATAAAATGTTCTAAATTATATAACATTTTGATTTTGCACACTAGACACAAAATATAAATTGGGTTAATTTTTTTGCCATTTTTTGAAAGTTAAAGTACTGCGTAATTGCAGGTCGGGTCAATAAGCTACACTAAAGTCTTAGGACAGCTCTAAATAACTACATCATTCCAAATGCATGGAGGAGGAGTGTCCATGCTTCTTCAATCTGACCAACTAAGCATTAATTTTATTTAGGAGATTTCTAGAATGATTAAAGAGTTAGGGCTCCCCAATTTAAATAATGAATAAATTTTTTGTGAAATTTTCACCTTTTTAGCCACACCTTTCCTTTCTCCTCCACTCTAAAGATTGCTTCCTAACCACTTTTCTGGTAAATATAAGACCCATTTATACAAATTTTGCTCATATAAGGTTATAATGAATTAGAAGTCTCCTTTTCTTGACTTTAGGGCTATAAGGATTCCTTTCATGATGTAATACATAAAGTGCTTACAAGGAATCTCTGGTTAGGTTGGCCTGACTGCCTTAACTACCAAATAGATGTGAAATGCTAATAGTTTGGGATGATGTATTCATGGAATATTGAATTGACTATCTCTACCCATTTAGGATTTCCTCCATATTTATTGATATGACTTTCTGAGCCCTTAAATCATTTATATATTGTTGATGTTGTTTCGTAGGCCTTATTTGTTGATAAGCTATCACCCGTTTAGGATACGGTGGCTCACCATCTGTCTTTATGACCCGATGCAAGCTTCAAAGCATACGAATGATTCCACTTTAAATGACCAAGTTATTTCATAAGCCTCATTCTCTAATTAGTCGCCATCCATTTGCGATGTGAGGGACTCACCCTATGCCCTTATGGATCGATATAAGATTTAATGCACCAGAATGCTCCTATTAGAGAAAATCACGTACCTTTGATATTTCCTTTCACTAGTTATCACAAACATGTATGTAGGAATCTTATTATTAGGAGTACTCTCATGCATCCCCCAAAATGTAATTAACCAAAAGGACATGTTCCCTCAAAAGTTCCGCTTAATCGCAAAATAAAGATAAAAATTTGGTTTTTTGGTTGGGGGTTTCTTTTGTAGGGTCTTCTCTTCATGTATATGTTCTTCAAGATGATTCTATCCAATCTCATTTTGGACATAAATTCTTGACCTGTCACATAAAATTTACCCTACATAAGTTATCCACATACTTTTTTAAATTTTTGTTATCAAGATAATAGCGTATTTTCTCACTTTCCAATCCCTCCTACTTTAGGAATCATTTTGACCATCCAAGAAAGTTGGATATAGAATTACACAACAAATATAATCACTCATGTCTAAACCACCTTCTAGCATCCTATGTGATCTCTCATACCTTTATATGGTAGTAAAATTAAATCAAGCATCTTACCATGTTGTATATGATCTTTCCCACCTCAATAGAGCAATCATGATATGATTAGTCAATTTGCATTTTTACAATGCCTTGACTAGTTTACCATGATGGCAAGCCAGCTTTGTTAGATGAGTGACCTATTTTTGGTCATGATGCCATAATTAAAATTTCTTGTAAGGATATCTAAGTGAATAATGACAATTATCACATCACAATCAAGATGGGTATTTTTGTGTTAAGATTACAAGAATTCTAACATGTAACACATTTGATTTTTTTTAGGACATCTATATATATATATATATATATANACAACTTTGGTGGCTGATTTTTAAGTTTGATCTTTCCCGGGCTTTGAAACTTTGATTTGTTACTGTTCCATTGCAAGCTGAGGTAGTTTCTCTATTTTCCTCCTCATGAATACACCCATTGATGTGTTTACTAATGCTCAGTGGAAAAAGGTCACCTATGCGGAACTATTGATACTTTACAAGATCTTGATAAGTTGGTGATCCCCAAGCCTTTCATGATACAGCTGCTGGCAAGGTTATTTTCCCTTGCATCCATCCTCTTGGCTCAAAAGACGGTGAACCAGCTATCTTCTTTTCTGATATGGATATTTTCTCCCTCAATGAAGAAGTAAAATTCACACTTGTAGGCAAATTCCAGTTGGACACCCCCTTTCTTTGACTCACTCAAGTTCATTGGGGCTTGGAAAGTGGGGTTACTTGATAGGAGACACCTCCTGATCTAGCTCACTGTGGAAGAAAACTATGCTAGGTTGTTTGCCAAGCAAACCATTATGATTGCAGGAACCTCTATGAAAATTCTAAAATGGACCCCAGGTTCTGATCCAAGCAAGGAACCCCCTATGGTTCCTCTTTGGTTCAAATTGTCAAGCCTCCCTTCCCTTTTTCCAACCTAAATGCTCTATTTAACATTGGTCAAGATATAGGTACACCCCTCATAGTGGACACCCCTATTTATAATAAATCTAGACCTGCACTTACTAGAATCCTGATAGAAAGGAATATTACCCCCCCATAACTGAAAAGAGTTTGGATAGGATCTGACAAAGAAGGCTTCTGGTAAGAAATAGTGTCTGAGCAAAAACCTTACTATTGCCAACATTATAAAATGTTTGGACACACAATGGAGAGAAGTTATAAGCTCCACCCCCACCAAGATGAAATTCCAATAATATTCTTAAGGAGACTAAAGATGTTACTACTACAAAGATCCTTCCTATTGAGGGGCCCCTCAAATGAATACAACTATTAATTCTCCCTCTGGAGACACTTTGGGGGGCCTGAATGCCACTCCTTCCTCATCTACTGGCTCATCAGCTGATTCTCCAAGAATGACAGTGAGGAAAGAAATTAATGAGGCGATCATAGTCACCCATGTATCCTTTAGTTCTAACTGTGAGGATGTAGTGTGCCCCTCTACTACTAATACTAAAAAACTATTAGAGTCTTCTGATGATAAAAATATTGCTGATATGAAAAAAACCTTAGAAGAGGACTAGCAAATTCACACAGCAAGGAAAAAGAAAAAACATGTGACAGAAGTGCAGAAACTCCAAAAAGGATAAGCTTCAATGATGTTATAAGGCAAAGCTAGTGTGAAGACTGGTTCTCCCTCTAAACCCTCCAGAGGCAGAACTAGATCCAGATCACAACCATCTCTCCATCTCCCTCCACAAAAAGATTAATCTCTTATGTTGGAACATTAGGGGAGTTGATCATCCTCTTTCTCTTAAAGAACATTACATCTCAATCATAAATATAAGCTTTGGTGCATTGCCATCCTTGAACCTGTGGTTCATAAACTTCCTCAAAAACTCATCAGGAAGTTTTCTCACTTTTCTCACTTTGCTAACACTAATAATAAAATCTGGATTTTCTGTAGAAAGGAGATCATTTGGAACATCTTGGTGGATCATCAAAAATTTGTTCACCTCTCTTTTTTGATCAATGGACACTTGGGCTTTGCCTCCTTTATTTATGTAGGTTGTAACAAGGATTACAGAAGAGAGCTTTGGTCATGTCTACATAATATTAGTGAACAGATCTCTTCCCCCTGGCTGGTGGAGGGAGACTTCAACTGCATTACTTCCTCTACAGAAAAATATGAGGGCAGGGTTCCTAACCTTTCTAAAATGACCACTTTCAGTGACAATATCCACCCCGGGGTTCAAGGGACCTGCTTTTACCTGAAAAAGGGGACACCTTTGGGAAAGACTAGATAGATTTCTAGAGAATGACCATTGGTTCTCCCATTTCCTCCTCATTTTTGTAACCCATCTTTGCCTTGCTGGCTCTGACCGTAGGCCTTTGCTGATCACCAACACTTCTTCCTTTCCTTTTGAGCACTATCTCCAACCATTGGAAAGGTGTCTCCCACCCTGAACCCCTGGTCAAACTTAGTCTATTGCAACTAAGAGTTACGAAGTGGAGCTAGGAAGCTTTTGATAATGTTCTCACTACTATGGCTACTCCAAAAAAAAGAAGTAGAAAGGCTTGAATTGGAGGTTCAAAATGGAACCGAGGAAAAGACACTACTAACTGCACATAACAATTTTCTTGTTTCCATTGAGAATCAAGAGTGGTTCCTGAAACAAAATTAACATATTTACTGATGGGGATATAAATACTAAATTCTATCATTCCTATATTAATTACAGAAGGAAATGCAATACCATACATTCTATTCAAAATGCTGAGGAGACTTGGCTTCATGATAATTCTGCAATTTCCAGGGATGCTATTTCCTACTACAATCAATTAATGAATTAAGTCGCAGCTACCAGTCCTCCTATTAACAGACAATACTTCTATGAGGAGTTAACATATATCGGTAACCTTATTCTCACTGACTCCCCTACTAAAAAGGAAATTTGGGTGGCTTTAAATTCTATTGACAACTCCAAGACTGCAGGGCTAGATGGTTTCACTACAGATTTTTTACAAAAAATCATGGGATATCATTAAATCAGATGTTATTGCTGCCATAAATAGTTTCTTCCAGGATCATAACCTCCCTAATTATTTTTGTGACTCTAACTTGTTCCTGGTTCCTAAATCTGACAATGAGAAAACTTCAGATCATTTCAAGCCCATCTGTCTTACTACTGTGACAAGAAAAATCATTAGCAAAATAATTGTTAGCAGACTCCAACCTCACCTTGATAAGCTAATTAGACCTAATCAGACTGCTTTTGTCAAGGGTACGTCCATTACTGATAATGCTTTGCTTGCACAAGAACTGCTTCTGGATCTGGATAAGACTTGTAGGGGAGGTAATTTGATTTACAAATTAGACATTAAAAAGGCCTATGATACTATTAATTGGGAATTAATCCTGGAAATTCTTTCAGCTATAGGTCTCCAACCTGATTTATGCAATCTTATTCACAGATGGCTTATCAACAATGGGCACTCAATCCTCATTAATAGGCAAGCTAGAGGGTCTTTCACTGCTACTCGAGGTCTGAAGGGGACCCACTATCCCTAATCATATTCATACTTTCCATTCATTATATGTCCAGAATTATGGATGAAACTCTACTAATCTAGAGCTACTCTAGGTACCATCACAGATCAAATATAGCCATTTCTCAACTCCTCTATGTTGATGATATCATGATGTTCTCTACTACTCATAAGAATTCTATTAAAAAGTATATCAGGGCCTTCAGATGTTTTAATCTCACTCTGGAATGATTTTTAATCCTGAAAAGTTTCAACTAATTTTTGATAAAAAGTCTTCCCCCAAATGTAAGCAGTGGGTTTCACACTACACTGGGTTCTCTTGTACTCAACTCCCCATTAAATACCTTAAAGTTCTCCTCCTCACTGGCATATCAAAAAAAATTCAATTTGATGAGGTTCTTGATAAGATTATCTTCTACCATTCAGGTTGGACCCAGTCCTTATTCTCCAATGGTGGTAGAATGACACTGCTCAAAAGTATACTTACAACCTTCCCCTCTTATATCCTCCAGATGGCCAATCTGAAGAAAAAAAAACTCAACTTCAAATGCAGAGGGCTTTTAATAGATTCCTTTGGTCAGGCCAAAGACAACAACTCCATTGGGCTTCTTGGCAGAAGGTTGCTAAACCTACTTTGGCTGGGGGTTTTGGTTTTAAAGGGCTTCATCATCTTCTTCAAATTAACCTGTGTAAGATATGGATCAAATTTCAAGCCCAATCCTCCCTGTGGGAAAAATTTATGTTGGGTAAGTATTGCAAAGAGCAACACCCATCTCCTTCTGTTAGAAAATTGGGGGATTCTAAGATTTGGGTCAGTATGCTCAAAATCAGGCACATTGCTGAAAAATTATTCCTTTGGGATTTGGGTAAAGGGGAGATCAACTTTTGTCTTGACCACTGGTGTCCTAAGGAATGGTTGACACCTTCCTCTACTGGCTTCAACTCTCATCTTAAAGTTGCTGATTGGTGGGAGGCTAACAACTGGTCCCTTCCAATGTTATTTACAATCCTTCAGGAAATCTTATGTTAGGAGTAGGTGCCTTGGGGAGAAGCTATCTGAAAATAATTCCTTTCCCCTTCTATGTCCTTTTTCTACTGGAGAGCCTTTCACAAACTCCTGCCAACTGATGACATTCTCAAGCTCAAAGGATTAAAGGGTCCTTCTAGATGTTCGTTATGCTTGAAGAAGGAGGAATCAATTCCTCACCTCTTCTTTGAGTGCAGCTTTGCTCAGGAAGTTTGGAATGAATTTCTTAAACACGTGAATCTAATTGACACTAATCTTCATTGGTTTAACCTCCAAACTTGTTGCAATAGTTAGAAAGATCTTAACTATGCTTCTATCACCTTCTTGGTTTCCTGGTTCTTATGGATGTCCAGGAATAATGCCAAATTTGAGGGAAATCTCTCTAATGTTGCTCAGGTGATGAGAAACTGTGTCTCTTATCTTTATAAAATGATCAAATATAAAAGGATCCCCAATATCTGTAAATCCTATCACACTGAGAGAGTGACCCCCCTCTGATATGTAAAGTGTTTTGGAGACCTCCCATGGCCCATACTGTCAAAATAAACATTGATGGAAGCTTCACTGATATTGGTGCTGGAGCAGAAGGAGTTTATAGGAATTATCTTGGTCAGTGTATTTAATATTTTCATACCCTAGTTTTGGTGGCTGATGCTATTGAGACTGAGCTAATAGTTGTCAATTAGGCCTTAAATCAGGTAGTTAAGGCAAATTGGTTAAATTTATGGGTGGAGGTGGATTCTACAGTGGTGATTAATTTATTGGAACTTGATGAGCAGTCCCTCTGACATCACACACAGTTACTTTAAAAGATCAAAGTGCTTAGCTCTCAACTCAATGTCACCTTTACTTTCAACTACAGAGAAGGAAATAAACCTGCAAATTGGCTTGCTATATTTGGACTAAGCTCAAATTCAGTCTCTATCTCTGCCTCCCTGCCCCCCCTAACCACTACTTCTTTTTCTGCTACATGGGGATCTGATTGATGCCCCTCATTTCAGAATTGCAACCCCCAACACATTCAGGAAATAATTACACATATATATATATATATAAGGCGGCTGGACCTAGCTGCGCTCTGCTAGGGTTTTGGCTGTGATGGAGCTGCTTGGAGGTGCTTTGGAGCTGAGTGAAGAAGCTTGCTTTCCCTTCAAGGAGTCCCTGTTGTTTGTGGTGGTGGTTTGGTTGTTTCCCGAGAAGTCCTTTTTTGAATTTTGTTACTGTTCTATTGTCTTGATGAATTTGTTGTTAGCTACTTTATTTTCCTTGGTCTCTCACCTTTTTACTGGTTTTCCTGGTTTTTGTTCTGTTTGATCCTTTTTGAGGTTCTGCAGCTATTTTCTCATTCTGTTGGAGTTTTGTCTTAGCTGTTTGGGGGTTTTCTTTCCCTGGCCTTGTCCTTGGTTTTTGTCTGGTGTCCTCAATGGCCTTCCCCATTGATGTGGATACCAATGCCCAATGGACCAAGGCTACTTTTGCTGAAGTTGTTGGAAGTGGCTTTGAAGAACCTAAATCCTTTGATCATTTGGTCTTCCCTCAATGTCTTCATGATCTACTACTGGGAAGGGGGTTTGCCCTTTGTCTATCCTTTAGGATTAAAGGATGGGGAACCTGTCATCATCTTCTCACCTCAGGAAATTAATGAGCTCAATGAAACAGTAAAGTTTACTGTGTTGGAAAATTTCAGTATGGACACCCTAAAATGGATTTGGTAAGGAATTTTTTTGTGGATTTGAAATTAAGTGGTGCTTTGAGGCTGGGTTTAATTGATGGGAGGCACCTGTTAATTTCTTTATTTAATGAAGAGGATTATGCAAGGATATTTGCAAAACAAACTCTAATTATTAATGGAGTTCCAATGAAGTTGTTGAAGTGGACACCTGAGTTTGATCCCACAAAGGAACCTCAGGTAGTTCCAATGTGATTCAAATTCCCTAACCTACCTATTCAGTATTTCCATCAAAATGTACTATTCAACATCAGTAGAGTGCTTGGATGCCCCCTGAAAAATTGATGCCCCTACTTTTAATGTGGCTAGACCTGCTAGTGCTATAGTTTCGGTAGAGAGGGACATTACCCTGCCTGATATAGAGAGGGTGTGGATTGGAACTACTGAAGAAGGATTTTGGCAAAAAATAATAGTGGAATAGAAATCAGTATATTGCCAAAATTGTAAAATGTTTGGACATAATGTGGAAAGGTGCTATAGACTACATCCTTCACCTAAAAGAAGACCTGCTGGGGATAGAAAGGATACTTCTAGGCCAGTAGAGATAGATGGAATGGAAGTGGCAGTTGTTGCTACTGCTATTGATGTTGAAAATACTATTGGGGTTATGCCCAATAGTATTGCTGAGGAGCAGGAGGAAGCTATTTGTATTAATAGAAATATGAAGGAAAATGTAATACAAGATGACAGCTTAATTAGTATTAATCCAATTAGGGTTGAAGACCAGAAAATTAACAGTTTGACAGATGTCTTAACTGAAGATTGGCAAGTTCAAAGAAGCAATAAAAAGAAAAAAGGCAAGTTAGATTTTAAACAGCCTTTGGAGGGCCCACCTATAGTGGATCACCATCCAAGGACGAGGGGAAAAGGGAGGACCTTCTCTTAATGATAAAGTTCCTTGTTTGGAATATTAGGGGTATTGCTCACCCCTCTTCTCTCAAGAGATTAAAAAATCTAGTGAGAGTTCATAAAGTATGGTGTTTTGCCATTCTAGAACCTTTGGTTATTAAAAATTCTCAAAAAATTCAGAAGAAGTTCCCTCATTTTGATCATTTCTCTAATTCTAACAACAAAATTTGGCTTTTTACTAGAGCTGAACTTCAATGGTCTGTTTTGGTAAATCATTCTCAGTTTATTCACATCCAATTCTATATTGGAGCTCAAGTTGGCTATGCCACGTTCATTTATGTCAGTAGTCTTGCTAATAATCAAGCCACCTTATGGAATGAGTTAACTCACATTGGACAATCTGTAAACTCCTTTTGGATTTTGGGGGGTGACTTAAACTGTATTTCCTCTCTTGGTGAAAGAAGAGGTGGTAGACCACCTACTATTTCTGCAATGAATAGATTCAATGATTTTCTTTCTGAGGCTGATTTGTTAGATTTGGGGTATCAAGGTCCAGACTTCACTTGGAGGAGGGGTTCTATGTGGGAAAGGTTGGATAGAATGCTAGGTAACTCTAAATGGGTTCAAACCTTCCCATTCACTATCATTACTCATTTGGCTATGACAGGTTATGACCACAGGCCTTTACTGTGTGCTATCCAAAATGCTGAAAAGCCAAACAAAGCTCCATTCATATTCCAAAACATGTGAACTCTTCATCCTCATTTTGTTGAAGAAGTTTATAAGGTTTGGAGGGCTGAAGGTAACTCTAATCCATGGATAAAACTATGGAATCTCCAGAAGAAAGTGGCAGCTCATCTGAAGATGTGGAATTGGGACACTATTGGCAATATACATGAGAACTTGATTAATGCCCAAAGTAAAGTTATTAACATGGAAAAGAATTTTCAAATGGGATTGAATTCTGAAGCTGACCTTCATAAAGCCAGTGAAGAACTGTTAATGCAAACTAGCTATACTAAATGTTTTCTGAAACAAAAGGCTATTATCAACAGATTTATTGAAGGAGATAGAAACACAAGCTATTACCATGCTTGTATTAACTTTAGAAGAAAAACTAACATGATTCTATCCATACAGGATTCTAATGGTATGTTAGTGACTGATGCTGAGAATATTGCCCATGATTCTGTTAACTATTTTCAAAATATCTTTAAGGACTAATCTACTAAGAGAGCTCAAATGAAGATGGAACTCTTCTCTGAGTGCAATGATTATGTACAAAGTTTGGACCTTAATCATATTCTTATGGAAGGAGAAATTAAAGCTGCATTGGACTTTATAAATGACCATAAGGTGGCTGGTTGTAATGGCTTCACTGTAAAATTTTATAAGACTACTTGGCATATCATCAGTGGGGAGGTTGTTGATGTTGTGCAAAGCTTCTTTAAAGGTATTGATCCCCCTAGATACTTTATAGCTTCCACTATAACTTCGATTCCCAAAAATTCCAGTAGGGTTGGGTGGGGAGACTTCAGACCTATCAGTCTAACAAATGTCATGTCTAAATTAATCAGCAAGATTATTAGCAATAGGCTTCAACCTCACCTCCAGCAGCATATCAGCAATAATCAGGTGGCATTTTTGAAAGGAAGACAAATCTGTGATAATATTCTATTGGCACAGGAGTTGTTGCTGGACCTTGATAGAAAATGTAGAGGCAGCAATCTCATTTTGAAATTAGATATTCAGAAGGCATATGATACTATTAATTGAAATTTTATCTTGGATACCTTAAATGCTAGGGGTTTCTCTAGGGCCTTTATCAATCTGATAAGAAGGTGGCTTTGTTGTAACAACCACTCTATCTTAATTAATGGCAAAAGCCAAGGTTTCTTCACTGCCTCTATGGGAATTAAACAAGGAGATCCTTTGTCACCAACTATCTTTATTCTTGCTATGGATTATCTTTCTAGGCTTCTAAATCAAATGTTTGCCTCATCTCCTCATTTAACCTATCAGCATAGATCCAACATTGCTGTGAGTCATTTGTCCTATGCAAATGATATTATCATTTTTTCCAAGGCTACCAAGACTGCTGTGAAGGCTCTTTACCAAGAACTTACACACTTCCAAAAAACTTCTGGTATGCATCTTAACAAACAAAAATGTCAAATTTTTACTAGCTCAATCACTCTTCCATAGATTAAGCAATGGATTGTAAAACACACTGGGTTCAGCAAGGCTTCTCTACCAATCAATTATCTTGGTGTCTAATTAATCAAAGGGAGAACCAAGCAAACTCAATTCAATGGTGTTATTGATCAAATTCAAAAACAGCTGCAATGTTGGACTACTTAGTTCCTTTCTAATGGAGGTAGAGTCACCCTCCTTAAAAGCATCTTAACTTCCATCCCTTCCTATGCTCTTGAGATGTTTACCATGAAGAAAGGAACTCAAATAAGGCTAGCCAGAAATTTTAACAAATTTTTATGGGCTATACAGAAGAAACAATTCCATTTGTTAGCATGGCAAAAAGTGTGTAAACATTTCAATGCAGGAGGTTTAGGCTTTAAAGATTTTTAGCAGCTCGATGTCATCAATCTATGCAAACTATGGATAAAGTTTAGAGCACAAGATAGTCTCTGGGCAATGTTTATGAAGGGGAAGTATTGCAGGACAGTACATCCTACCATGGCTAAGAAGAAAGTGGGTGATTCCAGGCTATGGACTAAACTTTTGGAGGTTATACATAAAGCTGAGGATCTATTTATTTGGGAGCTTGGAGAAGGACAAGTAAATTTCTGCCTGGATAATTGGGTTTGGAATGGGAAGATACTACACACCTCCAATCCAAACTCAATGAAAAAGGTGAAGGAATTCCGGACTGATAATCAGTGGAATTGCACATTGTTGGCTACCATCCTAACTGAAGAGCAAATATATTGGGTAAAGAAAACAAAAATCAATCCTATATAGAAAGATAGAATCATTACTAGATAGGATTCCTCACAAAAAAATGTCTGCTTATGTTTTCTAACAATTATATAAATGACAACCTGTCAAGTGGGGGAATATGATTTGGGGAAAGTTGTTAACACCTTCCATGTCTTTATTTCTGCGGGAGGCTGTGGAAATCCTCACTACCTATTGATGAAATTTTGAAGATGAAAGGGCTTATGGGACCCTCATGCTGTTATCTGTGCAGTAAAGCTAAAGAAAGTCCAGATCATTTGTTCTTTTCTTGTAGTTTCTCCCAAAGAGTATGTTCTGATCTGTTAAAGAAGCTCAACATTGATACTCTGAAAGTTAGCTGGCAATATTTTCTGGAGTGTTGGATGGAATGGTTGGATGCTAATTTAATAATCATGCCTTGTATTGTTGCCTGGTTCCTATGGATGTGCAGAAACCAAGTAAAGTATGACAACATTAAACCTAAGGGAATGGCTGTGGTTCTGAATTGTACTTCATATTTGCAAAAGATTATAAAATATCAAAAATTTTCCAATAGTTTCTAGAATTGGGTGCCCATTGGGAAAAATCTAAAAGTGTCCAGGCCAACCTTGGTCCTCTGGCACCCCCCTCATAAAGGGTGGTTGAAGGCCAATACAAATGGGAGCTTCTATAAGGAGGCTGCTAGTGTGGGAGGAATCATTAGGAACTCTCTAGGAAAGTGCATTTTGTACTTTCCCTCTCCAACTTGGGCTAATGATGCACTAGAAACTGAGATGATAGCTATTTATTGGGCTCTCTACCTTGCTAATCAATGCAACATCATAAAATTGATGGTAGAGTCTGATTCCATTAGCTTTATCAGGATGCTGAAAGAGGAAGAAGCTGCCCCATGGAATGTTGCTAGGTGGACTACTAAGATCAAGAGTATGTTAATCTATGTTGAAGTGATTTTGCAACATATCCTAAGAGAAGGCAACATTCCAGCACATAGTTTGGCTGTAAGGGGGAAAGATACAGAAGAGATTGTTGTATGGACTATACCTTCCTCTCATTTAGCTCTTCTTCTTCATGAGGACAATTTATCCATTCTTTATCTTAATTGTAGGGATTGATTTTATATATAAACACTGGGTTTGATATAGATTCAATTTTATATACTTCCCACAACTTTTGTAAACATCAACATATGATTTAACTTGGATAGATGGGAAGGTAGTAGTTTAAGTGATCTTTTCACTCATTTTGTAATCCAGTTTTCATATTAACATGTAAGTAACTATAGATAGCTCTTTATATATATATATATATATATATATATATATATATATANGGATGCTTTGGAGGCTAAAACTCTGGCTATCTATTAGGTATCACTCATGGCAAGATGGTGTGGTTTCAGGCAACTCCAAGTTGAATCTGATTCTCTGTCCCTAGTTAATATACTGAACAAGCAGTTGGAATGCCCCTGGTATTTAGTATACTTAGTTAATCAAATTCATTGCTTAGTTTTTTCTTTCAACATAGTTTATTCTTAAACACCCAGATAAGGTAATAGATAAGCTAATTAGCTGGCGAGGGTAGGCCTAAACTCATAACAGACACATATCAACAAAGAAGTGAATCCCTCTTTATCTTTTATTTTGAAGGGAGAACTTTTGGCTCTCCCTTTCTTTAGGATTTTACCATGTTAGCTTCATTCTTTTGGTGAGGTCTTCCCCTCTCATATTTTCTTTTTTTGGTTCTTTAAATAAAATGGATCTGAATTTGATGGAAAAAGGTATGGGCTGCTCACCTTGACTTTTTGCAGATGGTGTGCTCCTATCGACACACTTCTAGCAACTTTCGGGGGTAACCTTATTCAGAGGCTGTGGTTGAAGCAAAAGAGACTGGCCAATCTTGAAAGACTGAAATTGGAATGTTTTTGGCACTCTCCACTTTAAGGTTTGACAGGCTGAGCAGGAGGTGGTTTCACTTGAAAAGGAGATACATGAAGGAAATAAATCTAGAAAAAAATTATTAGAGGCTAATGCTAAACTAATCACTTCCATTAATATGGAAAAATAATTTCCTCAAAAATAAGACACAGGAAAATGGTTTTTAAAGGTAGATAGGAACTCCAACTACTACCATGTTGTCATCAAATATACGAGGAAGCTAAATGATATTTTCCAAATTAAAAATGATGAAAGAACATGGCTCAATGAACACACAGAAATTGTTGATTGGTTTGTTGCCCATTTCTAAAAATTGACGGATTTACACCCTCTAATAAATAAGCCCTCTCCCCTTCCTTATCGACCAACAACATTGTTGATATAATCTCCCTAACAATAACATTGATCCTTAATGAAATAGAGGTCAGATAAGTCCTTTCTACAGTTGATGGGAGTAGATAGTTGGCTTTGATGCATACACTAGTGATTTTTTTACAAAAAACCTTGGAAACTGTAAAAGCTGATGTGGTCTTAGCCATTGAAACCTTCTTCTCTTGCACTTATCTGTCCAAATATTTCTCTTCTCATCCATTGTACTTATTCTTAAAGATAAAAAGAAAAGAATGCTGGTGTGATTTCAAACCTATCTATCTCACTAAAACTTTCACAAAGATCATCAACAAGATCCTTGAGCCCATATTACAACCACATTTGGGGAATTGTATCATTGAAAACCAATCAGCATTTGTCCAAGGTAGATGAATTAATTATGATTTCCTATTGGCCTGGAAACTTCTATTAGATCTTGATAGAACTTGTAGAGGTTCTAATTTCATTTTCAAGCTTGACCTTGCCAAAGCCTATGACACAATTACTTGGCATTACATCCTTGAAGTGCTTGTTGCCAGGGATTGGTGAATAATCACTAAAGTGTCCTTAATAATGGGGTGAGTCATGGCTTCTTTCAGGATGAGAAAGGCATCAACCAAGGAGATCCCTTATCTAGCACTTGATTATCTTTCTAGAATGTTGATCAGGCTCATCAAAACTCCCTTTAAATAAGATATCATCACAGATCTAAATGTCTAGTTAGCTACTTGCCATATGTTGATGATGTGATAATATTTTCCAATGGAAATAAGCAAGAAATCAAATAAATTATGAGGGCTCTTAGCAATTTTGAAGCAGATTCAAAGATGTACTTCAACAAAGCAAAGTGTTAGGTTTTGGCTGGTTCCAAATGGGGGAGCAACTCAAGGAAATGTATCAGAGATTTCACTGGCTTAAAAGTATAGATTACTCTCTCAAATATTATGGCTTTCCTCTAACTAAATGCAGAAGAAAAAGATTCATTATGACTTAGCTGTGGAGAAGGTCTCATTAAAAATTCAATGCTGGACTAGCTCATTCCTTTCAAATGGTGGCAGAATTACATTACTCAAGAGCATACTTACAACCTTACTCCTTTATATTCTCTAAATTGTCAAACTTAAGAGGAGTTCCCAATGGCTGCTTGAGATCACCAAATAAATTTTTGTGGAAGGGCTAGCACAAGCAATTGCATTGGACTAATTGACAGAAGCTTTGCAAACCTTTAGTAATGGTGCAGGGGGTGGGG
>JXCR01147960.1:310294-377976 GCA_002079205.1 Phalaenopsis hybrid cultivar
TATATATATATATATATATATATATATATATCATATTAGAAATCACGGTGTTTCTGGAAACAACTCGTTTGTTAGGGTTTCTCCTCCCATGGATGCTTTGGTGAAGCTTTCTTAGCTGGTTTCTTATTGTGCTTGGTGGTTTGCATTGATTTTTCACTCCTTTCTCTCCTTCTTTTTGCACTTTAAACTTTCCCAGATATTGGCTTTTTTGAATTTTTTGGTCGATTTACTGTTCAATTGGAATCATCATCTCTTCTTCTCTTATGGAGCCTCCTACTAATTCTACTAACGCCCTTTCAACTCAAAAAAAGCTTATTTTGCTAAAGCTGTGATTTCTTGTGTTGAATTCAACAACCTAGTTTCCCCGAACTGTATCATGATGCTTTTAATGGTGATGAGGATTGTGCCTTTGTTAAGAAACCCAACAAAAAAGATGGTAAACCAACACTTTTTATCTCTAAAAATGAAATCAACTCTTTGGTTGAAGTTCAAAATTTCACTCTAGTTGGTAAATTTCAATTGGGCCATCCTAAGGTAGAGCTCATAAGGAAAGTGTTTGAAGATATAAAGTTGGTGGGCTCTTGGAACGTTGAACTTTTTAATGGCAGTCATATCATGATTCAGCTTGCAAAGGAAGTGTGCTATGCTAAAAGTATATCAAAATTAAGGGGAAATATGTGAAGCTACTCCAATGGTCAACTAATTTTGACCCTACCCAAGATTCTCTTATTCTTTCTATTTGGTTCAAGTTACCTAGATTAAAAAATCACTTATTTAATCAACAAATCTCTTTTGGGCAAGCCTATGAAGCTTGACATATCAACATACAATCTTACAAGATAATCATAAACAAGGATTCTTGTGGAGAGGGATATCATCAAACCTGAGATAGAGGAGATATGGATTGGGACTACCCATAATGGCTATTGCAGCAAGTGGTCATGCAACAAAAACCATGGTACTATGGAAATTATAAAATGTTCGGTCGTAGTGTGGATAAATGTTATTGGTTGCATCCTGGCTTGAAGATAAATTTACATATACATATTGAGGTCCTGCTAAAAGATCTCCTAGTCATGTTAAAGATGAAGCTGTGCTCAATGAAAAATAAAAAACTAATTCAAATTTTATCTCTTCTGATAATGCAGACCCTAAAGATGTTTCACAAAGGGATGTTATTGAAATGCCTCATCAGAAATTGCCTGCTGAGGTGGTAAAATTAATTAAAGAAACTTCATTCCAAGGAGATCAATTAGATGGCCCTTAATGGAGACACAATTGATTGAACAAGATGTAGTTAATTAGAATGAATCTCAACTGATGCACTGAATCAGCCAATGGAGATGCTCACTGCACCAGTGGAATACCCAGCTATCCAAGATGTCACCCATATTGCTACTGAGAGGGTGAATGAGGCTTTATAAGAAGTTTGAAATGAATTAGAGGAGGAATGGGCCATACAGAAAACAAAAAAGGAAAAAATAAAGGGTTGTTGGAACTAATGCTTTTACCTAAGGAAAAAAATTATAATTTTAGGAGTTTCTTCTTATAATCAGTGTGCTTCTTCCCTTTCTAAAACTACTAGAGCAGGGAAAGCTTCTCATAATGATTAATTTACTATGTTGGAACATTAGAAAGGTGGCTAACCCTAGCTCCCTTAACATATTGATTAATTTAAAAAAGGGTTCATAAATCTGGGCTTTTGCATTGTTAGAACCTATGATTCACAATAATATTGTCAAAAATACCAAAATATTTTCAAGCTACAACATCTTAGCTAACTGTTCAAACAAAATTTGGCTATTCATTTAAAAAGAAATGCAATTCACCAACCTTCTAGATCATCCACAGTCTCTTTACTTGTCCTTTGTGCTGGAACAAATCTAATGGTTTGTTATTTTCATTTATCTTGGTTATACTCAATAAAGATAGAACCAAATTAAGGGAAATTTTTCATATCATTAGTCAATGTATGCAAGGTTTCTGGCTTGTTGGACACTTCAGATGTATTGCAAATCCCTCTGAAAAGAAGTGGGGTAGAAACCCCAATCTTAATCAAATGCTAACATTTACGTCCACTATTCAGTCAACTAACCAATTTGATTTTGGCTTTGAAGGTTCTTCATTTACTTGGAGAAGGGGAAAATAATTGAAAGGTTGGACAGGTTTCTCATCAATCAGCTATGGTTGGAATATTTACCTACTCAGTTGTGAAGCATTTACCCATGACTGAATCAAACCACACTCCATTACTTCTCATACTTTCCATACTTGAGTCTATTAAAGGATCCTCTTTCAGATATATGAATGTCTAGGCTGCTCACCTTGACTTCCAACATGTAGTGGAAAATAGTTGGCACATTTCTATTCCTAACATTTAGGGTAATCCAATTCAGAAGTTGATGATGATACAAAAAAGGCTAGCTAAAACTAAAGAATTGTAACGGGAATGTTTTTGGAAGTCTGCATTTAAAGGTATCTCAGGCTGAATAAGAGGTTGCATATCTTGAGCAGGAGGTACGAGATGGTAAAGATTCTGAGTTGTATCTAATTGATGCTAATGCTAGGCTCTTCACTACTATTAATATGGAGGAACAAGTTCATCATCAAAAACCTACAGAAACCTAGTTCATACAAGGGGACTAAAATTCTAAGTACTATCATGTTGTTTCACAATTTTACACCCATATATGTTTGTATTTCTACATCAAAGATATGTCTACACTAATCTTAAGGAAATATAATGGGTTATGAAAAAGAATAGTGTATCATCATAGACAAAAGACAAAAACACCAAGCATCATTTCCTTTAGTCAGAAATATGAGTCAACCAAATAAAGTATGGTTAAATGAGGAAATATACGACACCCAATCCGTGGGACAATCGTTCATGACCAACTCCCTTTGCTGATGTTGGAACTCCTCACAAAGATGACCAAAGGGAACCTAATTGAATATTTTTCTGATCCTCTGAAAAAGCCCCTTGGCTAAGGAGAGTTGCCCATCAAATTATGGTGATACACCCTCTGCCTGAAAGCCCATGTTCACCCTAATGATAGGAGGACCTTTACTCAGGATTCCATTGAGAGGGCTGACCGATGACCTTTCAGCCAATTGAATGACTACTATCCAACCAAAGGCTATCAATTGATCTAATAAAAAAATTATAAGGTCATTAGATGCCCCTCTTCAAGCAAATTATGAATACGAAACGATGTTAATGTAAGTTGTGAATATGAAATAGTGATGAAGTCTATTACGAATTTAAAAAGGTGTCGTAATAACTTGTAATATCTTTATTAAAATAAGGACATTCATCTAATTTTATATGAGATACCCTAAAATCTATAAATAGGTCATTTCTAAAAATGAAGGACTACTAAATTTACTCTAAACAAGCTTGTGTTATTGTGCACTCTCTCACACACACAATCTCCCTCTCTTTTTTTCTCTTTGTTTTATGCTCTATACCTTAGGTGTGATTCTCAATAAATCTATATTCAATATTCTAAAAGGTGTGATGAGCATTATGGAATCAATAAGAAGAGGAGCACACCACAAAAAATGAACTCATTTGGGAGACACTGAAAATATTTAGTAGGTGAGGGGATTTGTGCATCAACAAATTTAGAAGCTTAGAGATTAAATGGCGAGTAAGATGGTGGAATTGACCCACACACTACTTCAGAAAAGAGCACAAGGTCTCCAAGAGCAGAACCCTCAAGAAAAACCGAAACCTAAAGTCGATTGAGCATCTCAGAGGGGGCAAAAAGGATAGAAGACTCCAGTAACAAGATAGTGCTAGGTCTACTCCATTGATCAGACTACAACTTGGGCAAAAGAATGTTCAACGTCAGCTGGAGAATGCATTCTACTAGCAGATCTACGATGCTAAGCTTCCAGAGAAATTCAAACGTCCATCTTCGGAATCATATAAGGGTCAGAGTGATCTAGCTAACCATATCATACTTCCTTTTGATTCGGTCGTCTACCTTTTCAAAATCTTCTACGCACATAAGTGTAAGTTATTTTACATCGTGTTGATGGACTCAGCCCTCAGGTAGTTTAGTTGCCTCCCGATTGGAGTAATCACCTCCTTCAATGAATTCAAGAAGTGTTCATAGTGCAGTTCACCAAGAAGCCCCGTAAGAACTCACAGGCATTGTGGCATGTTAAGCAAGCTTCGAATGAGAACCTTCATTTGTAAGTCACACAGTTTCATAAATAAATGTTGGAATTAGAGGATCTAGAACCCATGGTAGCACAGGTTATTTTGGCCCAAGGTTTGAGGAGCAAATGATTTAAGTATGCTTTGTTTTTGCAATAGCCCAAGAGCCTGTCTAAACTCTTAAATTAGTTAATCACCACATCATGGCGAAGGAGTATGTCCACATGTCATATCAAAAACTCTAGCAATCTAACTGCCACTTGCAGAAGAAGGCCTAGCAATATAAGGACAAACGATGGCCAGTGACTCAAACGTGAAGACAGTTGGTCACCTCATGATGATAGAGGAGCCAACAAAAAACTACCAAAGAGGAAAATAAAGTTGGTCGAATGATCAATCATTAGATGATCAAGAGATACTGTAAGCCACTTAGTTGAAGGTTTCAACAACAAAGTTGGTGGAGGCAATACAAGACAATGAGTACTTCAAAAAGGCTCCACTGATGAGAATGTGAGCTTTTCTCCAAAAAATAAATAAGTTTTACAAGTATAACAAAAACTAAAATAATGTGACAGAGAGTACAAACACCTCCCGAACTCAGAGGGACATTAACCCAAAGACGTTGGAATGCCCTAGTAAAAGAAGACTCTGATGAGCCCATCTCAACCAACGCTATCCACATAATGGAGATAGTGCCAACCATCTTGGGAAGAGACTTGGTCCGGTGAGCCTATCATAAGAGCCTTTGAATAGAGGAATTTTGCAAGTGGAAGCCTCATCTCGTGATTATTTCTACTAATGAAAATTTACCCCAAAGGAGGACCCCTACAATGATGTTGTATGGGTCATGGCGATGATAAAAAACTACCATGTGGTAGTATTTTGGTTGACACTAGTAGTTTAGGAAATATATTGTTCAATTTAACCATCGATAAGATATATCTATCAGTCAATTAGCTGGTGATGCCAACCGACCCCCTCTAAAGTTTTCTACCTAGCAAAATGATGCCTTAGAAATAATCAAGTTATCGATAACTTGATGGGAAGGTGACAGCTAGTTTACCAACAAGGAAGACTTCTTGGTAGTCAACGTGCCACCCACTTATAATGCACACTTCAGTCACCCAATGCTCAATGACTTCAGAGACGTCATTTCCACCTACCATGTCAAGACAAAATTTCCATGCAATAGAGAAATAATTACCATTCGAAGGAATTTGGAGCAGCCTTGGACATATCCCTATGGGTAGTCAGTAATGTGGAACAAGGATCATTCAACATCTAAAAAGGTATCAAGGCTAACGAAACCACTATACAAATTTCTGCTATCGATAGAGAGTTGGGTAATTTTCTCTAATTAGCAAAATTTTTGGTTTAGGGTACAAAGACTTGCTGATCCAAACTCTCTGCAAGCATTAAGACATTTTTCCTGATCAGTGGTTGACATGTCAGACATATAGATTAACTTAGCATGCCACTGTCTGAACATTAATCCAGCAACCCAGTCAAGGAAATAAAGAATGAGAACATCATCCATGATGTTGGCCATGCCAATCCACAAAGAGGAGCAGAAGCTCAATGAGGTGAGCTGAATTCATGATGTACAATAACCAACCTAAGTCTCCAAAGTGATCATGTCCTAGAAGTTGAAAGAAAATGAAGAATGTGTGTGAACACATGAACCTAAACTCTTCCTGCTCGAATGATAGTTACTCTCAACTAAGGATCGATACTCTTTTAAATTCTATAACCAATCATTTAGTAACAAGCTCCGTAGACGTCGTCTTCAGCTATCATCATATCAAAATGCATTCGGTCGATATGGAGAAGATAACATTTATTTCATGAGAAGACATGTACTTGTATAATGTAACGTTCTTTGGGCTTAGGAATGTTAGCTATCTATGAGCACTTAATGGATGTAATTTCTTGAATCAAAAAGGAAAAATATTGAAGTTTATGTAAATGTTCTAGTCAAAATTTAGTCGGTTGAATAGCATACAAGCGATTTAAAAGAAAGATTTTGAACACCATGAAAATATAACATGAAATTCAATCCATTGAAATGCACATTTATAGCATCAAACAACGTATTGCTTGGATTCGTCTTGACTCCCAAAGGTATAATCCTAAACCCGGAGAAAGTAAAAGCACTATTGAATATGTCCTCTCCCCAAAATGTTAAGGAGATGCAAAAGATGATCAACTGAAAAGAAACACTCAGCCAATTCATTTTGAAGTCTGTGACAAATCTATGGCTTTTTTTTAAAAATAATAAAGAAATCTAAGAGCTTTGAATGGTCAACCAAATGTGAGCAAGAGGTCCATAGCCTAATGAAATCACTATCCTCACCACCGCTATTACAAAGTTCAAAATCAAAGGAAGGACTCATTATGTATTTGGGAGTGGGGGCTCGAGGGTATTAGCTCAGCCTTGGCCTGAAAAAAGCTGGGAAAGCAATTTCAAATTTACTACAGAGGTCAAGTTCTCAGAGGCATGGAAGTCAGGTATCCTATAAAAAAATTAATGTTTTCTAATCATTTTTCATCTTAAAGCTCCTTTTGCTCTAATTTTCTTTGCTTGCGCTATCCAACCATATTTCTGTTTGCTCTAAGTTCCATTGCCTCAAGCAATCACTATCCAACCATATTTCCGAACACATCTAGTTAGAGTCATCACTGACCACCCCCTTAATTTAGTGTTCACTTGGTTGGATCATTCTTGTGTACTACTGAAGTGAGTTGCAGAGCTCAATAAATATGATATGACCAACATCCTCTGAATAGCGATTAAAGCTCAAACTATAGCAGACTTGCTGGTAGATATCTTTGAAAAAGGAGAATCGAGCGAAGGAACTAACACTGGCGACTGAACCAGAACCTTGCATGTCAACAAAGCCTCAAGTCAGAGGGAAAATAGGAATTGGACTAGCACTGAGTAGTTTGACTGGAGACCTTCTTTACGATTCTGTCATCCTCGAGTTACAAGTCATCAACAACCAAGTGGAGTATGCAGCACTATAAGTTGACATTTGTCTAACCTACAGAATGGGCATTCGACATCTACTTGTGAAGTCAGATTCATAACAAGGGGTGACTCAAAAAAAGTATATGAGGTCAGAGATGAAATGATAGCTAAGTAGTTAAACAAGGAAAAGGCGAAGACAGAAGTTTTTTTACTTCAGAATTGAGCACATCAATCGGGAAGAAAATGAAGTCGTCAACCTTTTATCTAAGAGCATTTTTTTTGAAAATGGATACCCTAGAAGCTTCAGTGGTCGGCCATGTAGGAACTAAAGGCCATGGAGGTAGAAGCGAGGAACACAAAGAATTGGATGAATCACTACATTAAATATCTAGATACCAGAAAAATTCATATAGAAAAAAATGATCCAAGAAGATTCAAGTTCAAAGTTGTGTAATACCTCATGATCAAATAGAAAATTTTCTAGATATCGGCTATCTCGCCATTCCTGAGATGCGTCAAGAAAAATAATACAAAAGAAATTCTTCAGGAAGTACACTGGCAAATATAAGAGTCATTCTAGTGTAAATACCTTGGCACTTTAAGTTCAGCGATAAAGCTACTTCTCGCCGACTCTCATGAAAGATGCAGAGGAGTTTTCTATGAGATGTGAGCAGTACCATAAGTATGCTCCATTGTAGTATCGGCCAGTCCACAAACTACAACTAATTGTCAATCCCTAGCCTTTCATCATCTGGGGGCTCGGAATTCTTCAGGTTGTTTCCTCCTTCTAAAATCCAACACAAACTCTTTTTAATCGTCATTAAATACTTTCAAAGTGTATTAAAGTGAATTCCCTAGTGCGGATTACAATGAACATCATCTGGAATTTTATCTGGAAAGACATCATTTGCCGGTAGGACTTATCCCAAGTTCTTATCACTGACAATAGAACACAATTCGTTTGCCAATGGATAAAAAACTTCTATCGAATTCAAGGAATTAACTTTAGGTTTTCATTTGTACATCATCACAGGATAACCAAACAAGCGAAGAATGTCAATAAAAGTATTTTGAGTCTACTAAAGAAGAAGATTTAATGAGCAAAAGGGAACTAAGTCGACATACTTTTGTCAGTCCAATGATTTGACTGCATGATGCAATCATCAGCAACCAGGCAAACTCCTTGCATATTTTTCCATCGGAAAGAATCTATGTAGCCAGTGGAGTATAACCACCACAACCATAGATTCATCAAGCAACCATGTTCGATGAGGAGAAGCTTACAGACTAGAAGAAGGCAATCAATGAAGGGATGATGCTCAAACCTGACATATTCGAGGAAAACTAACCAATGCAACATTTTGACAGGAAGAAGCAAAAAGTAGAACTACTCAATACTACAATAGAAATGTTTGAGAGAGGATTTTTATACCCGGCGACCTAGTCCTGAAGAAAGCCAACCTAGCAACCCGAGGTCAAGTAGTCAAAAAACTTGACTAAACTTGGGCCGGCCCATTAATCATTGACCAAAAAGTCTCCTTAGAAGCCTGCAAACTAAAAACATACACCATGAAATAGGTTCCCAAGATGTGGAGCGAGAATGTTCTCCAAAAAATTTCTCCTTATATCAAATACATTGTATGGAAGTAAATAAAAAATTATAGGAGTTCTTCATTTTCAACACTTAAAAATTTTTATTTTAATAATATTTTAATAACAACATTAGCTAACTATGCATTCATGACCCAAAATTTGAACAACACTCAGGGAACTTGATAGGTTGAGGCACTTTGGCATCAAAACAACACTTGGGGAATTGGAGGACATTAAATTATCACCTGACAACGACATTGATATGCCCAATAAACCAGAAATGTAATGGTTAGTCTCACAAAAATCACATCATAAACTTGATTCACCAAATTTTGATCGGATGAAATTACAGAGGTGGTTCCCTGCCCAGTAATGACAAAGCACAGTGAAGGGTGCCAATAAAATCACACTGAGAAAGAATATCGATGAATAACCCCTTACGAGGGGTTGTACAACCGCAAAAGAAAACATGGCCAGACAAATGTTAAGGCTTGAGTTAAGCATTGACACCCTGAAATAAATCGGCAGTGCCACATGTTGTCCGAGCAGTGAAAAAAAAGATAAATGAATGAGAATAACCTCGACATCAAATTGGCATACACTTATTAAAGGCTCACCTTCAATACTAATGCAAAAAAAAATCTATTCTTAAAATTTGAGCCTAGCAAAGAGTTGGAGATGATTTCTTGCCAAATAACAATAAGCTGCATTAAGGGCACTGACTAAATCATCCCATCGACTAAATCTCAATGGCCAACATCATTTGAGGTAATGACTCAGCAAATCAATGGGGGTAGTCTCATTGTAAGACTTGAGTGAGATGGAGAACCCATCAAATTTGGCTAAGAAAACTAGAGAATAATGTAAGATGTCAGAATCGAGCAAAAGTAGGTAAAGAAAGAAAAGTAATGCAGATAAAAATCTACCGATGGTCGTATATCATTATTTGGTTACATAACTTTTTTTTAATAATTTTTTTCCTAATCTATGAATCTTCAGGTAAGTGTTAGATGGCCTACCATCCACCACATTATCACCCTCTAACTCCTCTCTGAAGTTAATGTTGAAAAGAGCGATGAAATTTTTATTTGAACTCATCGAGATCAAAGTACTTAAGGCTGACCATTCCAACTCTAACAAATTGGTCGATGGCAAACTTAGTGCATGTCTCCAGATGTATGATTTGAGTATCATACTAACTCTTTGGGCATCTTCATCATGGCCACCTACTCTATCAATTTTACATCCTCCTCTTGAACAATGGATACCTACTTAGACGCAATCTCCAACTCCGTCTCAACCTCCTACAACTAAGCTTCTGTTAAAGTCATATGATCCTCAACTGATATGACTCATGCCTTAAATTATTTCACCTTCACCTCAGCTTTTAAAGCCTTCTCTCACTTCAACGTAGAGAGACGATGATACACCTCAAAATTACCTGTTTTAAATATACATTAATACTCATTTTATGTAAATTTTTTAGAATGTTAAACTTTAATGAAAGGTATTTTGCATGTTTTTTGGTTTCTGATATAGGAAATGGAGTTTAAAACAAAAGGAGAGAAAATGAAGGCAAAACGATGTTGTGGAGCAGTGGCGCCTAAGAGCCACTTCTGGCGCTTAAGTGCCAGAGACGGATGAAGACTGGCGCCTAGGCGTCAGTTACGGTTTTTCTTGGTGATGCATTGAATTTGGACAAATTTTGAAGGGATGTTTAATGTGCCTCTTGGGGATTTCAAGATTCTTATATAATATGGTCACAAAAGAGTTTAAAGAGGTCTTTTATTCCACTAAATTAGAGAGTAGAATAGAGTCTTAGTGTTATTTTTCTTTTGAGAAGAGTTTGAAGATTGCTTCAAGGGGACTTCAGAATTTGCTTGTGGAGAAGCCTAAGATAAGTATTTTGTATTTTTATTTAAGTTATACTTTCTTGTGTAAATTTGATCTTAAATACAAAATATATATTTTTGTGTTATTTTCATGAATTCTGAATTTTTTCCTTCTTTCTCCTTGCTATGAGAATTAATCATGTAGGATGAGAATGATTTGAAGATTTCTTTTTATCTTTAAATTTTGTGATGGTGTTTTCACTGGTTCTTCATTGAATTTGCAAACTAGTCACATGTGAGGTTAAAATCCGTTGTAAAATATAATGACTCGGAAGGACTATGATTTTGCCCAACTTGTGAGTACCATGTTAACCTTTAGGATGAGAGGTCAACTCAGTTCACTGGTTAGTGGAAATAAATAGGGAGATAAGTTTTGATGGGTGTAGAAATGATATTTCTAGGGTGATAAGCTATATTATTTTGTAAATTCGGTCTTGAGTTTGGAACCTGAGCCCCTAGTAGGTCTTATAGAGAGGGCATAGTGGATAATCTAGAGGTGAAAGACCAGAATCTACTTAGTAATACTATACAACCAGGAAACAAACTTAAGATTAGTTAATGTTTTTTACATGCATCGAAAGGGGGTAAAGAATGGGTATGTTGCTATTTGTCACAACACAACATTTTATATTTTCAAATATTCAAATCCTACACTAATTATGATCTCTTTCCAAGGGGAAAGATCTTTTTCAGTGTTAAGTTATAAAACTTGCACTTACTTTCTGCTTAGAATTAAGTCTTGCATATATTTAGTTTTAATCTTTTCAAAGTATTTCAACACTTTTCTCCTATTAATTTTGTTTCTAGTTTTAATATAAGTTTTCTAAGTCATTTTCAAAAGTTACAGCTTCTCTGTGGGATTGATATTGGGGTTTTTAAAAAAAGCTTTATATTACTTGAAACGATATGTATACTTGCGTAGTACCCCTAGTGTGAAAGCTTATTCTTTATTCCTAATCATTTTATTTGTTCACACTAGCTGCTAAAACATAAATTGGGTCAAGCTTTTGGCAATCTATTGGAATATAAAATATCCCCATAATTGCGAGTAGGGTCAAGTTCTTAGCGTCGTTGTCGGGGATGCGACCTTATTTTTTGACTTAGAAACCTTATTTGGACTATAAGCCTATTTTTTGAGAATTAAATTTTATTTTTATTACTTTTTATTTTCATAAAACATATAAACATAAAAAATTAATTAAAAATTGAGAACTTTTTTAAAAAAATTTAGGAGTATTTTTATTTTCTAAATTTTTAACTTTTGTATGCATAATTTGAGGTACAAAGATTTAGTGTCTTATGATTTTGAGTTTGAGCAAATGATAAGAAAAATTAGAAAATAAAGAGGACTTCATCATCTTTAAGAAATGGCAAACACATCACAAAAAAATTTTGAAAATCAAACTGCTGAACAAGAACATCATCAAATACAAAAACCTTTAAGGGACTATGCAAACCCTACAACAGATGAAATACACTAAAACATACAAGCCCCTACTGTAGCGGCTAACTCATTTGAACTTAAACTTGTTATTATACAAATGGTACAAAACAATTAGTTTGGGGGAACACCATCTGAGGATCTAAAAATACACTTAGCAATTTTTTTAGAACTGTGTGTTACTTTTAAATATAATGGTGTATTAAACAATGCTGTCAAAATTAGACTTTTTGCTTTTTCAATAAAGGATAAAGCTAAGACATGGTTGAATTCTTTAGGACCTGGATATATTAGAACTTGGGTGGATTTAGCACAAAAATTCTTGGCTAAGTATTTTCCTCCTTAAAAAACTACTAAGCTTAGAAATGAAATTACTTCATTTACTCAGTATGAAAGAGTGTCAATATATGAAGCTTGGGAAAGATTTAAAGAACTCCTTAGAAAAGGTCCACATCATGTCATACTGAACTGGTAAATTATTCAAACATTTTATAATGGGTTAGTGGGATCCCTCAGATATATCATAGATGCTACTGATGGAGGTTCATTAAAGTCAAAACAATTTGATGAAGCTTATGAATTAATTGAAGAGATGGCTACGAATAATTTTTAATGGCCCTCTAAAAGGCTAAATCCTAAGAGAGTAGCCAGTATTCATGCAATTTTGATGATAGCATCTCAAGTTGTTGCATTATCTAGGAAGATAGACCAAAATTGGAATGATTTTTTCTTGAACACCTCATGTGATTGAAAAAAATTCATTAGAGCAGATGATTGATTCTCAAACATCATTAGAAACTTTAAATGCAATTAATAATAGACCCAATAATCCATTGTCTAACTATTACAACCCAGGTTGTAAAAGACACCCCAACTTTAATTGAAATAATAATTCTAATGGTGGAAGTCAATAATGGGGGAAATATTAAGCAAACCCATAAGGAAACTTGAACAACCAGGGTAGTACTTACTATAGACCTTCTTATATTCCTAGATTTTGTAGTAACCAACAAAGTAAGGAGAAGAAATTGTCTAAAAGAAGTGGTGTTACATGTGGAGAATCAAAAATAAAGTCAAAGTGTTGGAATTAGAAATATTGAGATTCAATTAGGACAAATTGCTAACGCACTTAGTAATAGGCCTCAGAGAACACTTCCTAGTAATGTTGAAATAAATCATAAATACAAAAATAAAAAACAAGAGCAAGTTAAAGTTATCCAACTTAGGAGTGTAAGGGAGTTAAATGTTGGAATTCAAAAAAAAGATTGAAGTTGAGGGAGAGAATAAAGAAACTGAAAAACTTGAAGAAATTATTCCTAAATATGTAGAAAAACCAGTCTCTCCAACTAAGATTAATTTAGAAAGACCACGATCTCTATTTCCTCAAAGACTTAGAGAGCAAAAGTTGGATCAATAATTTTTAAATTTTTTTAAGATATTTAAGAAGCTTATCAACATTCCTTTTGTTGAAGCTTTGGAACATATGTCATGTTATGTCAAATTTATGAAAGAAATATTAAACAAAAAAGGAAGTTTGGAGATTATGAAACGGTTGCACTTTGTGAAGAATGTAGTGCAATAATTCAGAAAAAGCTTCCTAAAAAACTTAAAGATCCTTGTAGCTTTATTATACCTTGTGTGATTGGAGAAAAATTTTGTGGAAAAGCTTTATGTGATTTAGGAGCTAGCATTAATCTCATGCCACTATCTACATTTAGAAGGTTGGATTTAGGAGAGATTTCTCCCACTAATGTAACCCTGCAGTTAGTTGATCGACCGGTTACTTATTCTAAGGGGGTTATAAAAGTTGCTCTGGTTAAAGTGGATAAATTTATCTTCTCAGTTGATTTCATTGTGTTAGATATGGAGGAAGATAAAGAAACTCCTATCAATCTAGGAAGACCTTTCCTTGCAACCGGATGAGCGATGATAGATGTGCAGAAAGGAAAGTTAACCATGAGATTTAATAACCAGGAAGTTACATTTAATGTACTGAAATCAATGAAGTATCCCGGAAAAAGAAAAGATAATAAATGTTACATAATGGATATTATTGATTACTTAATTGTTAATCATTTATAAGAAAGGTTTGAAGTCATAACCAATCATGAAAAAGGAGGATAAAAAGGAAATTGATTTGCAAGATAAATCAACTGAGATAAATATTGAGGAATTAAATTTTATTCAAGAAAATTTTGAAATTTTAGATACTGCTGAAAATAGTAATCCTCTGATTCCTTCAATAGAAAAACCTCTTGAACTTGAAATGAAGGTGCTCTCTGCTCCTTTAAAGTATGCATTTTTAAAGAATTCATTTATATTACCAGTTATAAAATCCTTAGACTTGACAGAACAATGGGAAGAAAAATTAATGGAAACATTGAAAAATCATAAGATAGCCTTTGATTGGACATTAGCTGATATTAAAAAATTAGTCATTCAATTTGTATGCACAAAAATTTGATGGAAGATAATCATACGCCTAGGGCTGATCAACAAATGAGATTAAACCCTATAATAAAAGAAGTTGTTAAGAAAGAAATTTTAAATTGGTTCAAAATTAGAATCATTTATTATATTTCTTACAGTTCTTAAAGTTAGTCCTACTCATTATGTTTCTAAGAAAGGAGGAGTGACTGTAGTTGTTAACGAGAAGAATGAATTAATTCTAATTAGATAATTCAATAGGTGGAAAATTTGTATTTATAATAGAAAATTAAATATAGTCACTAGAAAAGATCATTTTTTTCTACCTCTCTTAGACCAAATGTTGGATAGACTAGTGGGGCATATTTATTTTTACTTTTTGGATGGCTAGTGTGGATACTACCAAATCTTCATAGCTCCTGAGGATCAAGAAAAGACAACAATTACTAGTCTATATGAGACTTTTTCTTTTAGAAGAATGTCGTTTAGTTTATTCAATGCAGCTCCTACTTTTCAAAGATGTATGATTTCTATTTTTTGTGGCCTAATTGAGAAAGGAATTGAATTTTTTAAGAACGATTTCTCAGTTTTTGGACCCTCTTTGAATTCATATTTAGATCATTCAACAAGAGTTCTAAAACCCTGCAAAGAAACAAATTTAGTTCTTAACTGGGAAAAATGTCAATTTATGATGACAGGAGGAATTGTGTTAAGACATAAGATTTTTGAAAATTGCATGGAAGTAGATCCAGCAAAAATTCAATTTATTTCTGAATTACCACCTCCTACTGCGGTGAGAGGAGTAAGAAATTTTCTAAAACATGTTGGGTTCTACAAGCGGTATATTAAAGATTTTTCAAAAATTGCCAAGCATCTATGTCATCTTCTAGAAAGACGCAAAATTTGATTTTAACGAGGAATGCCTAAATGTCGTCAATTTATTAAAGGGAAAATTAATCACTACAACTATTATTGTTTCACTTGATTGAAAAAAAAAACATTTTGAATTAATATGTAATACTAGTGATTATGTTATTTGAGCATTAGGGCAAAATACAATAAAATTTTAAAGTTATATACTATGTCAGTAAAACCCTTAATGAAGCTCAAATTAATTCTACCACTACTGAAGAGTTATTGGAAATAGTGCATGCTTTTAATAAATTTAGACCTTATCTTATAGGGGAAAAATATGTTGTGCATATTGATTATTCTGCTATTAAATATTTGATGTTGAAGAAGGATGCAAAAGCACAAATAATTAGATGGGTCCTTCTAATGCAAGAATTCGATTTTAAAGTAGTAGATAGAAAAAGTATAGATAATGAAATCGCTTATCATTTATCAAGGCTTGAACAAGAAAATAATGGTAAATTTAATGATTAGAATAATAAAGATTTTCCTAATGAACAACTTTATGTGATTTATGAATGGCAAATTTCGTGGTATACTAATATAGTTAACTATTAAGTTAGTAACATTTTACCTTGCGGATTAGATAGCCACAAAATGAAAAAGTTCATTCAAGATGCAAAATTTTACTGTTTAGACAACCCATATTTATATAAACAAGATAAGGACTTAATCATTTGAAGATATGCACCAATTGAAGAAACTCAAGAAATTATTTAAAAATGTCACAAATTAGATTCTAGGGGACATTCTAAGGTTGATAAAACTGCATATAAAATTTTACAATCTATATTTTATTGGTCTAATTTTTTTAAGGATGCTAATATTTTTGTAAAAACAAGTTATTGATGTCAAAGAGTAGGCAATATTTATAGAAGAAATAAAATACCCCTAAATTTTACTTTGGAATTTGAAATTTTTTATGTTTGAGGTTTAGATTTTATGGAAACATTTATACCATCTTCTCAAAAAACTTATATTTTAATAGTCGTGGATTATGTTTCTAAATGGGTTGAAGCTGTTTCTTTAACTCGCTGTGATGCTAACAGTGTTACAAAAATTTTTTAAAAAAATATTTTTACTAAATTTGGAGTGTCGAGAGTAATTATTATAGATGTGGATGTCATTTTAAGAGTAGAATAATTGAAACATTAACTCAAAAGTTTGGAATTAAGCACAGAATTGCAACTACCTATCCTCCTCAAACTAGTGGTCTTGCTAAAGTGTCCAATCGTGAAGTTAAAAGAATATTGGAAAAAACTGTTAATCCTAACATGAAGGATTGGTCTGCTAGGCTAGATAGTGCATTATGGGAATATAAGACTGCATATAAAATTTCTATAGGAATGTCACCATATAGGCTCATATTTGGAAAAGCATGTCACTTACCTGTTGAAATAGAGCATAAAGCATATTGGGTTAAAAAATATTTTTTTTATAATTTGAAAATAAATTGGTTGAAATAGTTAAAATTTATAAGGAGAAAATGAAAATATGGCATGAGCGGAGAATTTTGAAAAGACAGTTTGAGCCTTAACAAGAAGTTTTTCTATATAATACAAGATTAAAATTATTTCTAGAAAACTTAAGTCTAGGTGGTCGGGGCCATTTATTGTAATAAGTGTCTATCCTTATGGAGTTGTTAAAATTAAAGATCCAAAAAATTGGAATAATGATTAAAGTAAATGGACAAAGATTAAAACCTTATAAAACTAAAAGTAGTCCTACATTTGAGGAGATCTTGTGCCTGGGTCCATCTGAGTAAAATATTGGATATGTCGGGTTGACGACGTTAAACAAAGCACATTGTGAGAGGCAACCCATAGTTATCGGTGTAGATTGATGATCCACCTTAAAATTATCTGTTTTAAATATTCATTTAATGCTTACTTTATGTATATTTTTATGATATTGCACTTTAATGAATGTATTTTGCATGTTTTTTATTAGAGGTGCAAGAAATAGAGTTTTAACAAAAAAGGTGTAATTTGGAGTTAAATTGAGCAAGGAAGAAAATTATGATCAAATGCATTTTGATATGTCTTTCTATGCTTAATCTCTTTTAAATTTAACACATGTTTTTGAATCAAATTACAATATGAAGAAAGGTTATTTTTATGTTTATCTTGTAGGTATAAACACTTGGAGCAGCTTGGAGCTGAAATGGAGTGAAACAGAGCAAAACTGGGGTGCTGCCAGCAGAGGTGGATGATACACCAAAAATATATGCATTTTTAGACCCATATTTTATACTCATTTTTTGTGATATTGACTTTAATGAAAGGTATTTTTATTGTTTTCTTGCAGGTTGTTGATTTTTACGACTTACAGCAAAAATGATGAAGTTTAGAGTCAAAATGCAGAAGTTAGAGCTTTCTTCAGCGCCGACGGCTCCAGACTGGGCGCCGCGGTGTCGTTTGACAGAGAACAACGCAATTAATTATAGAACACTGGAGCCGATGGCGCCAGAATGGGAGCCGACCGCGCTAATGTCAGTTCAGCCCTCATTTCTAGAAGATTCGACGAATCTAGATGCTTTCTGAAGAGTTTTTGGATGCACCTATTAGAGAACCGACTCTAGGCTATATTTAGGGCCGAAATTGACCATAAAAAGGGCTTCTCCTCAATCCTCCTTCCTTTCAATTGCCACACCTCACCTCTATACACTTTTTCCATCTTCATTACACCACCATTCAAGAGTCTATTAATGAGTTATCTTTAAGAGTTTAGAGTTTTTATTGTGAGATTAAGTGTGAATTCTTTTCTAAGAGTGTTGGAGAAGGAGAAAAGTGAGAGATTTATTCTTCATACATTTCCTAAGAGAGGCTACAAGGGATTTTCTTTGAGAAAGAGTTTTCAGATAAGTGTTGTTTATTTATTAGTGTTGTATGAACTTTCTTTTGTATATAAAATTTGTGTTTTGTTGTATCTTTCTCATGAAGTCTGAGTAGTTTTCTTTATCTTTCTCCCTACTCTAATATATGGTGAAATGAAGAAATAATATGAATGTGTCAATGTTAAAATATAAAATAAATTGTGATGATTTCTAACTCCGAACTTAATTTACTTTTCAATCTGGCCAATTGAATTGTTAAAATGTGTTGTGAAACTTGTGATGATTTTTCAACTCCAAACTTAATTTACATTTTGATCTGGCCAATTGAATTATTAAAATATGTTGTGAAACATATGATCAACTCCAAACTTAATTTACTTTTCGATCTGACCAATTGAATTGTTAAAATGTGTTGTGAAACATATGATCTGGAAATGGAGTATGAGTTCTAAAATAGAGTGAGGATCACATTTAAGCCCATGAAGGAGTATTTCGTTCGTATGAATAGGAAAATATATTTTGTTGGGTATAGAATTGGAGATTTTAGGGTGACAGACTAAAATCCTCAATTCGGTCTTAGTGTTTAAAAACTAAAGCGACAGTTAGCCTTTAGGTGAAGGGAAGTGAGAGTCGGTATCCTCCTAGCCTAGCCACAGATTTAGGGACTAAACCTGGGATTAGCCAATGATTTTCAATAACACTGTATTAAGGTAGAGGATTAAAACTGCTCTTATGTGGCACAATACATATTAAACCATTTATCTCATCTCATTTTACCACAATTTCATTGTAGTGGGAAAGATATTTTTTCACATAAGCAATCTTCATCACATAAACATAGTTAAATAATTTAGTAGTTACTGTTTTAAACATTGCATTTCAGTTTTACTAATAGTTAAATAATTTAGTTTTGATAATATCTAAGCATTTGAAATTAGTGACAGTAATTTCATTTTACTTTCTGTGAATTTCCAAGTAAATTTATCATCTCAAATTTAAACCTTCCCCATGGGATCGTTATTCAGGACTTAAATAGAAAGTCATTTATTACTTGATAATGATACGTATACTTGCATAGAATCCCAACATTAATTTCTTAAATTTCTTATTTTATATTTAGAGCATCAAGTTTTTGGCACCGTCACATAGCAGAGTCAACTTTATATATTTTGCACAACTATACCACAAAAATTTTGGGATCAAGTTTTTGGCGTCATTGCCGAGGAGGGTAACGGTAAATTAAATAAATTTGGTAAATTAGGAAATTTAGAGATAATATAACTATATAAATATTAGAAAAATTAAAAATCCAAAAAGAAATTTATTTTTATCTAAGTATATTTTTAAGATAATTTTCTTTATTATATTTGTTTATGTGAAATATTGTATCTGAAGGTTTAGTACCTTACGATTCAGAATTAGAACATACTATTAGAAAAATTTGAAAACAAAAAAAATAAATTAAAATTTTAAATGAAATGATAAATAACTTAGATAATCAAATTAATGAAAATCAATAAAGATCTTTAAAAGATTATGTTAATCCTACAACAGATGAACTTTACTTGACTATTCAAAATCCTGATGTTGTTGCTAATTCATTTGAGCTTAAACATGTCATTATCCAAATTATACAAAATAATCAGTTTGTAGGAAAACCTATTGAAGATCCTAACCTACATCTTACTAGTTTTCTTAAGATTTGTGCCACTTTTAAATATGACGGAGTGTCTAATGATGCTGTTAGGCTTAGACTTTTTCCTTTTTATTAAGAGATAAAGCCAAAGCATTGTTAAATTGGGGAAAACTATCACAAAAATTCTTGGCTAAATATTTTCCACCTTCAAAAACCGCTAAGCTTAGGAAAGATATTACATCTTTTTGCCATTTTGAAGGGGAATCAATATATGATGCTTGGGAAAGATTTAAATATCTTCTTAAGAAATGTCAACACCATGCTTTACCAGATTAGTTAATAATTCAAACCTTTTACAATGGATTAGTAGGATCACTTAGATCTATTATAGATGCTGCTGTAGGTGGATCACTGATGTCAAAACCTTTTGATGATGCATATTTTTTAATTGAAGAAATGACTGCTAAAAATTTTCAATGGCCCTCTGAAAGCGTAAATCCTAAAATAGTAGCTAATATTCATGATTCTGATGCAATGTCTATTTTTGCATTTCAAATTGCTGCAATTTCAAAAAATATTGATCAAATTGGAGTGAACTGTTCTCAAATACCCCCAGTATTAGAAGAAAATTCACTATGGCAGATAATTGATAGTCAATCATCTTATGAAACTTTAAATGCTATTAATAATCAAAATAATAATCCTTATTCTAATTATTATAACTCTAGATGGAAAAATCACCCTAATTTTAGTTGAAATAATTATAATAATTTGGTGAATCCTTTCGGAAATTTGAACAACCAAGGAAATCCTAATTATCGACCTTGTTATCCTCCTAGATTTAACTCTAACCCTAACCCACAAGTTAAAAAAAAGAAGTTGACAATTGAAGAAGTAATGTTGAACATGAGAAATCAAATACAGAATCAAGGGGCTGCTATTAAAAATATTGAAAATCAATTAGAATATATTGCTACTGCATTTAGTAACAGACCTAATGAATTCTTCCGAGTACTATGGAAGTTAATCCAAAAGATCAAAATAAGGAACAAATTAAAACGATTCAATTACGAATTGGAAAAGAAGTTGAAACAAGGATCCAAAAAGAAACTGAAGTTGATGAAGACAAGGAAGAAATGGAAAGTGACCAAAATGAAAATGAACAAACACAAAGTCCTTTAAAAAAACCATTACCTATGTTTCCTCAAAGACTGAAGCAGAAGAATATAGATAAACAATTTATAAAATTTTTGGAATTCCTTAAGAAGTTAACAGTATACATTCATTTTGTTGAAGCTTTTGAACAAAAGCTAAGTTATGTGAAATTTATGAAGAATATATTAAACAAGAAAAGGAAGTTTATATATCACGAGACTGTTGCACTCAGTGAAGAGTGTAATGCTATTATTTAGAAAAAGTTTCCTAAAAAATTAAAAGATCCTGGTAGTTTTACTATACCTTGTGCTATTGGTGAAAAGTTTCTTTTGGAAAAGCTTTATGTGATTTAGGAGCAAGTATCAATCTTATGCCTTTATCTATTTTCAAATGCTTAGATTCGGGAGAAATTTCCCCTACTACTGTAACTCTTCAATTAGCTGATCATCAATAACTTATCCAAATAGAGTTATAGAAGATGTGTTAGTAAAAGTAGATAAGTTTATTTTCCTTATAGACTTTATAGTATTGGATATGGAGGAAAATAAAGAAATTTATATTATCTTAGGAAGACCATTTCTTGGAATAGGGAGAGCTGTGATAGATGTGCAAAAAGGAGAATTAATAATTAGAGTTAATGATCAAGAAGTAACATTTAATTTAGCAAAAGTTATGAAAAATCCTACAATAGAAAAAGATAATGAATGTTTTAGGATGGAAGTAACTGATTATCTGAGTAATGAGCAATTCAAGAGTGAGTTTGAAGACAAATTAAGGCAAGGAGAAATTTTTGAAAACAAGGACGAGATAAAAGAAGATAATTTGGATTACATTCAGGGCAAATTTAAAACTTTAGACTTGTGGGAAAATAATAATAAAAATCTTATTCCTTCAAGTATTCAACCACCTGAACTTGAACTGAAAATATTACCTGCCCATTTAAAATATATATTTTTAGGAGAGACATCTACATTGTCTGTTATTGTATCTTCAGAGTTAACTAAAATTCAAGAACCAAAATTAATAAAGATGTTGAAAAGAAATAAAAAGGCTTTTAGATGGACATTAGTAGATATTAAAGGAATTAGTCCTTCTATTTGTATGCACAAAATTCTATTAGATGAACAATACAAACCTAAAGCTGATCCTCATAGGAGATTAAACCCAATAATGAAAAAAGTTGTTAAAAAGGAAATTTTAAAATGGTTAGATGCTGGAATTATATATACTATTTTAGACAGTGCTTGGGTAAGTCCAATTCACTGTGTTACGAAAAAAAGAGGAGTGAGTGATGAAGAAAATGAAAAAAATGAATTAATTTCAACAAGACAAGTGACTGGTTGGCGAATTTGTATTGACTATAGAAAATTAAATATAGCCACCAGAAAAGATCATTTTCCTTTACCCTTTCTAAACCAAATGTTGGATAGATTTGCTGGAAACAAATATTATTGCTTTTTAGATGGATATACCGGTTATCACCAAATTCCAATTTCTCCAGAGGATCAAGAGAAAACAACATTTACAAGCTCATATGAAACATTTTTTTTTGTAGAATGCCTTTTGTACGATGTAATGCATCTGCAACATTTTAAAGATGTATGATGTCAATTTTTAACAATTTTATTGAACATGGAATGGAAGTGTTTATGGATGATTTTTCTATATTTGGAACTTCATTTGAATTATGTTTAAATAATTTAGAAAAAGTTCTGGAAGTATGTGAAAAAATTTACCTAGTACTAAATTGGGAAAAATGTCAATTTATGGTTGTAGGAGGAATTGTACTTGGGCATAAAATTTCTGAAAACAGTATGAAAGTAGATCTAGTAAAATTTCAAGTTATTGAAAAATTACTACCACCTACTAACGTAAAAGGGGTAAGAAGTTTTCTAGGACATGTTGGAATCTACAGGTGTTACATAAAAAAATTTTCAAAAATAACTAAGCCATTATGCCAACTTTTAGAAAAAGACACGAAATTTGATTTTAACTAGGAATGCATAAAAGCATTTGTATTATTGAAAAAAAAATTAATCACTGAATCTATAATAGTATCACCTCATTGGGAAAAACCATTTAAAATAATGTGCGATACTAGTGATTATGTTATTGGGGTTGTTTTAGGACAAAGGCACAACAAAGTTTTTAAAGTAATATATTATGCTAGTAAAACTCTAAATGATGCTCAAATTAACTACACTATTTCTGAAAGAGAGTTAATAACTATTGTTTATTCCTTTGATAAATTTAGACCTTACTTAATTGGAACTAAATGTATAGTATACAAATCATTCTATTCTTAAATATTTGATGCAAAAGAAAAAAAAAAAGCTAAACCAAGATTAATTAGATGGATACTTCTTTTGCAAGTGTTTGATTTTACCGTAGTTGATAGAAAGGAAAATGATAATCAAATAGCTGATCATTTGTCGAGATTAGAAATAGAAATATTAACTAATTTTGCAAATGAAATTTTATAAAATTTCCCTGATGAACAATTATATAGTATTGATGAAATGAATATACCGTGGTATGCTGATATATTAAACTCCATTGTAAGTGATATTCTACCACCTGATATTAAAAACCCACAACTAAAGAAATTTACTTATGATTCAAAATTCTATTTTTTGGATGACCCATATTTATATAAATAGTGTAAAGATCTAATTATTATAAGGTGTGTGCCTTATGAAGAAACTCAACAAATAATTGAAAGATGTCATGATTCTGAATTTGTAGGACATTTTAGAACAAATAAAAATGCATATAAATTTTTACAAGCTGGATTTTATTGGCCTACTTTTTTTTTGAGATGTTACTGAATATATTAAAATATGTGATCGATGTCAGTGAGTAGGAAATATTGCTAGAAGAAATGAAATGCCTCTAAATTACACATTAGAAGTTAAAAATTTTTATGTGTGGGGATTAGATTTTCTGGGACCATTTTGCCTTCATTTAGATATATATATATATATATATATATATATATATATATATATATATATATATATATATATATTACTTTCTGTTGATTATATGTCCAAATGGATTAAAGCTATTGTTGTTCCTTGATGTGATTCTTGGAGTGTTTCTAAATTTTTAATTAAGAATATTTTTACAAGATACGGAATGTCGAGAGTAATTATTACAGATGGAGGATCTCATTTTATGAATAAGAGAATTGAGAAATTCATTAAGAAATATAATATTATGCACAGATTCTCTACAGCTTACAATCCTCAGACTAGTGGTCTAACATAGATATCAAATCGTAAAATAAAATAAATTTTAGAAAAAGCTGTAAATCTATATAAATTGGATTGGTCTGCTAGATTAGATACTTCATTATGAGCATATAAAACTGCTTATAAGACTCCTATAGGAATGTCCCCATATAGACTTATTTTTTGAAAAACATATCATTTACCTGTAGAATTGGAGCATAAACCATTTTGGGCTATTACAAAATTTAATTTTAATCTAAAAGATGCTGGTGAGAAAAGATTATTGTAACTCAATGAACTTAAGAAGATTAGAAATGAAGCATATGATAATACAAAAATCTATAAATAGAAAAAGAAAATATGGCATGATCGGAAGATTATTAAGAAGAAGTTTGAACCTAGATAAGAAGTTTTATTATATAATACAAGATTGAGATTATTTCCAGGGAAACTGAAATCTAAATGGTTAGGAAAATTTACAGTAATTAAAGTCTATCATAATGGAACTGTTGTTATTAAAGATCCTAACACTGAAAAGATATTTAAAGTTAATAGGTATCAATTGAAACACTATTATGAAAGGCACATACCACAATTTAAAGAAGTTTTAATGTTAAGTTAAGCTAACTAAACAAATGGTATGTCGGGCAAAAGACGTTAAACCAAGTACTTTGTGGGAGACAACTCATATATATATATATATATATATATATATATATATATATATATATATATATATATATATTTATTCACGTGGGCAGCTGGAATTGCTCTGCTAGGGTTTCTATAACCATGTAGTCTGACAATAGCTGCGAAAAAAGATAAAATATCAGTGAAAGGTTTTTCGATCGCCCGACATTTTTGGTCACCTGGATATTTCAATCGCTAGGGGTATTTTGATTCCCTTAACAGTCTATTTGGGGCAGATACAAATTATTTATAATCTATTTAACATTATGTTTGATAAGTGTTTATATATTAGTAGATAATAGTCCTACACAATTTATATATTATAAATTAAGACAAATATTAGTATTGGAGGAAAATTTGGAATTGAATTGAACCAAAAAAAATAAAATAAGTGATTTTAGCCTCTGGCACTGACGCGCCAGAATGGGCGCCGACGGTGCCGTATACATGAGCTAGGACACCGACAGTGCCTTCGAGAGCGCCGATGGCGCCGATAGTAGTTTAATGGTTCAAGATAAATTTGGTGGAGTTTGGCTGGATTTCGCTCCATAATAACTGCCGAGAGGTGTTTTTAAAGTCATAAAAAATGCCTTAGATGACCTGGAACTTCCTATTTTTGAATTTCATGGCTTCCAATTCTAGAATTACTTCCAAGTATGGAGTTTTTAATAGAAGAAAGTTTATCAGTTTTGACGCGCAGAGATTATACGACAAGGTTATTACGAAGAAGAGATTGATCAAGGAGAGAGGGGTTGTCAATCATGGATTAATTAATCTAAGTTCTTTGATTGATAAAATCATTGTACAAAGATGTGGGAAGTTCTGTGTTATACTACCGCTGCAATTGTTGTACCAATAGTGAAGGAATTCTATGCTAACTTACATGGAATTACCCAAGGAGTTGTCTTCATACGAGGTAAGGTTGTACCATTTACTCCGGTGCAAATTAATGAGTTGTATATGATATAAAACATTCCAATCTGTTATTATAAAAATTTCATCCCAACGAGAGATTTGACGCAAGATGTCTATAATTTTCTGACAGATGAAAGTGATATTTGGGAAATACAATATGAGGGATATGTTAGTTTTTCTGCTTCATTACTTAATCTAATATCGAAGCAGTGGCATTTCTTCATTTCTGCAAAATTACTCCCTACTATGAAGATTAATGGAGTCACCAAAAGAAAGTGCTATCTTAAACTATTGCATTCAAATGAAAAAGCACATTGATGTAGGATCTATCATTTTTAAATCTGTTATAGGTATTATTATGAATGGGCCAATTTCTGAACTTGGGCATCCTTCCACAATTTTCTTACTTTGCAGACAATCTCAAGTTCCATATGAATAGCCTAAACCCCTTTAAATTCGTAATTTGTACCGTAAAACTCCATTTTTACCCTTTGAGTCACCTTCAACCTTTGGTTTTTTCACCTACGGTCGCATTTGCTCAGATTTGGGGCATATTCAAGGCAAAGGAACTTTGGATTTGATCTTCTTTGGTAAGAGCTATACTTTAAATTAGATTTTTTTTTATTTTCACCAAGGATTTATCTCATATTGCCGAGATCCGAAAATTTTATATTTTTTTGGAAGATTTTGAAAAAATCCTTTGGTGAAGAATTCTTACTTAGTAGATTTGAGTTTAAAGTGTTCTACATTGTGATTTTCAAAATTTTGGGATTTATTCAGATTTTTATAAATTTTCTTAAATTTACCATGGCACCTCGAATGTACAAAAGAAAAAAAAAAACAGACTATGACGAAAAAAAATTTGTTAGCTTCAAAGCTTCGTTTCCATAATCTACTTGAAAATGAAGTAAATGATTCCGGATTGTGGATTTAAAAATTCAGGTGGAGAAGTCGAGTGATTAATTAATGCTCGGCAGTAGGAAATTTTTTGTTATTTTACTACCGAGGTGATATCTTGAGGATGGATCATAGAATGGAAACATGAAGGCTAGAAATGCTCACACTGATGATTTGATTAGACAAAAGTTTGAATATGATGCTGCTGATGATGATGCAATGGTGAGATACATGAAGGGTGATTATTCAGTTCAGTTTCCTACTAACCTTGTCTTTACTCCATATCAGCAGCAGAATTTGAATGTGGAAGAAGAAGAAGAAGATGAGGAAGAATGATGATATGTTAGTTTGATCTTTTCTTTTACTTTATGTTTTGATTGTACTTTATTATGCTGTTGTTTGTCATTTTTATATTCTTGAGACAGTTTATTGTTAGGTTTTGAGACTCTGTTTCGTTGTGTTGTGAAGTATAGATTATAAAACTGTTTGTTATTTGAAATCTAGTTAGTTCTATTATTAGTTTTAGTATTTTGTTAGATGTATTGTAATTAACTCTTTCTCAGTAGATTTTATATGTATTATGTGTAATTTAATCTTTGAAATCTTGTAGCTTTTCATATTAGCACCTGCAATATTTCAGAGATAAGTTTCAAATCAAAACCTTCGGAGGTAAGTTATTTCATTATGTATTTAATGTTTTCTTTCACCCTTTATTTTTTAAGTTCTTCATGCAAATCTTTTAAAAATTTAAGTTTCAGGGGGAAAGAAAAATTCTTTTTAAAAGAAAGAAACTTAATATTTTTTATCCTCACTCAGATATATTTTCAAGAATTTTAAATTTAACATGACATTTGGTATTAGAGGTTAACTTTAGATAACTATATTTATGTTTCTAAATATATAGTAAGCTTGAGTAAAAATTTTCAATAATTAAGTTTAATTTTAGAGATTAACATATTTGGTATAAGAGAATAAGACTATATTTTTCTATTTTAAGTAAAGAAATTTGTATTTTTGAAGTATTAAACATCTTAGAGATTCATGTAAAAATAAAAGAATTAAACTTTATAAAATCTTTAAGCTAATATAAATTTGTTAAGTGAAGGAATGTGAAAAGTTTTTTATTTTAAGAAGAGGATAGTGAAGTTCAAAATCATTAAAGACTATCCAGATATCATAATCCTCATAAAAAAAAGAAAAGAAAAAGGATTGAAAAAGATCCTGAAAAGAAAAAAAAGAAAAGAAAAAGTTAATGTGGGGAGAAGCTTGAGGAGATACGTAATTAAAAATTAGCTTCACTTGAATCAACCTAAGGAAGAAGACTTGGTTACATTTTCTAAGCTTACATTTGAATATTAATTTATTTATTAGTACAGTTTCATGAAGTTATTTTTCATATGAATATTCTAAGTGGCTTTAATATGTATAATTTGCAATTTTTCTTGAAAAAAAATAGAGAATCAAAAATCTTACTTGACTACTAGATATTCTTATACATTTAGTATTAAATGGAGTTATTTTGAATTTTTCTTAAGTTATATTATTGTATTTAGTGGACTAAAATACGAAAATCTAGAAGTTAGATTCGTTACTATAAGTCATATTTTTTATATAGTAGACTAAGAGGCTACAAAGAATTTTCTTTGAGAAAGAGTTTTCAGATAAGTGTTGTTTGTTTGTTAGTGTTGTATGAACTTTCTTTTATATATGAAATTTGTGTTTTGTTGTATCTTTCTCATGATTGGGTAGTTTCCTCTATCTTTCTCCCTACTCTAAGATATGGTGAAATAAAGAGATAACATGGAATTGTATGAACTTTCTTTTATATATGAAATTTGTGTTTTGTTGTATCTTTCTCATGAAGTTTGCAGTTTTCTTTATCTTTCTTTCTACTCTGAGATATGGTGAAATGAAGAGATAATATGGATGTGCCAATAAAACTTTCTTTTATATATAAAATTTGTGTTTTGTTGTATCTTTCTCATGAAGTCTGAGTAGTTCCCCTTTATTTTATATATGAAATTTGTGTTTTGTTGTGTCTTTCTCATGAAGTCTGAGTAGTTCACTCTAATCTCTCCCTACTCTGAGAAATGGTGAAATGAAGAGATAATATGGATGTGTCAATGTTAAAATATAAAATAAATTGTGATGATTTTTAACTTCGAACTTAATTTAATTTTTGATTTGACCAAATGAATTGTTAAAATGTCTTGTGAAACATATGATCCTGGAAATGGAGTATGAGTTCTATAACTGAGTGAGGATCACATTTGAGCCAATGAAGGAGTATTTCGTTCATGGGATTAAATGCAAATAAATAGGGAAATATACTTTTTGGGGTGTAGAATTAGAGATTTTAGGGTGACAGACTAAAATCCCCAATTTGGTCTTAGTGTTTAAAAATAAAAGCGGGAGTTAGCCTTCGGGTGAAGGGAAGTGGGAGCTCTAGTGAATTTGCTTTGATTTAAATGAAGTTTTCTGTTGTGCTTTCTCCATGCTTAGTGAGTAGTTTTCATTACTCTTTCTCCTTGTGAAGAGATTTAATCATGTGGGATGAGAATGATTTGAAGATTTTTTTTCATTTTAAAAATATATGATGATATTTTCACTGATTCTTCATTGACTTTGCAAACTGATCACTTGTGAGGTTAAAAACTATTGCAAAACATAATGACCCAAGAGGGCTATGATTTCACCAACTAGTGAGTACCACACTTTGGATAAATTCATCGCAATCATCCAAGGAGAACTGCAAATAGATAAGGAGATAAGTTTTGATGAGTGTAGAATTTATGTTTCTAGGGTGATAGGCTAAATTCTTTTATCAATTCAATTTGGAGTTTGGATCTTAGGGTCTCTAGTAGGTCCTATAGAGAGGACACAGTGGGTAATCTGGAAGTGAAAGACTAGAAACTACTCAGCACTACTACTCAAGCTGGAACAAACTTTAGGCTAGTAGATGTTCTTTGCATGCATCGAAAAAGGGTAAGGAATAAGTTTGCTCATATTTGTCACAATATCACATTTTAACCTTTAAACAATCAAATTTTACATTATTTATGATCTCATTACAAGGGGAATGGGATTTTGATTATATAAGAACTTTCTAAAATTTATCCAGTCTTCCTAGATTTGGTTTTTAATTAATTTAATTAAATTTAATTTTATAGTAAATTAGTATATTTAATAAAACCAAACTTTCTGAAATTTCTAAACTAAGACCTGATAGTAGTAGAGTATAATTAGACTAAAGGATTTCTTACCTCACTTCTCTGTGGGATCGATACTAGGGTCTTTAAATGAAATCCTATATTACTTGAAATAATACGTTTACTTACGTAGTACCCCTAGTGTGTAAACTATTAATAAAATTNGAACTAAGACCTAATAGTAGTAGAGTATAATTAGACCACAAAATCTCTTACATCACTTCTTTGCGGGATCGATACTAGGGTCTTTAAAGGAAATCCTATATTACTTGAAATAATACGTTTACTTACGTAGTACCCCTAGTGTGTAAACTATTAATAAAAAATTTTAAATTTTATAACATTTTGATTTTGCACACTAGCCGCTAAATATAAATTGGGTCAAGTTTTTAGCCATTTTTTTGAAAGCTAAATTACTACCTAATTGTGGGTCGGGTCAATTGATTTATTTAGTAATTATTTTATGTTGAGTTTGTGATGTTATATTGAGTCCTACATGTTAAAGCTGGCACAAAACATTAATTTATTACTCAAAATGAGGTTGGGACGTGTAAATTGGACCTTGGGAATTATTGGGTATCAGCGCCTAAGCGCTCCTTTTTNCTTTTAGAAGTTAAATTACTACCTAATTGTGGGTCGGGTCAATTGATTTGTTTAGTAATTGTTGTTATGTTGATTTTGTGATGTTATATTGAGTCATACATGTTAAAGCTAGCACAAAACATTAATTTATTGATCAAAATGAGGTTGGGACATGTAAATTGGACTTTGGGAATTTTTGGGTATCAGCGCGTAAGCGCTCCTTTTTCTGCGAGCTTGGAGCCTAAGCGTCTAATCAAGCGCCTAGGCGCGCCAATTTGAATAACTCCCAAAAACCACCAAATTTCAATTTTTGACCATTCCTTCTCTATTTCAATGATTGTGGACGTGAATTGAGACATCTTCACAATTCTAAGTACTGCAAAGGAGTTGAGGAGTGGAAAAAGCATCCTGATCTTGAGATCATGGCTTCATTATCCATGGAAAGTAAGAATAATGGTAAGTTTAAAGACAATAAGCTTGTGCATAAGGATGCTCAAACTCATTTCAATGGATTTTTAGCACTGAGTTTGGAGTGGATCACTGACATACTAGGGGTTGAAAAGGAGTTATCCCTTCTGCACAATAATTTGAGTAACATGTATCATCAGTACGAGCACTTGGAGTGGCAGATAAAACTCCAATTCAATCATATGGCGTGTTTCCAAGACTATCAGGTTAGCTTATATAGTAAAAACAAGTGGATCGATGATAAAGTTGTGCAAAATTTTCCTCGTGCCCCTTTTTACGATTTGTTCGATCGTAACTATCTAGTGGGTGAAAAGGTGGGTGAAAACATTGTTCATAACTATTCTTAACCGAATAGTTATGTATAAAATCTGATGGTTTATGTGTCTATTAGTTGTGTGTTGAATTTGTACTTAGTATTACTCTAACACTATGAATATGTGTTGTATATTTGTATTTGCTCTTGATTGAGTCTAGGTTATGTTCATTTATATTAAACTAATGATTAATATAAGAAAAAGTGCTAAGTTTGTGTTGATAATATTTGGTTTAGCGTGCTTGAATAATTAGATTGGCTTGTTTTTAATAGTTTAGTAGTTGTGCGTGTAATTATTGGAAAGATGACGGGGTCAATTAACTATCGAAATGATTGATGAATTTGACATATTAGAGTTCAGAAATTATAGATTTGCTATTTTAAAAATGACAGAATTTTATAAAATTTGTATGGTTGAGTGCGGGCGCCTAAGCGCACAAATTAGTGCCTAGGCATCGAAGCGACAGAAAACACCTAAAACAGCAAATCACAAACCGATTCATGCCATTGCTCACCTCACTTCATCTTCTTCCCTAATTTTCACAAGTTTGCAACTAGGGCTTCTCCTTTCTTACCGATTTGGAAGATTTATTGGATCAAAGACGTTGGAAATCATCATCATTGGGTAAAAGCTTTACTTTGCCTTTGGAAATTTTCCATTTTCACCATGTATTTTTTCCACATTGTGATTATGCCGAAAATGGAAATTTTGGAAGAAATTGGTGGAGGATGCATGGTGAACAAAATTTATACTTGGAAAACACTAATAGGAGTTCATATAAACTGATTTTGCAATTTATTTAGATTTTTATTCCAATTTTTTTTTTAGATTGAATCATGGCTCCTAAAATTTAGAGAGACAAGGGCAAGAGTTCTTTTGATTCTAAAAAGTTTGTTAGTCATGCTGCTCAAGATCAATACAGTATGAGACATTAGGGAAAATCATTAGGGGTGATAATTCTGTTGAGTTTCCTACATGCCCTAGATTTACTCCATATGAGAGTTTCAGGGAGATAGATGATGATGAGGAGGAGGAGGATGATTAGATAGTTCTCCATTTTGTTATTGTTCTTTCATGTTGATTTCCCTTAGTAGTTACTTAGTGTACTTATGTTGGATTGTGTGCTAAGAATTTTAATTCAATTTATTATTGTTTGCTTGTACTCCAGTTTATTTAGAATTGCCTGAGTGTTTTGAATAGTATTTTACTTTGGAATTTTGATGCTATAGATATTGATTTTAGACTTATTACTGCTCAGCACCTGTTTTTATTACTTGTACCTGTACTGTTCTCCTGTTTAAAACTTTTCAATTTTTCTCTTTCTTCATGCATATTATGAACTGTGTTGTTTTAAACTAATTAAAAATTTAATTTTGGGGGAAGGGAGAAAACTTTTTAAAACTAAACCTTATTTGTCCTTAATAAATCATATTTTTAAAATTAATTTTAACATAACACATGGTATGTTGTGTTAGCTTTAGGTAGTAATGTTTTTTTATTCCATAAATATTATAGTAGACTTAAGTTAAAGTTTTAGATAATAAAGGTTAGTTCAAGAGTAAAGATATTTAGTATAATAGTATAGGATTATGCTTTTACTATTCAAATTAAAGAAAATTGTATTTTTAAAAAATTAAGGATCTTAGATATACACTTCAAAAGAATGAAGACTTTATGAAAATTCATTTTCAAAGTTAATACACATTATTAAGTAAAGGAATGTAAGAAGTTTTTAACTTTAAGAAGTGAATGGTGAAGTTCAAAATAATTAAAGGCTGTCTAGAAATAGTAATCCTCACATAAAAAGAAAAAAAAGAAAGGATTAAAAATGATCATGAATAAAAAAATAAGCAAAATCAATAGAAAAATAAATGCAAAAAGAAAAATATGTGATAAGAAGCTTGAGGAGATGCCTATTTAAAAATTAGTTTCACTTGAATTATCTTAAAGGAAGGGACTTATTTACGTTTCTAAGCTTATTCTTAATTATAAAAGTATTAGCAACTTTACTAGTAGAGTTCTCATTTAATATTTTTTAGTTCTTTAAAAATTCTTAAGTATGAAAAATTATAGTATTCTTGAAATGAATAGAATTCAGAACTCCTAAACTTGATTACAGGATATTCTTACACTTTAGTACTAACATGAGTTATTGAAAATTCTTTTGAGGTTTCACTATTACATTTATAGGACAAAAATTATAGAAATCTTTAAGTAAAACTTACTACCATAAGTTATAAATTTTTACATAGTAATAGGGCTACTTGAAGACAAGTAACGTTAAGTTTGAAGGAATTAATACACCTCAAAATTACCTGTTTTAAATATACATTTAATGCTCATTTTATGTACATTTTTATGATATTGCGCTTTAATGAAATGTATTTTGCATGTTTTTGATTTCAGGTACAGAAAATTGAGTTTAAAGGAAAATAAGAGAAAATGGAGGCAAAACAATGTCGTGGAGGGCGAAGACTGGCGCATAGGCACCAATGTCTATTTTCTTGGTGATGCATTGGATTTGGACGAATTTTGAGGGGATCCATGATGTGCCTCATAGGGATTTCGAGATCTTATATAATATGGTCAGAAAAGAGTTTAAAGAGGGCTTTCATGAGAGGAAAAACTTGGATCATTTGAAGAGTTCACTAGATTAAAGAGTAGAAAAGAGTCTTAGTGTTGTCTTTCTTTTGAGAAGAGTTTGAAGATTTCTTCAAAGGGAGTTCAGAATTTGCTTGTGGAGAAGCCTAAGATAAGTATTTTATATTTTTGTTTAAGTTAAACTTTTTTATGTAAACTTGATCTTAAATACAAATCTGAGTTTTTGTATTATCTCTATGAATTCTAAGTAGTTTTCCTTCTTTCTCCTTGCTATGAGAATTAATCATGTAGGATGAAAATGATTTGAAGATTTCTTTTTATTTTTAAATTTTTTGATGGTATTTTCACCTGTTCTTCATTGACTTTGCAAACTGACCACTTGTGAGGTTAAAATCCGTTGCGAAACATAATGCCCCGGGAGCGCTATGATTTCAACCAACTTATGAGTACCACATTAACCTTTAGGATGGGAGGCTGACTTAGTTCACTAGTTAGCGCAAATAGATAGAAAGATAATTTTTTATGGGTGTAGAATTGATATTTCTAGAGTTACATTTTGGATTCTTTTGTCAATTCGGTATTGAGTTTGGAACCTAAGCCATAGTTGGGAATTTGGAGGTGATAGACTATAATCTAGTTAGTACTATTATACAATCAAGGAACAAAATTAAGATTAGCTAATGTTCTTCACATGCATCGAAAGAGGATAAAGAATGGGTATGCACTTATTTGTCACAATAAAATATTTTATATTTTTAAATATTCAAATCCAACACTGTTTATGATCTTTTTACAAGGGGAAAGATCTTTTCCATATATTTGAACTCTTTGTAATAGTGTTAAGTTAGAAAAGTTGCACTTGCTTTCTACATAGAGTTAAATCTTGCATATATTTAGTTTTAATCTTTTTAAAATATTTCAACATTTTTCTCCTATTAATTGTATTTGCAGTTTTGATAGATGTTTTTATAAGTCCTTTTCGAAAGTTACAGCTTCCATGTGAGATCAACACTGGAGTTTTTAAAGAAAGTTCTATATTACTTGAAACGATATATATACTTTGTAGTACCCATAGTGTGAAAGCTTATTCTTTATTCCTAAATCTTTTTATTTGTTCACACTAGCCACTAAAAATATAAATTGGGTTAAGTTCTTGGCAATTTCTTGCAATATTAAAAGCTACGTGATTACAGGTCAGGACAGACGACATGTGTGTGGCTGCGAGTCCAAGCAGTTGATATTGATCGACTATGTGGCATAAGCCTTTGGGTCGGAGATTATTTAGTAACTTTTGTAAGCCCTTCAACCAAAGCACATCATCGATGGTATGCCCGTACTCATCCATTCCCAGAGCTTGCAGGAAGCAATCCCTTGGCACACTTATTACAGAAAATCTAGAGTTTAGGCTAAGGAAGACATTCAGCCACTCCTCCTGCAGTGGACTCTAGTAGCCCTTATCTTTATATGATTATTCATTAGAGGTAAAAGGAAAGAGGAGTCAGAATCTTCAGCAGAAGTCTTGCCTTCCTCTAACGCTAATCTTTTTTAGAAAATGTCAACCCACGTTTTGGAGCAGATTTCGGCTCAACCTCCCCTTCTCAGGATGGGGTTTCCTGTAGGAAATCCATTTCCACCTGTTCCACTGATGTAACCGGTGACCGAGGAAAAAGCCGCCTGACCCCCCTTCTTTATATAGAGGGGTGAAGCCCGAGGAAGACTGTTGGGGAGCTCCTTCAGTTGATGGTCGCTCTGAAGACCCCTCAGCATCTGATCTAATAACATTGGGAGTGTGCTCTTCTTGACGGAGCTCTCTCAAAGTCCCAAAGTTCATTAAAGTTGATTTTCGTTCGATCAAGATTAATTCCCCCGTGATAATATTTTAAATAACTATTATTATTTCAGAAAAAGTGTGAATCAGTTCTAAACCTGAGACAATCTTTACATCTGATCGTCCTCTTCCTCGACCTCTTCGATCCTGGCTTTGGAAGCAACACCCTTCCTTTTCCTTATCTCCTTATGAGAAAGCCAAGAAAGCTTCTCAGTCTACCTCTTCTCCTCTGTCATATCCAAAGCAGCTCACAACTCAAGTCATGGCACTAAACAAAATCGAGTCCAATAATTGGTTCACTGTCATGGAGCCTATATACTAAATAATTAATAGGTATTTGCTAATGACAATCGACGCATACCCCAAAGCCCGCTTTGGGGTTCCCTTGTTCATGCAATTTTCTCCAATAAGCCATGTGGTGATCCTCCAGCCTTCGTAGATACCCCAAAGGAGCCAAAACTTCCAATCTTTAATCTTGCTCTTAAAATCGACAAAACGAAACTTTTGAGTCGATCCAAAAACAACATAACAATCAGGCTCCACACTGAAAGAGAACATGTACGAGAATAACTTCATGGAATGGGGGATCTCGGTCTGTTGCAAGTAGATAATGAAGGTCATCAAAGTCGTGATTGAATTTGGCTTTATTTGGGTGAGGATGATCAAGAATCAACCAAATCTCGTGACAAAATGGAAGTCGAAGCCTCCATCAAAATTGGTCCTACTAGTAGGTTAGACCTTTGCCAAAGTCAACAGTCACCCTCATCTCTGACTCCACTACCTCAAGTACAATACTTGTGTTGTATATGCAGATATCTTCATTAAGCTCCATGTCGAACGATATAAGGGAAGACCTTTTGCTCACTGGTATCTAACCAAATAGTTATGGAGAATACTTAGAAGCCATGTGTAAACCAACTCAAAATAAGAGATAAGAAACGACTGAAGGGAAGAAAAAAGAGATTTTAAAAGCTTAAATCTAATTTTTCCTTTGACCCTTATATATCGGATATTAAGGGAATTTGAAACACCGCAAATCTGATACAAGGCTTGCCCCACAAAGATGAATCTCTCAACACTCTGTTTCTCCGACCAAACCCAAAAGATAGAACAAGCCACATGGTCCTCTGTCAGCTTCGTCCAGAGAGTCGACAGGTCTGCTCAGAGTGCTGCCAACCCGACCATATATTCCTAGCAAAGAGCCTCTAGTTATTACTTCGGGTCCATTATGGAAATCTCCCTCTTCAAGCCAGCTTCCCATATGAAGTGGTCCACTGTTTTATCCAACAGGTGAACCAGCGATGTCGATGAACCTCACCGACTGTTGGTCTCCCTCTCGATGTCCTCAAGATGAGACAATTGTATGGAGGCACCTACGACATGGGCTTGAGCAGACAGTCACTTAGTCGCCTCTATAACTGGGGGATGGCAGGTTCCCATCACCAAAATCAAATGTCATAAAAAAAAGAATCAAATATGCTCAAATATAATTGGGGTTTATAGCCTAATGATTTGCTCCATTTCAAACAATTGGAGGCTCTCACCAAGAAGGTGTTGGAAAATCTCTTGGCTGATCTTACCGACCAAAACACCCTCACACGAATAAACATGGGTCTCTACGACAACTTGGACAGGATGTTCAAACGGTCATTCACGCATCGATGCAAGGGTGAGGACCATAGCACCAATGGGGTGAACATCTACCCTGCTCCCCATCTTACGCTGGAGTGGCATTGAGTCAGATAACTCAGCCACCTCCTCCATTCCCTATGGGCCATTTTCTTATGGGCCATTTTCTCCCTCTGATCGGTTTCCTTTTTCAGGTCTCTCTGACGACCAGTCGGCCTTCTCCCTCTGGATTTTTTGTTACTACTGGCCAACCCTCATCCCCCCCATTTCTTTTTTACCACAGGCCTGCAACCATCTGGTTTTTTTTTTTCTCCCATGCATCCTTGAGAGGACAAAAATTTTTGTTGAAATTTGAATGGTCTTCATCATGGCTATCTCATTCACCTCCTCAGCAGAAGATTTCTTGCCACTCTCTATAATATCCCTCTGATTAATAACCAACTCAAGGGCAAAAAAGACTCATAAAAAGTGATGGAGAAGTGCTTATCATAACCTATTTATAGGGACAGTAGGCACAAAGAGCTTGGAACTTTGAGCCAACCAAACAAAAGCACAGTCGAAGAAGAAATAGAAGGCACCCATCTAAGGGACGGTCATTAATGACCAACACCCTCAATACATTCTAGAACTCGTCGCAAACATGGTCAAAGGGTACCCCACGAAATGTTTTTTTTTTTCCTCTGAGTAGGTCCCTTGTCTAAGGAGAGCTGTCTATCAAATTATGGTGATACACCCTCTGCAAGATGGTCCAAGTTCACCCTAACGACAGGAGGGCTATACTTAGGATTGCATTGAGAGGGTCGACTAACAACCTTTCAGCCGACCGAATGTTTGTCAACTAACCAAAGGCTATCAACTAACTGAATGAAATGATTACCACCATGTCTTTATATGCTCCTCTTCAATCAGCTATGTATATGAAATGGTGTTAATATCAGTTATGAAAATGAAAGGGTGTTGAAGCCGGTTAATAATGTGAAAACGTGTCGTATTAACGTGCAACGTCCCTATTAAAATATAAACAGACATGTAATTGTACACCATATGCCCCTAAAATCTAGAAATAGGAAGCCATTTCTCTAAAAATGGACTATTGGATTTACGTTATCATAACTCATGTTAGTGCTCTCTCTCTCTCTCTCTCTCTCTCTCTCTCTCTCTCTCTCTCTCTCTCTCTCTCTCTCTCTAGCGCGCGCGCGCGCGCACACACGCACACACACATTCTCTCATTCTCTCAATCACCCTCTCTATGTTTCCATTGTCCGTCCTACGCTCTATAACTTGAGTGTGCTTTCAAGAACATAATTGGATTCAATACTATTGTAAATTAATAAACTAATTAAAAAATTTATCACACATTGATTTTTATAATTTTATTGCATCACCATTAAAAATTACCCCAACTGTTCCCTTGGCAATCTACATAATCAGATTCAAATCAAAATAAGAAACTTCATTGCTAAAAAAATTCTATTTTGCCAAACACCGAAATTATACTGCATTTTTTGTATTAACCACATTTTAGTCTTTTATGACCAATTAAACAATGTTGGTCAATGTCAAAACAAATATTAATTTCACATGTATTTCCTTGATTTTTCTACTACTTAATTTTTTTAGAGAATAAACACCATGCGCTTCTAACATAGACTAGAGTCTTTATAAAGTAAACTCAATTCATCAAAGCGAGCTGAGTTAAGAACCAATGACTCCTGACCCAATCAGTGAACGAGCCACAGCTGCACACAGGATCCGCACAACTCGACTGACTCAACAATTGGCTCGATTAAAACCAGGTTAGACTTCAAATCACACAAATAGGTGCACAAAACTGGGTCGACTCATATCAACTGAACTCTCCAGCCTAACTCTACGGCCCTCCTTAAGAGCGAACAAACTGACAAAAATCAGATGCAGCCAGACAAATCAATAGACTCACCAGATTCACGATTCAAACTAGCGAAAATATAAAAAATTACACATATCCCAACTATAGCGTTGGAGGTGTTTTTTCGCCTCGTTTGAAGAAAATCAGTGCGAAAACTTAATGCGGATAAAATCTAAGGTCTATTTGAAGCGCTCTCACTATTTTACTTTACTTTTTAGATCACTACCACAAGTCTATTTGGCATTTATTCTCTTGTATAATTTCAGAAAACTGTACTTGTAAGCTTCTTTTGCGAACCAAATTTATTAATTGTGAAGGGTTAATGAGTAATTGGTTGATAGATGTAAGAAAGTCATCTGATTTTTTTTTATATTTATATTATCCATCAATCATAAGAAAAAGTCGCTTCCCCACATAACACCTTCATAAAAATTTTTATAAAAAATGAAAAAAAATCCCAACAGGCCGGTCGAAACTTACAAAAGCCCACCAATCAAACTAATTGGTACCACCAATAACTAATGGTCGTATACTTAGCAAATCTTGAGGTGTGAAATACCAAGTAGATGTGCTTTTCATTGAAGTATAGAAGCACAAACAAGATCAAGAAATAGCGAAAGAACATACGCTCAAATGATTTTTTTTCCTAGCTACCAATCACCAAAGTACGCCTTCCCCAATTACCAACCCTCTCCCCTCTTCATTCTCTGCCTTCAAATAACTTTTCGCAACAATTTCCATTCATCTCAGGGCATTGATCTCTCAGACTTTCACACCTTGTGAGAGTCTGGTAACCAAATTTTAAAAACCAAAAGTATTTATCTTTTCACACAAAACGAGAAAAAAAACTATGCAAATAATGAAAGAGGGTGGTGGCAGGAGAACCTTATAAACAAGTTTTTAATAGAATTATGTTACATTATCATCTAAAAGATATGATGCAATACAGTTGATAGACATAAAAAGGATGATGGACAGGATCAGAACACATCCTTTTACCTGTTTCCGCTCTCCAGCTTAGCCGTAGCCGATGCATAGCTGACGCTGCTGTCTTTCATGCTCTTACACTTACTTGATTGCTCGTATCGAATAAAGCCAATGTTAATTTTCTCCGAGCAGTTCCTCAGCATCTAAAAGGTCGAACAGATCAAGAAACTGAACTGAGTATTTTTCAGGTGAAGGTAAAAAACCGTTGAAGGTAAAGCATGGGAATAACAATGTTTCAATTGTATTATATAGTATATATAGATACCAAAAAATTGTGAGAAGAGAAGGATGAATTAGTCACTTGTAATGAAAAGAATTTTAATGTAGAGGCACTCGACGCAAAATTATTAATGATAATTTACTTAAAAGTCCAAAAGAGTAACAGTAATTTAATTCATTTCTCTAATACGAACCATCAAGATAAAGTCCTTAGAGAGACACAATATTGATATTAAAACAGTCAAACCGGTGACAAGACAGAGGTTTGGTGAGGTCATCTATGAACTGATCATTAGAGGGCACATGAGAGATACAAATACCTCCATTTTAAATTTTTTTCGTAAACGAAGAGTGAAAGTCAGCAGCAACATGTTTCATCCGCGAGTGGAAGAATGGATTTACACATAGGTAGCTGGCACTCAAATTATCACTGTAAAGTGAAGGAGTGGTGGATAAAGTGATGCATAGCTCATGAAGTTGTGGAGAGGACAATGGGACGGCAATCTACTTTTATGGAATAATGGATAATGATATGTTGTATCTTATAACTCCCAGTGAGAACATTATCATCAGGAAAGGCTCCATGGGCAACCTGATTGCATTAGAGAAGCCACCACGCAACGGTGAATAGTTGAGATGAAGAAACAACCCACATTGCATGATTTTGGGTCAAAGCATGAACTGTGAGAGGTTGTGGACAGCAAAGGTAATATCTGGTCTTATAAGAGAGGTATTGAAAGCCGTCGCTCGATAGAGAATGATACTCTGTGGTTTCAGTGAGGAAATGCTACTAAAAACTGTGAGCATATGTGATTTGGAGAAATTAGTGTGGTGACATATTTCTCAAAGGATCTTGGCAGAATTTGTTCTGTGATAGGAAAAGAAATTAAGGTAAAAGGATGACTTCAAACCAAGGGAGTATAAGAGCTCACTAAAATCTTTGATGGAAAATTTTACAGCGAACTGAATGGAAACATTTTGAAGAAAAGCATCACCACTATTTAGGAGAATGATGTCATCTATGCAGCCTAAATTGGACATTGTTAGATGATCGTGTAAGTAGGTAAACAGTGATGCATGAGATTTTTAGTTAACAAAATCAATATATTGGAGGAAATGTCAAAGCTGTTGATATCATGCATGGGGAGTTTGTTTAAGACTATAGATAATGCGTTGTAGGTGACATGTAGGTAAGATTATTCTGATAATGGAATCTGGGTGGTTGCCACATGTGGATGACCACGATGGGATGCCCGTGAAGAAAGCATTGTTGACACTAGTTGTTTGAGAGACTAGCCATTACAGAGCACAAAGTTAAGGATGAGTCCGAGAGTCAATGGTTTGGTGATAAGACTGAAGCTTTCATAATAGTCGATAAAAACATCGATGATAAATTTTGAATTTAAAAAAGAATATTAAATAATGCATTTTGAGTATGAAAGAGATTTGAACAAGATGGAGTAGAGGGGAGAATTTATTAATTAATGTCGATTTTTGTTGGGGGATGAATGTCTTAGAGAAAGGAATATGATTTTGACGAACTGGTCATGATGAGATATGGTGTTGGTCATGTCATAACATATGTAAGAACTTCGATTGAATGAGTGCCTTAAATAACAGTGGACAAGGGTTAAATTTGGAGTCATAAGAAACACAAGAAATCAAACACTTTTAGTTTCATGTATTTGGGGTTTGACCAAAAAATTGTTAAGGAGATTGAGGAAAGTGTTGGTGTAGACATGTGATTAATAAAACATGTGATGGAGAAGGCATGTGGCGGAAAGACGAGAGAAAGATGAACTTGATATGGTAGCGTTAGTGCAGATTCAACAATATGACAATGACAACATTCAAATAGTTTTTTGTTCTGGAGTGTGCGGGAGGGTTGTCAGATGAGATATGCCATTGGATGCAAGAAAAGATTTGGGAGATGAACACACAACCTGAACACTTCCAGTTTCATTTATTTAGGAGATTGACCAAATAATTTACTAAGGAGATTACAGCAGTGTGTTGGTGTAGACATGTGATTAATAAAACCTGTTGCAAAGGAGAAGGCATGTAGCCAAAAGGCAAGGGTAGGATAAGCATAATGTAGTAGCGTTACTGTGGTTCCTACAAAATGACAGATAATATTCAGATAGTCTCTTATGTTTTGGAGTGTGTGACGGAGCTGTCAGATAAAATATGCCATCAGATGTAAGAAATGATCTGGGAGATGGACTAACCACCGTTATCATTGTATAAGGTGCGAGTTGTGCATTGAAAGTAATCTTCAACTGGAATTTTGAAATGGAAAAAAAGATCATGAACTTCACAGATTTGCTTCAGAGGGTAGAACCATATATATAAAAAAGAGACCGGTCACAAAGAGAACATAATATTTTTAACCATCATATGATATAATATTAAGAGGTCAAATATCCATATATTGTAGTTCAATTATATGCCAACTAGAAATGAACAAAGAATGGAATGGCAACTAATGAGTTCTATTGAAATAGAATGGATAAAAAACAACCAAGAATACATTTGAGTCCTACAATAGATCACAGTGAAAGGCTAACTGACATGGGGTCTATTTGGAACAGCAGCAGCTGTTTGCAGAAGTGATTGTGAAGCTGTTGAAGAAGAAACCGATCTTCAAAAAGCTGCGGTGGCTATTACAAAATAAAAAGAATTAAAGTTTGACTGCAGCTTTCTAGCAACCACCGCAGGTAGCCATGTCTGGTGAGAAAATGAAGCTATTAGGTGCAGCTTTTTGAGAACGCAAGCAAAACTCAGCTTTGCAAAATAAGAAAAAACTTCGGTGCAGCACAACACGGTCATCGCACCGCCACCCCAAACGCACCCATAGTCTTTTGATGAATGGATGACAATGATATTATGCCACAAATCAATGGAAGTTGTTGTGGTGAAGGTAATGATAAGCTACTTTGTGGAGGAGTGACATCTATGGGCAAGTGTCCATATAATAGCAAGGGGTAAGAATTTAATAGAAACATTATTAATAGTGTAAAATTGTGAAATAAAGTTTTTTTTCTTATGGACGGAATACAAAAGACATTATTCGAGGTGAATGCGGTGGAAGAAGAGAGGAGAGAAGTGGGACCAATGCAAGTTATTGGAAGTCCGGTACGAATGCCGCTCTGACTCTTGCGGACGAGAGAGCCGACAGGATTTTCAACCCTACAAACGAGTGGTCCGGTTTGCTCAGCCTAGGGGAGGGGGGGGGAAGAATACCTGGGAGTAACAGAGGATAATTACAGCTCCTGGGTGGGGCCCACATAGCCATTAATCACGTACAAAAGGAGGGGAATCAAGAGGGGTTTTGGGGGGGGAATTTTGAAAGGCGTCTTGGACAGTATTTATGAAATCTAATTGGATAGGTTTTGTTTGGTTGTTGCTTTCTTTTCAGGTGGTGTTCTTAGCAGCTTCTCAGGTTTATGGAGAGACGATCTACCTCTCGAACAATAGATCAACATTGTATATTCTTTGCTTTTATTAGTGTTAGTGAAATCAGCCCTCATCTGAGTTTCCCAATCTCTCTATTGCAATTTATTTATTGTTAATTCGTTGATTTTTATTCTGGAGAGTATCAAATTGGTATAGGAGCAAGATCTTGGAGGATTGAAAACAAAGAAAGTGGATATATTGAAAGGAAATATGAAAAATCAGATCGGGAATGGAAGAAAAGTTCACCATAGAGGAGATGTTTTCTTTCATGGAGAGCTGAATGGATGATCAATTTGAAAGCATAGAAGAAATCCGAGGAATGATGAAGAGGCTCGTTGAAATGCAATACAAGGCCCTGCCAACCACTCAAATTGCAAACCCTAACCAAGAGTTAATCATGAAATCCTTAGTCAAATCAAAAGAAAAGGAGATCAAATTGCAAACCCTAACCAAGAGCTTCCCCCTGGACTCCGAGAGGAGGGGGAGTGAAAACTTTTGATGGAAGGGGGGTGGGCCAAAAATTGGAGGGGTGGTGCAAGGGGCACGGAAGAGCACGACGAAGAAAGGAGAAAAGCGATGGTGAGATATTGGCTACGACCGAAGGAGGGAGTGTCACCCTAAACACATAGGGGGGAAACGTTAGAGAGATATTTGAGGTGGTTATGCGAGTGTAAGAAAACTGAAGATGTCAATCTTTAAAAGAGAAAATGCACACGGGTTTGTGTATTGAGTGGATCAATACTTTGTAGTAAATGGGTTGACAAGAGAAGAGAAGCGCATTGCAATAGGTTATGTTTGGAGGGAAAAGCCCTAGAATGAGTTCAGTTGATCGAGGCGAGGAATCTGCGATATATTGGTGAGAGAAGTTTAAGGATTGCTAGTTTGAATGATTCAGAGTCATCTGAGAAGGAGACCTACCCACGCAATTTTATGCTTTGACTCAGGAGGGGATGATCAAAGAATACAAAGAGAGGTTAGAGCACTTGTCAAGGCAGCTAAGGGTATTTTTGCAGTAGAACTCCAAGAAGCCTCTGACCTTTGAGACTACAGGGATTGAGGGAAATGATAAAGCTTGCCCAGATGGTGGAAGACAAGAAATAGGAAATAGGAGAAAACTAGGAAAAGCCAACACCACCAGGGGATTCTACAAGAGTGTTTCGATTGTCATGACACTGAGGACCCAGACGATGGTATTTCAGAAAGATGTCAAAGGAGAAAAGTGCAAAGACTCATCCCAGGGGCAATTTCAACCACCTCGTTGATGTATAAGTGCAGGATAAAGAGCAAAAGAACTTATGTTTTTGATGTGACGAAAAGTATGCCCCAGGCCACTATTATAAGAAACGTATGCTTCAGGTTCTTTTGGTCCACGAGAGAGGAGACGAATAATAAAGAGTAGGAAGACACGAAGGATGAAGAAAGGCATTTGCACTTGGATGTCGAAGAGGTGTCCCTAAATTCAACGATCAGATTTGCTCTGAATCACACTATGAAGATGAGTGGGATATATCAAGAGACAGTCGGTTGTGGTGTTGATGCATAATGGTGCAACACATAATTTATCTCAAATCAGGTCGTGGATCAGCTAGCCAGTAGATACAGGGAGTTTTAGTGTCATGATGGGGACAGGGAATGTGGAGAAAAATCAAGAAATTTGAAAGAAATTGGTTCTGGCACTAAATGACCTACAGTTGGTGGAGGACTTCCTTGCCTTGAACTTGAGGAGCACTGTAGTGATTCTGGAAATGAAGTGGCTGCAAACGTTTGGGGAGATAGTGTACTGGAAATCCCTGATGATGGAGTTCCAAGTTGAGGGTAGGAAGGTGGTGCTAAAATGATTTGTTAGCTTATATAGAACCATGGTATCGCTCAAACAATGGTCAAGACGATATAGGGAGTAAAGTTAGGCTTTTTGGTGGAGTTACAGAGTATCAAGGAGATCCGATATCCTGAGTTGACAAAGTTTCCCAAGGAGTTTCATCAACTCCTATAGTAGTTTACTGATATTTTCTAATAGCTGAGAAGGTTACTGTTCCCAAGGTAGCAGGAGCACGTCATTACATTAAAGGAGGGTAAATCTCCTATCAGTCGGGATTGGAGAATAAAGTCATAGATGCACTGTCAAGAATACTGGAGGAGCGCCACCTGACAAACTTATTGATACCTTGTTCTAGTTTGGGAGGGCTTGAAACGAAAAAGCGAGTAGGACGAAGAGCTGAGAAAAACACAAGTTAATTGCTACAAGATCCAAGCAGCCATCCACAATAAGTATTAAGGGGGTTGCAACTACTCTTTCAGTGGCGGTTTGTGTTGTCGAGGGCATTGGAGTACATCACCAAACTATTACAGGAGTTTTACAGCAGTGCAATTGGGGGACACTCAGGAGAACAGAAAACATACAGTCGACTATCAACAGAACTTTACTGGGTGTATATGCACAGAGACAGAGGACATGGCGGAAAGGTACGATTTGTGCAAATGACATAAGTACTTGACCATGGCCACAAGAGGGTTACTACGGCTCTTAGCTTTACCGTAGAAGATTTTGAAAGAAGAGATGATTGATTTTATAAAGGCATTGCCAAAATCAAAAGGGTCAAAAGGGTTTACGGTGATTTTGCTGATGGCGGATCATTTGAGCAAGTATGCACTGAGAGGACAAGGTGCATGCTTGTCAATGACATAACTACTTGACCACAGTGCCATGAGGATTACTACAGCCCTTAACTTTTCCAGACAGGGTTTTGGATGAAGTTACGATTTATTTTATAGAAGCACTGCCATGATCATAAGGGTTTACGATGATCATGGTGATGGTGGATCACCTGAGCAAGTTGCTACACGATCTGAGCAGTCATCCATAATATGCATTAAGGGGCTGCAGCTACTCTACCATGGGTGATTCGTGTTGTCGAGGGCATCGTAGTACATCCCCAAACAATTACATGAGTTGCACGACAGGGCAATTAGAGGACACTCGAGAGTACAAAAAACACAGTCGTCTATCAGCAGAGCTTTATTGGGTGGGTATGCGCAACGACAGAGGACAAGGTGACAAGGTGCGATGTGTGGCAATGACAAAAGTACTTGACCATGGCTCCACGAGGGTTACTACAGCCCTTAGCTTTACCAGATTAGGTTTTGGAAGAAGTGATTGATTTTATAGAGGCATTGCCACGCTCATAGGGTTAACGATGATCTTGGTGGTGGTGGATCACCTGAGCAAGAATGCACATTCTATTCCATTATGACACCCCTACACTGCGGTCTCAGTCTTTACGATCTCCATACGAGAAGTGGTTTGTTTGCACGGAGTGCCAAAATCTATTGTATCAGATAGGGACAAGGTGATCCTTGGCCAAATTTGGAAGGAGTTTTTCATGTACGGCGAACAATCTTTAAGAGGAGAATAGCATATCATCCTTAGATTGATGGTCAGACAGATGACCAACAGGAGCACGGAGATATACCTGCATTGTTTTGTGTCAGATACACTGGAGCTTAGAGCCAAGTAAATCGCATAGGCCAAATATTGATATTATACTTCCTACCATGCTGCAACGCAGACCACCCCTTTCATGATTTTGTATGGGTAGGATCCACCACACATGAAACATTACTGGCATAGCACTACATCAGTATCCAGTCGACCAGTACTTGGAGAAGAGGGACAAAATATTGGCAGAGCTCAAGGGGCATCTAACGAGAGCTCAACAAATCATGAAAAGGAAGACTGATGGACATGGGAGGGAGAAACAATTCGAACCTAAGGATATGATTTACTTGATGGTGAGGCCCTACAGGCAGAAGAAATTGGCCGATCGGAGGAGTGAAAAACTTTTTCCATGATATTTTGAGCTTTATGAGATTACGACACGCATTGGGACAGTGGTCTATCGTTTGAAGTTACCATCATCATTGACACTAATCCAGTCTTTCGTGTTTTGCAGGTAACGTGTGCTATCGGAGATCATACATTATCATCTTTAATACCTCCGACACTGACAGAGGACATGAAGGTGATTCTGGAACCCTTAGAAGTTGAAGAAGTGTGCTGAGGAATGGCTGGAGCAAAGGATTTACTAATTAAGTGGAAAGATCAGCTAAGTTATGAAGAAACGTGTGAATCTTACGAAAGTATCAAAAAGAATTTTACATCCTTCCACCTTGAGGATAAAGTGCTTCTTTTGGAGGGGAGTGTTAATACGTTGCAGCTCCGACTCCTGCAAATGGGAGAGTGGACGAGATCTTGCGGATGAACTAATCCAGGGAAGAGCAATCTGGACCAACCAGACCCAGTAGCCCAATCGGCGGTATGGAAGTCAACTAGCCTAACCTAGGGGTGGAATGCCTAAGAGTGGCTGAGGACAATTCTAGCACCCGGATGGAGCCCACACAACCGTTAATCACATACAAGAGGAGAATCAAGTGGGGTTTTGGGAGGATAGTTTGAAAAGGGACTTGGAGAGTACTTATGAGGGCTAATTGGCTAGGGTTTATTTTATATTTTGTTTGGCTATAGTTTTTCTATTCAGGTGTTGTCCTCAGCGGCGTCTAGGATTTGTGGAGAGACGATCTATCTTTCGAACAATAGACCAACATTGTATCTTGTTTGCTTTCATTAGTATTAGAAAAAGCAGACCTCATCTGAGTTTCCCCACCTCTCTATTACAATTTATTCATTGTTTGTTTGTTGTTTCTGGTTTTGAATCGTATCAAAGCCATATATCAACATTGAAATGAATATCTTCAATAAAAAGCAGCTCAAAGTGCATGAAGAGACTTTGAAGGTCAACTATGGTATGGTTAGAAGCACAAGAGTCGTGGAGCCATTTTGTTTCAAACAGTATAGATGGGTAAAGGGATAGGTGATACAAGGATTTTGAGGTTGGAAAGGGTACATATATGTTGGGTTGTTGCAAAGATGCAACAGGGAGGGTAACGTTGGGACTTGAACCGAGTGACTTATTGCCAACCTTGTTGATATTTGCCAAAGTAGGGATGAGTGATTGTTTTGGGTTCAGTTAATTTGGTTGTGTTTTGAGTTGGAAGAGTAACAATTTTTGTGGCGAGATGAATTTTGGAGGATAGATGATCAGTGAACTTTTAAGCATGGTTGAAAAAAGGTAGGCCTACAAGATAAGCTAGTTTTCTTCTTTGATTCAATTTTGATGTGGACCTAAAAATTTATAAGATCATGTAGTTCTTCAAAGGTGATGGGACTCTCACAAAAATGTAGGGTCAAGCTAAGGTAAGATTTTGAGACATAAAGCCAACGATGTTAAGAAGAAAAAGGTAGCCGAGCATGGCTAGTTCATCAGCAATAAATTTGACATGTTTCATGTACTCATTGATTGATTTTGTTTACTTGTTAAGAAAACAAATGTCTTCATTTAGTTGAGTGAGATGCCTCGAGATGGTTTGGGATAGGAGTTGGCAAAACATAATCATGCCTCCTGCGATGTACAGGCCAAAGAAAGAAATGGAATGTAATTTTGAACAATAGCGCCAGAAATGACACTATGGATGAGTTGTCTTAATGGATCAAGAGTATGCAAGATTTGGTGAGATACTATTACTCGTAATTAAGATTTGTGATGGACAAGAGTAGGATCCATTAAAAAATCCATGAGATCATATCCAATGAGTGGTATGAAATTGGAATTGCCATAAGTAGCAGTTGGAGGCAATATGTTTGAATTATTTGTTGGTGGTAACGGCTTTGAGAGCTTGAGATTTGTTGAATGAATAAAGATAATGGTTTATAAAATTGTTAAGCAATCAATGTAGACATTCGTTGAACTAGAAAATCTATTCATTAAGAGATTTGTTATAACCCAACATAATGTCATTTTTTGTGATCTGGTGGTGGAAGAAAAGAAGCTCAAGAAGCCAGTGGTTGACTATAACTGGTAAAGGAATCTAGCTATGAAGTGTGGTCAACCATGAGAGAGAAAAGGGACATTATTGGAGTTGAGTTGCTATTACAATATGTTAAGGTAAAGATTGAGAAAAGTAACAATTTCTAAAACATTTACAGATACGGAAAAATGTTTGAGAAAAGAAAGATGAATTAATCACCCATAACGAATGGCAATTTAGAGTAGGGCCACTTAATGCAGAATATGTAACAGTAATTTACTTATATGACAAACAGAGCGAGGATAATTTTAATTCATTTCTCTAAACATAACTTCAGGGAGAGAAGAATGCGTACATGGAGGAAGACACCGATTGGGTGTCGGCCACAGATGGTGTTGCCAAAATCCTGGAGGTATTCTTTGAAGGCATCAGGATCTCCGGTCTCTATAATTTCCATGCCCATGTGATCAAGCGCCTCAATTGACTTGTGTATGGGACCATGTTTCTTCTCATAGTGCATGTAGTGGAACCTGGATATGCATGCCGAGTAAGAAAAAAATATCATCAACAAAATTGAGCAAAGTATCATTTGGTAGCTTGAACTTCTAAAAAGTACTTTAAAAATTAATGAAATTTGTGAAATTCTATCAGAAGGTTAAACCTAGAAAACAATGTTGATATTAAAAAAGTAGTGACTTTACTCACTTCCACTCAAAATGAGGGAATATTTTCTAAAATATGTACTACATTTATGGCATGCGTCAATTTTACGTAATTTAATGCATTTTATAGGTTATTCTTATCTATTTGTCACAGTTTACGCTTGAGATAGGTTTTATGTTGATGTTGTGTTTAGGTTGCAGGAGTTGAATACGAACAACTTGGAAAGAGAATAAGAAGTGAAAAAGTGTCCCAAGGTGGCGTGACCATGCCACGTATCGAGGCAGTGCGTCATGACCACGCTGTATCTGGCATGACCGCGCCACCTTGGGCAGACCAGCGGCGTGACCGCACCACCTACTGCAGTCCAGTGACATGGTCACGCCAGGTTTGGGTGTGACCACACTAACGAGCGGGAAAACACTTTGGAAGAAAATTTGATGGCCTAAGTCGTAATTCTTGATATAAATGAGGTTTTTTGAGCTTCATGGGGAGAGTTTTGTATCCAGCAGTCATTGGAGGCGGCTAGAGGCAAGGTTTGAATAGAATGTGAGAGTTTTTCCTTAAGGTCTTCTTCCTCCTTTGTTAGAAACCATGTAAGATGAGAAAGTTTTGTATTTTGTGAGTTCTAAAAATCTTGTATAAGAGGAAAGTGTGCTACAAGCGTACAAAAAATAAGTTATTGCAAGATTTACATGTTTTTGTTTCTTGCAATGAATTTCTGCATCTTTTTCCTTGCTACAATTTTCTCAACAATGCGTGGCTAAATTCATTTTTCGTGTCTATGTGATGTAGGGGTAATGGATTTAATTGTGGTTTTTGTAACATTTTTCCGCTAGCATTTTCTTGTGCTTTCATGGTATATATTATCGATTAACCAATGAATTTAATTTACTCTTAGTCTGGCCAACTAGGATGTTAAAATGTTTCATAAAGCTACGACATCTAACCTTTACATAGTGGAAACGAAGGGTTAACCACAAAATTCCGAAAGGATAGACATATTCTAGTGTAATTCTACAATCATCCCAGGGGATCGGAGCAGTTATGTGGAATGTCATGGGAATTGAGAAAGCCTCAATTACATGGATTCTAGGCTTCTCTTGACCTAGACATAGGCATAAGAAATACTATATTACCGATTGACAACAATTATGTAGGAAAACATTTAGTAAAATCACGATCATCACGATCCTCGAACCAAAGAGGCACGAGCCCCCTGAATCTTGAAAAAACTCACAAAAATCTTTATGATCTTTATATTTCTTTTTTGTAGTCTGTTAACCTCTCGGCTTGCTAGAATCTTAGGATTAAAAAACCCCTTTTGTGAACACATCGAGTTAAGTTGACTAAATTAGTAAACTAAATATTTTTCTATGGAAGTAAAATGCTAACACTTTCCTCGTGGGGTTCATACGTGAACGCTTAGACCGCATACCACTTAACACGTGCAGTTGCGTTATATCACCCCTTACGTAGTGGTAAGTTTTAGCGCATCAAGATTTTCGCGATGTTATCGGGGAAATGCATTAATAATTGTTTCTGCAAATAGAAGAACTTCAGTTGAAAAACTTAGGACCTAGGTTCGACACTTTCATTATTTTTATCCTTATTTTGTTTTTGTGTATACTTATTTTCCAAAAGAAAAAATATAAGAAAATATTTCAACACTTTGAAATGACAAACCCTCAAGATAATTATTTTAGATCTTATGAGAAGTATAGCAACACATTAATGGCTAATCTTCACAATTTTTACCCCACTCACGAAGGAGTTAGTTTTGATCACCCCTCTTATAATATCTACAGCCCCAATTGGACTATTTACCCAAACTATAATTGGAACATTAAGAACATTAGTATAGAAAGCCAATATTTAAGAAGAACTCAAGCCAACATTGTAGAAGATTGGAACAACTGATCCAGGACCACATTTTTCAAAATTAACGTTGGGAAGTCACCTCAAAACCCTAATTCAAATAGAATAATTTGTCGTTAGAAAAAATGTTAGTAACTTTGAGGAATGAATCAAACACATAAACCCAAAGTTGGTCAACCTACACAAGCTTCGATTGGAACAATAATAACCCTAGAGTGGACAACCAGCAATAAGAGAGCAACCAAGTCAGTCCTGTAGGAAGTTGGAATAACTAAAATAGTGACTACCCTGGAAAAAAGGAGTTTGTGGTAGAATTAGTGAGAAACATGGGGAAGGAGTTACAAAGCCAAGTTGATGCCCTTAGAAACAAAATCTATTAAGCAATTAACTCTAAGGGTAGTCGAGAGCCATAGCTTTGAATCTGAAGAGTTGGTCTCTGAAGAGCGGACTGAGAAGGATGATTTTTATTAAAAAATAATTGAGGAAGAACTTGTTCTTCCTTTCAAGGCACCCCTTGCATTGTGAGAGCGATAGTTGAGTCTATAGTATCACCCATAGGAGTACCCCAACGGGGAGAGTTCGAAGATAGCCGTAAGTAGAAGAGTGACCCAACAAAATTAGATCCAGAACCTGAAAAAATCTAGAGAACCCAATACAAAATTTATTAGACCTTGAACTATCTTATAGGAACCCATTTCGCGTAACTTGTGAGCAAAACACTGTTCTGCAAATAGGAGAATTATTTGGGAGAACATTGTATTTAAAATATACACTTTTGAATGGTCATCTGAATAAACCCCGTACATACCCTCTAAAAGACTGCTAGCAAACAGAGAGAAAAGTTTCAAGAAAAATTAAATTTTGATGACTTGATAAACAATCCAAACCAACAAAATATTAGGCGACTGATTTGGGATTATCAAATTGAAATTTTTATCCTGGAGGAAGTCTTTTTCGACAAGCTGAGGAAGTTAAACCATAAGTTATCTTGGGAGGCAGCTCATGTATTATCTGATGTGTTGAGTACGTTTTTACTTTCTACATTTATTTTAAAATTTGTTTTAATTTTTTTTTTTTGAAATTTGCTTTGAAATTTACTTTAAATTTTCATTTGGATTAGTTTTGAGTTTTATCTGTCTACAGAGTAGTTTGGCCCTGATGGTGAGATAGGAATCGAAAACCCCATATTTTTTGAACTGTTTTCTAATTCATGCATTATTAAGTATATTGCATGCTTATTTTTTTGAGACACATGTAACTCATGCATTTACCATTTTCCACCACTTGCTTTTTCATCTAATGTTGTTTCTCGTACACATAAGTTGGAAAAAAACAAGTTTAGGAAAGAGAAGAATATACCTTGTTATGAACCTGAACAGAACTCACATGACTTAGTAGAGGATTAAATTTAATTTGGCAACTCCTGTTAGGAAGTCAGATTTATTTTCAAATTATTTATCATAGTCTAGTAAAAGTAGATAAATGTCATTTAAGAAAAGATTAATTTTAATGAGCTAATAATAAAATTCAGAACTTAACAATTTCAGACTTTACTTAAAAGAACTCATAGATTATTAAAAAGATGTAATTTAAGTGTTAAGTAGCAAACAAAGAATGTTTCAATTATTTTCAGTTTATTTTAATCAAATTAGTATTGTCTTAAGTTTTAACTGAAAAGATAACCTAAAACGGATGACCTTAAAATATTAAATGTTGAGTTTTACTGCTTAAGAAACACTACCCTTCACCTGAAGTAAAATTAAAATGAAAAAATTGTCAACAAGATATACTAATTCTTAGGACAAAAGAAAAAGAAAAAAATAAAATAAAAGAAAATAAAAAGTGAAAAACTCCTTAGGAGAAGCTTGAGGTTGGCACAACATAATTCAAAAAAAAATAATCAAAAGGGAGTCTAGTGGGAATTAAGAGATAAAGCTTGTCCATGATTCTTTAATAATTTTTTAGTTATATTCAAAGGAAAAATTTAAGTAATGTTGACTTGGCTAAAATCCACTGAAATTGCATTAAAAACATTCGAAGTGAAAGAGGCTTAAATTAAATTAATTTAATGGTCTACAGGATTTTCATAAGGGTAAGAATGAAGGGAATTAACAAAAAAGTCAAGTTATTAACCATTAAAGATAATTGATCTACAATGATATTTAAACACTTTTAGTTAGCTTTGATAAGCATATGGAAGAGTTAGAACCCTACAGAATCACCTATCATTTTAATTAAACCTCAATTGAGCTATGTGATTACTTGAGGACAAATAAAATGGTAAGTTGGGTGTATTAAAATAAGTCAATTTTACGTGATTTTTACTACATTTATCTCTATATTATATATGTTATTCATACTTATTTATCACAAACTTACGCTTAAGAAAAATATTATGTTAATGTTGTGCAGGTTGCAGGGGTTGAATATGGACATTTTGGAATAAGAAAATCGAGTGAAAAAGTGCCCTAAAGTGGCGTGACCACGCCCGGTATCGAAGCAGTGTGGCGTGACCACGCCAAGTATCGAAGCAATACGGCATGACCATGCCGCATCTGGCACGACCACGACACCTTAGGCAGACCAGTGGTGTGAACTCGCCGCCGTCGGTCGTGACCACGTCGCCCCCTGCAGTCCAGTGGTAACCACCTTAGGTTTTGGCGCGACCATGTCGACAAGCGGGAAAACACTTTAGGAAGAAAATTTAATGGCCCAAGCCGTGATTCTTGATATAAATAAGATTTTTAGGGCTCCATGGGGAGAATTTTGCATCCAGGACTCATTGCAGGCGGCTAGAGGCAAGGCTTGCAAAGCATTTGAGAGTTTTCCTCAAGGTTTTCTTCCTCCTTTGGTAGAAACTTGTAGGGAGAGAGTTTCTTGTATTTTGTGAGTTTTAATATACTTATATGAAAGGAAAGAGTGTCATAACTATGAAGAAAATATGTTCTTGCAAGTTTTACATATTTTTGTTACATGCAATAAATTTCTGCATCGTTTTCTTTGCTATAGTTTTCTCCACAATGCGTGACTAAATTCGTTCTTTGTGTCTTTGTGATATAGGGGTAGTAGATTTAATCATGATTTTTCTGTAATTTCTGCTAGCATTTCCTTATACATTCATGGTTTATATTGTTGGTTAACCTATAAACTTAATTTGCTCCTAATCTGACCAAATAGGTTGTTAAAACATTTTGTGGAGCTACAATCTCTAACCATTGCTTAGTGAAAACGAAAGACTAACCACAGAATTCTGAGAGGATAAATATATTTCAGTGGAATTCTACAATCATCCATAGAGAACTGAACTATTATGTGAAATGTCATGGGGATTGAGGAAGCATCAACTTCATGGATTCTAGGCTTCTTTTGACATAGGCATAAAGAGTGTTATATACCCGATTGACAACAATCACGTAGGAAAACACTTAAGAAAATCACGATCTCCATAACCCCCGAATCACAAAGGCACGGGCCTCGTAAACCTTGAAGGAACTCACAAAAATCTTTCTGTTGTTTTTGTTTTTTGTTGTCTGCTAATTTCTCTGCTTGCTAGAATCTTAAGATTTAAAAAACCCATTTGTGAACACGCTACGCTAGGTTGACTAAATTAGTAAATAAGAGATTTTTCTGTGGAACCAAATTGCTAACACTTTCCTCGTGGGATTGATATACGGACTCTTAGATCGCATACAACTTAATACACATGTGTTGTACGACCACTTCACGGTGAGTTTTGGTGTTTCAATTTATTAGCAGCAAAAATGAGGACAAAAGAGCCCACATTAGGTATGCACAAGGTTCCCGCCTACTATGTAGATAGGGGTGAAGCATGCAGCTTTAAATCACACCTACTATTGAGAAGAGTGATTGTTTTTCTAACTCAAACTCACAAGCAGAAGGTAATAATAAAAATAAACTAATCATTTATGCCAGACCTCCCTTTAACTCGAGAGAAATAAATAAAGGTAGAAAGGTTCAACTAAGTGAGAGAATATACATGAATATAAGCAATTGATAACCATGTAGCCTTCTCTAACAATCTTTAATTTCTAATAAAATGAGTTCAATTGTTTTAGTTAAAGAAAACCAAAGCTTTGAACAACCACTTGTTAGAACTAATCAAATTGAAACCTGACAAATTAGACATTTTTCAGATTTCAACTCACCGAGATCCCCAGTGGCAGAAGTCAGATGACACTGAGAAGAAGTTCTGAGGATCATCCACATACTTGGAAAGCAACCGTCCATACATGGCTTCATTTTGGAAATTCAGAGATCCTACCAAAATTGGTACGATTTTTACTGCATGGCTGCAGCAAATGGAAATAAACTTCGAAAATGAGACGTGCCAGGTTTCAGCCAGTAAGTAGTTGACATCAAATTTATTGAATTACCCTTGAAACACTTTCGCAAGGTAAGGCAAATGCATCTCCAAACTGTGCTCTGCTTCATCTACATGTAGATCCATGAGTTCAAATTTTCCTGTTGCCTTTAGCTCCTCAATTACTAAAACAAGCGTGGAGAGCGAGTAAGAAGTCATCAAAGTACAGTGATAAATTGATTATATCATCAAAGCACTCGAGACCACTGAGAGATAGTCTAAAAAAGACCACTCAAAGATAGTCTAGCAAAGACCAATCAAATATTCCATGAACAGGCAATAAAAACGGANAAGAGCTCCTACTACTCCCTTTTCTGAGGGCTAATAATCTCACATCAGTTTCAAATTAACTGGACCCAATTGGGGATTTCAATTTATCACATTAAACGATCCAATTATGCATCCAACAAAGTATATTTCCCTATTTATTTGCATTCAACTCCATGGATGAAATACTCTCCCATTAAATCAAATGTGATTCTCCTCATGTTGTAGAAATTATAGCCCTTTCAAAACATATGTTTCTCAAAATATTAGAACATTTCATATGGTCAGATCAAAAAGTAAATGAAGTTTGGAGTTCAAATCATCACAATTATTGACATTTAAAAGCGTATAAAATAAATTCAGCTCTTCACAAAACCATATCTCAAAGTAGGGAGAAGGATAAAGAAGAGAACTTAGAATTCATGAGAAGGATATAAAAAATACATATTTCATAATTAAAAATTAGTTTACAAAAAAAAGAAATAAAATACACAAATTATCTCAGAATCCTTCCCAAACATATTCCTAGAAGCTCTCTTCAATCCTTTCTCTCTTTACAAGCACTCTCAATTTTCTCTTAGAAGTGTAACGAAGAAGAGATCTCTCACATTCTCTCTTCTCTTACAATCCTTAAATAAAATCTCCAAGTCCTTGACTCCCTCTCTAACTCTCCTTCATGCCACACATGCACATACACACCCCACACAACTCCTCTCTTGTATCAAAGGCTGCCTCCTTCTAAAAAGAATTCAAAATTCTATTCAAAATTTTGTTTAAAAGTCAACTCTTTTGAATTTAAAAGGCATGTCTATTGATCCAAAAGACATATCCCTTCTAAAAAAACCTTCCAAAGTGTTTAGTTTCATTTAATTACTCTAAAGTGTGTTTAGAACAAGTGTTCCTTCGAAAATTTGCACAAAATTTGTCTCGAATCACTTTAATCTGTGAAAAGTTGTCCCTAGTGCATCCTACTCCAAATCTTGCGCATCATGCACCATCTCTCTATCAAATGGCGCATTTGGCGCCAATATAGCGCATCATGCGCAACTTTACTAAAGACTATGTTGTTCTGGATATTGGTGGATCTTGCGCCAATCCGGTGCATATGATTCTGATCCGGAGCATCATGCGTCAATCTGGCGCATCTTGCACCAGNCCAAAATACAACTCCTTTGAATTTAAAAGACATGTCTATTGATCCAAAAGACATATCCCTTCTAAAAAAACCTTCCAAAGTGTTTAGTTGCATTTAATTACTCTAAAGTGTGTTTAGAACAAGTATCCCTTCGAAAATTTGCACAAAATTTGTCTCGAATCACTTTAATCTGTAAGAAGTTGTCCCTAGTGCATCCTACTCCAAATCTTGTGCATCATGCACCATCTCTCTATGAAATGGCGCATTTGGCGCCAATATAGTGCATCATGCGCAACTTTGCTAAAGACTATGTTGTTCTGGATATTGGTGCATCTTGCGCCAATCCGGTGCATATGATTCTGATCCGGAGCATCATGCGTCAATCTGGCGCATCTTGCACCAGAATTTGAAAATTTGTTGTTTTGGCTCCAAAGTTCGTCCTTTTTGCCACTTTTGTTCAAAATGACTAAAATTTATGTACCTACAACAAAAGCATGAAAGTAACCTTCTTTAAATTTTAATATCACCAAAAATAAGAATAAAATATATACTTAAAAATGCATATTATTTTCGTGTATCACTTTCCTAGAGGAATAGTGATGGAACCCTACCCCAATAGAAATTATAAACACTAGTTTACTCTTCTTGGAGTTCCGCATGTTTGGTTTTGACCTCTAGTTCTTAGTAGGATAAAGCCAACATGGGGGAGGAGTCCTCATAGAACTGTCTGGCCTTAGGTTTAGCTCTGGTTGGTGTGGCCTTAGTCATTCTTGTACACACAAACTTGAGCACCTCACCTTCAGTCACAACCTAAACCCTAAACCAACCATCCTTAGCCTAGTTCCCCACTCTTTTGGAGACTCATGTGGGTGGTCCCCAAACCCTTATCCTTTGGCTAGGATGGCTANCTGTATCACTATCCTAGAGGAATAGTGATGGAACCCTACCCCAATATAAATTATAAACACTAGTTTACTCTTCTTGGAGTTCCGCATGTTTGGTTTTGACCTCTAGTTCTTAGTAGGATAAAACCAACATGGGGGAGGAGTCCCCATAGAACTGTCTGACCTTAGGTTTAGCTCTGGTTAGTGTGGCCTTAGTCATTCTTGTACACACACACTTGAGCACCTCACCTTCAGTCACAACCTAAACCCTAAACCAACCATCCTTGGCCTAGTTCCCCACTCTTTTGGAGACTCATGTGGGTGGTCCCCAAACCCTTATCCTTTGGCTAGGATGGCTAGGACCTACACATGGAGGATCTAAAATGAGGATTCACTTGGTCTTATGATGCAAAGAGAGTGATTTTATGATTGAAATCCTTAATTTATAACAACTCCACCTAAACTCTAATTTTGACCTTTTGCCCCAAATTTTTTTTCAAAATTACCAAATGGCCCTTGAAACACTAATTTTCCCAAAACTCCTCAAAATCTCAAATACACTCCAAAAGTCATCTCACACCATTTCAAGCTAATCAAATTACCCAAAACACCCCAAAATTTTAAAATTCCTAAAATTACCAAAATAGCCCTCATGCTTAAAAAATCCCCAAGATTTTTAAATTCATTCTAAATGTCCCCAAAATATTTCCTAACCAATCATTGACCCTAGTTTTTCCCAAATCCACAAATTTTACCCAAAATTCCCAAATTTCCCTTAAGTGACTAAAGTATCCAAATCTCCCCCAATTTTCACCAAATGGATTTCAAACTTCAGCAATTTGAATTTGAAACCAAATTTCATCATGTCCCAATCCAATTGAAACCAAACTCCAGCCAAATTGAACTCAATTACAAGCCCAGGTCCCAAGCCCAATTCAAATGATTCAAAATTGACCCAACTTCAAAATTTCATTAAACCAGGCCTTGTGACCATTCAATTCCACTAAATTCTCTTACCAAACTCTTCATAACACTCTTCTAGAAAAAATTAAACCCTTAATTGGCCTAAAATCAAACTAAAAACCAAACCTAAATACAGTCCAAATTAANAGTCCCAAGCCCAATTCAAATGATTCAAAATTGACCCAACTTCAAAATTCCATTAAACCATGACTTGTGACCATTCAATTCCACTAAATTCTTTTACCAAACTCTTCATAACACTCCTCTAGAAAAAATTAAACCCTTAATTGGCCTAAAATCAAACTAAAAACCAAACCTAAATACAGTCCAAATTAANTAAATGTACTGTTTTAGCAAAAATTTTTCAAGAAGCATAACAGCATTTTTTAAAAGATATAATAGTCGAACAACCAAGGGCCAGAAGAAAACTCTCCTTAAGATATAAGTTCAAGAAGATGCTCAGAAATGTAGTTCACGAAAATATGTTTTAAAACCCGACTATCACGCTATCCTATCATAGGAGAAAGACAGTCATCCTAATCATGAGGTTATATCCCAACTATTTTGGGATTGGCATCAAATCATCCCGAAATCGGTGTTATGATTATTGCATTACATAGGTTTCTTACTGCTGTTTGTGAGATAATTTTGGGACTAAGTGAGTGAAATAAAAGAGTCAATGATATCAAAATGGACTGTTATGGTACAAACAGGAAAACGGAGACACTGACACGACACGATATAGTACAGCGACATGAAATAATTGCAAAAAGTAGGAGATGATACGACATGAACATGTCTTTTTATATATAATTAATTATTAATATAAATATATATTTTTAATATTTTCTAAAAAAACCCACAAAATAAAATATGTAATCATTAAGAAAACTTTATAATGATAAAAGTTGTTTTTAACAATATCAAAATTACATTCAAAATATCAAAAAATCACCAAAACACTTCAATACCTATGTCAACATGATTTATATCAACATAAGTTAATAGGGGTATTCTACTTCCACATAAGAGTTTTTATAAGCACTAACAACAATTTTTCTCAAGTTGCCAAATCAATCATTATCTGTAATTAAAAATCAATTAAATGGAGGCTACCAAGGTTTAATAAGAAATAAAAATTATAGGAAATCTTTTGATCGAGTTTTTTGACAATCTCTCCTTCTCATAAGAAAATAATCATTTTTTTTTTATTAGATCATTTCTTACAAGCAGTGATATGCTCATCTCTTTTCTTAAATGAAAAATTAGCAATAACTAAATCATACGCTAAAGAAAAATCTAATATGGTTCTACCTTCTTCATTAATTACTCCAAAACCGTAGCCACCATGAATATTTCTAAAATTTTCTATCACTCTATCAACATGTTCATTTAAAACTCCTCCAATAAAATTTTTTTCTTCAAGATGTATAATTTATATTAATTCTTCCAGGTCATTCCAGAATTTTTCATTAAAACCTATATCTAAGAAGCAGAAGCACTTATAAAATTAAAAATTTTAGTATCAACAACAATCTTAAGGGTTATAATTCTATCTTCAATTCTATTAATTTTTACAACATTATCTTTCAAACTCTTATCCATACTTACACCTACATCATTTCTAGTGCGACTTCTACCAGAATACTAAAATTTAAAACCTAAGTTATCAATCTCCTTAGAATTTTCTCCAACACATTTAGTTTCTTGAATACATAAGATATTTATCTTCCTATGAACTATAAGATCAAATAATTCCATTAATTTAGTTGTGAGAGTAACTATATTCAAAAATCCTATCTTAATATTAGTTTCATGAACTAACTCATTTACCCACATCCATAATTTGGAAACCCCAATTTAACACTACACCCAGGCTCCGGTGTAACGGTTCTTACACATTTTTCACTATATTCAGGTCATATAGCGCAATGCTTTTAGAGGACGCCATAGCATTTAGACAAGGATTTAAGAAATTGATGTCATGGTTTTTTGACAAATTTGACCTAGGTTGTTGACTACCTGACACAACCCTCCAGTTTTAACATCCAGGACTTGGGGCCTGATGATGGCAATGTTAAATAAGTGAGTTATTAAATGGAAATCTTTTCAGATTATAAAAAAAAAAAAGAAAAAATCTTATAAGTGAAAACCTATAATAATTAAATAACAACGTGATGAGGAATCCTTCCAGCTTAAAAAAAATAAACCTCACCTCATGAGTTATTTTGAGAAAGGGTGATCAGCTCATATGTTCGCTCGGTTCGACAATCAGAGAATTAGGAATACTAGGAACAAAGCCTTGGATCATGCAACGACGAGAATGCTATGCTTAGGGACGCTCAACGACCTCACCGCTTGGCGACGTCACCACAATGGATGCAACTCAAACTTACTGCTTTGACGTAGGGTTTTGATGGCAATGGAGGAGTGCTTGAGAATTGTAGTGACGTACCAAGGAGTGCTTGAGAATGTTGTGGCTTCAAGTTTGAGTTGTCGCTTGATCTTCCTCTACTTAGGGCTAAGACAAGGGCAAGCCTGTAAAGTTCTCATGCCCCGCTCCCACTTGATTCAGTGTTGAGCAGTGTTCCCACCAGTTTCGAACTCAAGTAAGGCTCTGGTACATTTTTAGCTGCGTTGAATACGTATTGACCCATGTTGGAGCCATGTTCGAGTCCAACACCTATCTGACATGGTACGGCTCCTATTTTGAGGTGTCGGTGCTTCATAAATGCACTGTGAATGAAATGTGAATGTTAAGATGGATGTATGATAAAACTAAGAATATTAAAAGGGATGATTATATTGACAGAATTTCTGGAGTGACAGCTAGAAAAGACTTAAGAAAGAGCATAGGTGATTTGGCTATTACAATGAATGGTAATAAATATGGCCATTAGAAGAGTAAATAAAATCAGTATTAGATGATTAGAAAGGAAGGACAGGGCTAAGTTTCATGTATAGAAGTTATCGAAGAATAAATTTATAACCTAAGTCATTAGTCCGAAGGAACGAATAAAAGAAATGGATTAATAATAAAACTGACCCTAATAATTGGAATAAAGAGGAGAAAGAGTTTACGTATTGACTAGTTTAGAAAACAGTTCTTTGGCATGAATAAGAATGGTTCTCTATAGCACCTGAACGGATTTTTAAAATATTAATTTTGGTTGACATCCTTCTAACTCATTTTCTTGGTATCGTACCCACCATCTTCAGTAAAAATTAGATCATAAATTGGTCAACAGCTTAGTTTCATTTTAAATCCAAAAGTAAATGTATTATTTTCTCGATCCGACCCGAGGCTTAGAATTAACCAACACAGAAATGGATGGGCAGACGGTGAAAATTAAAAATTTTCTATATTCATTATATGACTAACATTTAACAAATGGAAAAGGCACAAAAGAAAATTAATTAATTCAATAAATATAAATTTTACCTCATTTCTGGTTGTCCTCAGCATCTATAAACATTCTCTACTATTATTCATTTTTTAATCAATGAAATTAAATCTAAAAGTTAGTTTAAAACAACTACTAAGCTAAACAGAGCTAGTGAATACTCATACTCATAAACTATAGTAATTCAATGAAAAAGGAGACAATAAACATGTCAATTAAACTGTGTAAAAATATAAGAACATTTAATGGTTCGTACCATCTAACATGATCATTCAATATGATTCTAAAAATTCACCGTCTTACCATATCATTTACATATCAATATCCTTTTCAATTTGTGTACAACCATCGCAAGATCACCATAAAAAATTGAACCATTTAAGATACTTCAATATCACTATTATTTTATATTCACGTGTACGGGCAACTTAGCATTCCCCCGCTAGTTCAACAAAGGATGACTCCATCATAGTCAACATGACATGCAATCAATCAAAATAGTAAATCTCGTTCTTTTTTATTTTCATACTATTCAATAACATAAAACATTCATTTAAATGACATACAAATATTAATGACATACACTCAATATTATCAATTGAACTTAATGAGTCAATAAACCTTCTAAGCAAGTCAGAGAGAAATAAATTTAGACGATATAAAATATTACTGCAATTTAAAAGTATAAATACTCACCTTGCTTAGTTTGCTTACACAATGATTCCCAAACTCCCGACCTTCTAGACCAAATGTTCTTCAACCTCAATTGATGTTAAACATTAACATTCTTCTTCATTAAATATTAGGTATAAATTAAACTTTAATTAAAACATACCTAATCTTTCAAGATAATTTGATCCTTGATCTTGCAATTGTATCTTTCTTACTCAATTATGCCATGATTTCAAATACATCTATTATTAATATTTAAATATTAAATTTGAATATCCATATAAGGTTCATTAATTAAATTAGTACAATTGCAACTTACCTTAAATCAAAAATTTGGGTTTCGCTAGAATTTCGCTCTCCACTTCACGCCCGTAACTCTTCCTCTTTCTCATAATGGAAGTTCACGTCACTAAACACCCTCTAATTCTGAACTTTATAGTTTATATCCCATTTCAAGTGACCTTTTATTAACTAATTAGATAAATAAATACACAAACTTAGATATATAAATTAACATATTTAAAACTCAATCATACCTTATTTTAATACTTTGGTCATCTGCCCCTCCATCATCAGTCTCAGATCGATGCAAAGAGGTGCACACGGAGACCACTTCTTCGATCGCAGCTCAATGTGATACCACAACTGATTGATGTTGCCTTTCCTTCCTCAATAGTGGTTCAACCCAGAGTAGTGCAAGAAGCTGATCTCCTCTCTCCCTCTTTCTTTGGCAAGGGTTTGACATGACAAAGACATCGCACGTGAGGCTCATTCTCAAAGATGTGTTTCCTCCTTCCAACTCTCTTTTTCGTACATGACACAACACAGTATCGGCTTCGATGATAAGACCGAATGCAAGGCTCCTCAACGAGGGCAACAGTTGGGATAAGAAACAACCGCCCCTTCCTCTTTCCTCCGTCTCCTCGCTCTCTCGAATCCTGGTCATTTCTATCATTACAATGGTTCGAAAGAGTTGCCCATCCCAATATAGGAAGTGTTAAAACAATTCGATCGAACCGAAACAACTTAAAAAATTGTATTTTATTTTATTACTTTTTATTTCATATGACGAGCTCGTGTAGTAAGGCCTCGCCCTAACTTCAGGCNTTCAGTTAGTACAAATACCAAGGGTTCTCTGGAAAATGCTAAAGCTACATGGTAATTGAACTATTATGCATTGCCAAGTTCAATCTTCATAAACATCAGTTAGAGCCAACAGTTAGCCGAACAGACTTATTGGGTGGAAGCACAATTCAAAATAAGGTAAAAACGGCTTACTCTTTACTCGAGAAAGTACACACCAAAAAAGGCAAGAAAAAAGAGTTGTCTATGTCTTACATCATAGAAATTCTTATTGGAATACTTCTTATTAACTACCCCACTACGGATATGCGGTTGCAAGGCATAAAGAATTCTCAAATTCAAATTTCCTAGAAAATATTTAGTCATAGATTCGTCCGCATCACCGAGCAAAATTACATAGCTCTGCTTGGTTAAATTATTGCATTCTACTTCACATTTTTTAGTCATTTTGTAACAAGCAGTCTCCAAATTCAAAAACAAGCAAGCAAACAGTTTGAATTTTGCATGGTGATGTATCCATCTTGTTATTTATATCTGGTTTATAATAATTAAAAGAAACATTTACATACGTACCACTCAATTCTTATGTATTTACACATCTAACACCTAAACATAAGTTTTTACATTTATATCACCCAAATCTTTCATATCACATCAATCATATCACTATTTTAACTTAAAAAAAGTTAAATACAAAAAAAGGTAAATACAACTTTGCATGCATAAGATGGAGTATATATATATATATATATATATATATATATATAATATACATATGGCGATCCTCGCTCTGCTAGGGTTCGTCTATGGCGATCCCTGGTTTTCCTGATTCACTGCATTTTCGTCGAAATGTTTCGTCCTCCGTCGAGTCACAGCGTCTTTCTCCGTCGCGTCGCAGCGGCTCTCTCGGCAACTCGTCGGGCTCTGGGGCGTCTGTTCAGCAGGTTGTCCCGTTTCAGTGGCTTGCCTCTCGCTGCGGCTTTCTCTTAGCTGCCACTAGCTGGTCGTTTGCAGCCGCTCCTTGCTCCCTGTTTGGTTTCTTAATTTGCTCTCTGCACCTCCATCTATTCGGGATGGCTTTCGACATATCGTATGTTGTTGCACTTACGGGTGTCCAACCCTCAGGTACACCTAAATCGTGCTATTTTTCTCCTTCGTTTGAGTGGGAGGAAGACATCAAAAAACCTAGTATAAAGAATGGGAAACTTGCCATCTTTTTACAGAAGCTGAAGGCATTCAACTTGCATCCTTCAGTCGTCTGAATTTGGTCGGGAAGTTTTTATATGACCATCCCAAAATGGAGTTAATTCGTAAGAAATTTGAGCTTGTGCACCTTGTTGAAGAGTAGAAAATTAGACTTTTAGATGAAAGACACTCTTATTTAACTTACTAATGAAGAGGATTACACACGTTTATTTGCTAGAAGGAATATCTGGATTCATAACAGAGCAATAAAGATTCTAAAATTATCTATGAATTTTGACCCACAGACGGAACCACCAATCATTCTGGTTTGGATTCGCCTCCCTGGTTTAAAGTTTCATTATTTCACTCAAAAAGTATTGTACTCGATTGCTTCAGTTTATGATAAGTCACTTAAAATGGATATTCCTACTTTTAATATTTCCCGCTCATCTAAAGTCATAGTACTTGTTGAAAGAGACATCACTTCATCATCTTCCGAGGAGATTTGGTTGGGCACACAGCACTATGGATATTGGCAAAAGGTAGTGATTGAGTCTTTTCCTTCTTATTGTTTGAACTATCGTATGTTCGGCCACTATAGTTCTCAATGCCACCATCTACAGCCCTAACTCAGCCAAAAAAGCAAAGCGCTCCGCCAGAGGCAGAGAATCTAGCTCCTCCTGTTCAGCTCCAAGTTATTGACACTATTGATCATCAAAAGAATACTTCTGAAGACATCACTAATCTCGCAGGCAATATGTCAACCATTCAGTCTTCACATAATGTTGTAGCTCCCTCGTCTTTGGAACCTTCAATTGTGGGGGCGAGGGAGATTCTTCAGACCCCACCTGCTCTAAAACCTATCACTGATATTACAGGTGGCAATACTTCTACTGCTTCACTACCGCCTCATCAGGTCGAGCAAAATGTTAATGTTTCTCAGGCTCATGGGGATCATGATGTGCAACAGCCTAAACCTGTCCGGTCACCTTTGAAACAATCCATTGATCAGATGAGTCAACCCTCGGACGAGAAATGACAGGTCTACACATCTAAGAGGAAGAAGAAGAAGAATGGAGACCTACTTGAGCTCAGCAATCTGATGGATGATACTTTGGTTACTTCAAGTAATGGCACGCACCTTACCAATCTGTTAGCAGGCTTCATCCCGAGAACTAGAGGCAAAGGGAGAACTAAAGTGGGATGTCCCTAGCACTTTTGCGCCCGTTGCTGGTTTTTTATTTTTTATCTTTATGTATCTTTGCTTTATTTGATTTTTGTCTATGTTGTAATGTGTGAGTTAGGTCTTCTTTTAGACCCTCGTATCTGTATCTCTTCCTCTTTATTTATATATATATATATAT